>CM065130.1:25327527-25927527 GCA_033026305.1 Cirrhinus molitorella
TGGTCTCGGTCCATCCATCCTCAAAACAAAACATCATCCATCTATCCACAAAACAAAACAAACTAAACATAAACAAACATCCATCTATCCTATCTATCGCTAAACAAATATCCATCCACAGAACAAAACATCCATCTTTTGCTAAACAAATATCCATCCACAAAACAAAACATCCATTTATCACTAAACAAATATCCATCCATCTGCAAAACAAAACAAACAAAAGATAAACGTCCATCCATCTGCAAAACAAAACATCCGTCGCTTAACAAATATCCAACCATCCAGAAAACAAACAAAACATTAACTTCCGTCTATCTGCAAAACAAACAAACATCCATCCATCTATTTGCAAAACAAAACATTAATCACCAAACAAATATCTATCCATCCACAAAACAAACATCCATACATCTGCAAAACAAAACATCCATTGCTAAACAAATTTTATCCATCTGCAAAACAAAACCTCCATCGCTAAGCAAATATCCATCTGCAAAACAAAACATCCATTTAACACTAAACAAATATCCATCCATCCATAAAACAAAATATCCATTGCTAAGCAAAAATCCATCCACAAAACAAAACATCCATTTATCACCAAACAAATATCCATTCACAAAAAAACAAAACAAACAAAATGCAAACATTCCATCCATCTGCAAAACATACAATGTTAAACAAATATCCATTCAGACAACAAACAAAACATAACCATTCTTCTAGCCGCCAAACAAACGAAATGTAAACAAAAATCCATCGTCCACAAAACATTCGTCTAGCCGCAAAACAAACTAAATGTAAACAAACAACCATCCACAAAACAAAACATCCATCTTTTGCTAAACCAATATCAATCATCCATTTGATTAAAACAAAACATCCATCTGCAAAACAAAATGTCTATCACTAAATAAATATCCATCCACAAAACAAACATTTGTCTAGCTGCAAAACAAACTAAATGTAAAGAAATATCCATCCACAAAACAAAACCTCCATCTTTTGCTAAACCAATATCCATCATCCATTTGCAAAACAAAACATCCATCTGCAAAACAAAATGTCTGTCTATCACTAAATAAATATCCATCCACAAAACATCCATCCATCCGCAAAACAAAACATCATCTATCGCTAAACAAATATCTATCCATCCACCAAACAAAACATTCGTCCATCTGCAAAACAAAACATACATTCATCTACAAAATAAAAATAATAAAAAAAAGCGATTGACTAAACTAAAAGACTGATCAATTTTTCATGTTTAAATAAACAATGCAAGTCTTGTTTACAGTAATAAGTTTCAATGTAAAAAATGGTTAATGTTAAAAAATTAAAAGACAAGCATCATAGCCTCAGTTAAAAGATGCTGGTTTTTAGCATCCATTTCATAGTGATTGACAGAACAAACTTCCAGCTGCATTACCATGAGTAAAAAAGGTTTAGATTAATCAACCATGAGTTATCCCTGCTCTCCAGAATACCCCCAGCATTACATTAATTACATGACATGGTAAGTATGTCTGTAGTTGGAGCTTATGGCGAGCCCTTTTATGTAAAAGAAAGGAATGGGAGTACATTCCAGAGTTACATGCATTCTGTACATTAGTCCTAATGGTGGTCAGCAGACATGGATGACAGTTATAAACCTACCACCTCTAATGCATATGTATTGTAAGCAGCTTTCTCTAAATCGATGTGGTATGTTTATGCTACAGTAAGACTGCATTTCTCAGTAGATGCTTACATCAAAGCACAGGAATGTTATAAATATCTAATTTTTTCTGTATTGATCTGATGTGCTGTCTGAGATATAAAGTGTGGGTGAGTGTGCGCGCACGCACGTGTCGTGTAAAAATGAATGTGAGTGCATCTCCTACGTTCACGCTGAGATCATGTGTTGCTGAGACGTCTGCAGTGATGGCGTTTCTCAGCGCAGGATGTCTCTCGCTCACAGAGCAGCTGTTGTTTGTTGCTTTTGCCTGGAGATATTAGAAAGGTTAAATAGAAAGATTACCGAGCACAAGACAACAGTGAGACACTGACCGTGATGCACTCAAAAACACCCACGCGTTCTTTTCATTCCTTTTCTATAGTCATTTGCACAGGTTTAGATTATCTTCAGTCATTTTTATTGAGTGAATGTAAATTGTGGAGACAGTCTCTCTTTCGCTCTGTCCATATATATAGATAAACACACTGATGTTAAGAAATATTTTTACGGTTTTTTTAAAGATTTTTTTTCTGCTCATCAAGCCTGTTTATTTGATTAAAAATACTGAAAAAAACAGTAATATTGTGAAATATTATTGCAATTTAAAATACTATTTTTCTGTTTTAATATACTTTAACATATATATATATATATATATATATATATATATATAAAATATTATTATTATTATTAATTTTTTTTTTTTTTTTTTGGAACCTGTGATACAAATGACAGCAATTTTTAAAGCTTTGTCAGTAAATGTTTTCTTTCTTTTTTTTCTTTTTGTTTAAAAGAAATAAATACTTTATTCATCTTTATTCATGATAAATATTTGAAAATAATGCTGTTCTTTTTAACTTTTTAATCATCAAAGTATCACAGGTTCCAAAAAAAGATTAAGCAGCACAACTGCTTCAAACATTGATCATAAATTAGCATATTAGAATGATTTCTAAAGGATCATGTGGCACTGAAGACTGAAGTAATGGCTGCTGAAAATGTAACATTGCATCACAGAAATACATTATATTTTAAGGTATATTTAAATAGAAACTTATTTTTAAATTGCAATAATATTTCATATTTTCATTTTTAAACAAATAAATGGCTTTTGAATGGCAGTGCATATACATGTTTTTGTATTAAGTCTTATATGTTCACCAATGCTGTTTATCAAAAAGTCAGTAAGAACTTAAATATTATAAAATGTTATTATAATTAAAAATAACAGTATTATATGTGAAATGTAATTAATTGCTGTGAACTTTTAGCAGCCATTACCCGTCAGTGTCACATGATCATTCAGAAATCTTTCTTATATGGTCATTTTGTGCTCAGAAATATTTCTTAGTATTATCAATGTTGAAAACAGTTGTGCTGCCTAATATTTAGTGGAAAAATGTATTTTTTCCCAGGAGTTTTTGGTTAGAAAGTTAAAAAAAAAACAGCAAGTTCTTTCATGTTCCTGTTGATCAACTTGTGTGTACTGACTAAGTGTTGATTTCTTAAAAAAAAAAAAAAAATTGTACTCACCCCAAACTTTTGAGTGATAGTACATATAGTATATTTATTTAAAGTTTTACTTACTTGCTTACTTTTCACTGTATTTTACATCTGTCTTCCTCTTTTTTTTGTGTTTGTTAGGTGGACAAGGACTTCATTCCGGGTCTGATGTATATCAGAGATAATGAGGCGTCTGCAGAGGAGTTTGAGGCTATGCCTCTGCCCTTTACTGTGCCCAGTGCCTGTGGACAGGAAGTTCAGCTCAGCTCCAAACATTCCCATATCAGCCTAGAAAACCGCAGTGAATATGTGCGGCTAGCAATAAACTACAGGTGTGAATAATTTGCTGAAAAAAAGTTACCAACCAATTCTTGGAAAAAAACAAAAAAAAGTGTCCATGAATAACATTAATATATGTTGTTGTTTTGTTCTTCTAGGCTGCATGAGTTTGATGAGCAGGTGTCCGCAGTAAGGGAAGGTATGGCGCGTGTGGTACCAGTGCCTCTGCTCTCTCTCTTTACTGGCTATGAGCTGGAGACCATGGTGAGTGCGTCTTCATTATATATTCAGGCTGAGCAAATATTTTGTCATGAATTTTTATTAGACTCCACACCTTGTTTGTGTTGTTTAGGTGTGTGGCAGTCCAGACATCCCCCTGCACTTGCTCAAATCAGTGGCCACTTATAAGGGAGTGGAACCCACTGCTCCTCTCATCCAGTGGTTCTGGGAGGTGATGGAGTCTTTCTCCAACACTGAACGCTCGCTCTTCCTCAGGTTCGTCTGGGGTCGCACACGCCTCCCCAGGACCATCGCAGACTTCCGCGGACGAGACTTTGTGGTGCAGGTAACTTGTGGCACTGAAATGTGTCACTTAGTGTGTTTACCCTTGTAGTTTGGTTCATTTGGTCCAGACCAAAAAGAAAAATGATACATTTGTTCCTGGTCCGCTTAGCATTCACACTGGCATTCGTGACAGCGAATATGAAGATACCGAACCTAAAGGCATAGTGAAACATTCACAACCTGATTGGTCAGTTTGAATGACGTATATTTCATGAAGGAACTCACTGAACACTCCAAACAAAAGGAAAAGGTGCAATTGGCTTAAAGCGGCACTTGTGGGTGTGTATTTGATTTTCACCACCTGCGAACTCACAGAGAGCTCATAAAAGGCACTTTACCACCTTGTTGGTCCATGTTTGCCCTCTGCTCGTTTTGTTTCAGATAGACCGCTAGTTCCCTTCATGAAATCATGTCATATAGCATCGCATCTTATCATTAATTCCTGTTTTTGGATAGTTTAGAAGTATTTGGTCCTTGTTTCATTCAACAACAACAACAACAACAAAAAAATCAATTGTGTGATATAAAAAAAAGCTTAGAATTGTAAATGTCACTATTACTTTTTCATTTTTGGCTAATTCTGGCACATTTACAGCCATATTTATTAATGTTTATTGCCCCTGTAAACAAATAAACTTAACCAAAACTAAAGTGATTTGAAATTATTTTAGAAATGTTTACAAAATGTTAATTATTTTTACATTATTTCTATTTTTTAAAACAATTCTTTTTATCATTCAGTTCTGCATTTATATCATGTTTTTCTCAGAAAAGAAAATGTCAATTGTGAGAAACTCAGAACTGCAAGAAAACTCTTCTTAAGAAAAAATCCTGTCACTATTTTTATTTTTTTGTTCAGTTGAGAAACAGATGAAAAAGCCTTTTTGGCTAATTCTGACACATTTACAGCCATATGAACTTTGCTAAAACTAATTTAAAATTTTATTAGAAATCTTGAGATTTTTTTTTTTTTATAATTTATACTTTTGTTTTATCAGGCAATTCTGCATTTATATCGTAATTCTGTCTTTTTCTTGTATTTCTCAGAAAATTCTCTCAAAATGGTGTGGTATAAACTCAGAACTGCAAGTTCACGAAAATGCGTTTTTACATCTTTTAATTCCGACTTTTTTTTTATCAGAATTGTGAGACAAACTCCAATTCTGAGAAATTAAGTTGCAATTCTGACTTCAATTTCTCAGAACTGAACCTATCAGTTTTTTCCCTCGCAATTGCAAGTTTATATCTAACAATTCTGGAAAAAAAAGTCAGAATTGTGAGATATAAACTTGCAAAAAAATCTGAATTGCATTTGTATTTCACAATTATGACTATAACACGCAGTTGTTGAGAATAAAAATCAGAATTGCAAGATACAAACTTTCAGTTGTGAGAAAAAGCAGTCAGAACTGCATTTGTATCTCACAATTTTTATTTTACAACATGCAATTGTGAATGTATATCTCAATTCTGAGGAAAAAAAAGTCAGAATTGCAAGATACAAACTCTCAATTGCGAGAAAAAAAACAATTGCATTAGTATGTCACAATTTTTTATTTTATAACATGCAGTTGTTAAAAAAAAAAGTCGTCAAGATATAAACTTGCAATTGTGGGGAAAAAAGTCATTGTGAGATAAAAGGTAGCAGTTACCTTTTTATTTTTTTTTATTCAGTGGTGGAAACAGGCTTCCGTAGAATTGTGAGATGTCACTATTACCGTTTCATTTTCTGTTGCGGAATAAAAGTTGCAATTCTGAATTTAGAGGGAAAATTGAATCTTAAAAGTTGAATGTTGAATCTTACGTTTCTGAGAATCTGTCCGAATTGTGAGATAAAGATCACAATTATTTTTTTATTCCATGGCAGAAACGAGCTTCTGTGTGTAATAGATAAATGATATATACAAATAAATATCAGTGCTCATTTTTTGAGTATTTGTCTTATTTGACCAGGTCCTGGATAAGTACAACCCACCGGACCACTTCCTCCCAGAGTCCTACACCTGCTTCTTCCTGCTCAAGCTGCCTCGCTACTCCTGTAAGCTAGTCTTGGAGGAGAAACTAAAATATGCCATTCACTTCTGCAAGTCCATTGACACGGATGACTACGCACGGATTGCTTTGAGCGGTGAGCCGGCCGCGGATGACAGCAGCGACGACTCTGACAATGAGGACGCGGACTCTTTTGCTTCCGACTCCACACAGGATTACCTGACAGGCCACTGAACTCTTAACCTCTGGTTAAACTCCGTTTCACAAACACACACACACACACACACACACAGACATATAGTGTGCTAAGTTGTAGAAAGTTGAAAATAAGCTGACAAAAAGAAGTTTAAAGGAAAACTGAATCGAAGATGTCTGTTTTAACCTCACTTATTAATATGTGCATAGACACAAATACAACTAAATGAAGAGAAATAAGTGTATATCATTATGTGCAATTAGCTTTAAAGCACTATTAAGCTGGTGAAAAGCAAGATAGAGAGTTTTTTTTTTTTTTTTATTAATCTTTGTTGTGAAGAGAACCAGGAAGACGGGAGAAACTGCACATCTTTGTTAAACATTGTGTTCACGTTTTATTACAGAGGACAGACCGCTTAGCCTAGCACTGTGGTAGACAACTCCTGACAGACTCCTGATCGATTTTGTTAAATAGGTAGTATTATGAACTGTAGCTTTGCCTCTTCATTTGAAAACAGCAGTGTTTCTTTAAAAACCTTTTTAACTTTGAGCAGGATGTTTTGTTTTGTCATTTGGTCAGTGGAAGCCTGGTCAGGGGTTGTTTTTAGGTCGTCGGTCACTGTATTCTCTCCTCCCTTCTCTTATGTGTCTGCACTGTTCTTCTAATGGAATGTATATAATTTGATTGTGCCATGTGTTTATGAGAGGTCTCATTCCCATGTTATAAATAAATGTTCATTTCTGTTAATAAGTTTAAACCAAATTTTTCTTGTAAGATTTATTTTCTAGTTTTGAAATCTTTTTCCCTTAATTTATTTTGAGTTGTGTCTTTGTAGACTTTATATTGCTTGTTTGAATTTGGGGAAAAAATGAATGCAGATTTATAAAAATGTAAAAAATGCTAACCGATAGCACTATAGTTGCCAATAAATATTGGTCAAAATATTGGTCAATATATCTAAAATGCAGGTTTTTAAATTATTTTATTTTATTGTTGGAATTGGGAAAAATTCAATACAGATTTATAAAAAGGGGAAAAAATACTAGCTGGTAATAGCAGTATAGTTGCCAATATATTGGTCAAAATATTGGTTGATATATCTGAAATGCAGGTTTTTTTTTATAGAATTATTTTACTGTATTTTCAAGTTTGAACTGGGAAAAATTAAATGCAGATTTCTAATTAAAAAAAAATGCTAGTTGATACTGGCAGTATAGTTGCCAGTACATCGGTCAAAATATTGGTCAATATATCTGAAATGCAGTTTTGCTTGTTTGAAATGGGAAAAATTGGTCTATATCTGAAATGCATTTTTTGCATCTTATTTTATTGTTTGAATCGGGAATAATTCAATACAGATTTATAAAAAGAACAAAATACTAGTTGATACTGGCAGTGTAGTTGCCAATATATTGGTCAAAATGTTGGTTGATATATCTGAAATGCGTTTTTTTTTTTTTTTAATTGTTTGAATCGGGAATAATTCAATACAGATTTATAAAAAGAACAAAATACTAGTAGTATAGTTGCCAAAATATTGGTTGATAATCTGACATGCAGGTTAAAAAAATTTATTAAAAATTAACATTGTTTGAATTGGGAAAAATGTAATACAGATTTATAAAAAGGGGGAAAAATACTAGTAGTATAGTTGCCAATCTATCAGTCAAAATATTGGTTGATATATCTGAAATGCAGGATTTTTATATATATATATATATATATATATATATATATATATACACAATTTTATTTTAGTTTTTTAATTGGGAATAGTTCAATATAGATTTTTAAAAGGAAAAAAAACCCTAGCTGATTCTAGCAGTATAGTTGCCAAAATATTATATCGATTATTTCGATTATATCTGAAATGCAGGGGTTTTGTTATAATTATCATTTTATTTTATTTCATAGTTTGAATTGGGAAAAATTTAAAACAGATTTATACAAATAAAAAAAAATACTATCCATTGCTAGCAGTATAGTCGGTCAAAATATTGGTGGATTATGTCTGAAATGCAGGGTTTTTTTTATGTATTGTTTGAATTGGGAAAAATCAATACAGATTTATAAAAAGAAAAAAATGTTATTGGTATATATCGGTTAAAATATTGGTCAATATCTGTAATGCAGAGTTTTAAAAATATATTGTTTTAATTGAGAAAAATTTAACACAGATTTATGAAAATAAAAAAAAAACTAGCTGATACTAGCCAGTATATTGGTCTATATATCGGAAATGCAGTCTTTTTTAATATAATTTTTACTTTATAGTTTGAATTGGGGAAACACGCAATAATTTAATTTATTTTATAAATTCTATAATTATACATTTTCTTTTTTGCAGACTGTATGCTAGCTTTGTGTTTTTATTCCCAAAGGCAAACTGTAAAAATATAAAATTGTAAGCAATAACAGAATATGCTATGTATATATAGGACAGAGTGCTAACAGTTTACTCTAAAATTCAAATTTGTTTGAATTTGAAAATGTAAGCTTGATATTACTTGCTTCCGGTATCAATACTGAAAATTATATATATATTTGAATCCCCCCAAATATGTAACCAGCTTGCCATTGTTTCAGGTTAGCTTGGTTTAGATTCAGTCTACTTTGGCTTTAGTCTCGCGTGGGATTTCCAGCCCCTTTGAGACACATTCCTCTCAAACACAAACTTAAACGGTTTAATAAAATCCTCATAACGACCTGCTTGACTCGCACTGCTTATGTGGTAGAGAATGAGCACTTCCACCCCCCTCCAGCTCTCACGTGCAGCCAGAGGATAGTCAAGTGATGTTTATCCACAAACCAGCTGAGCCATCTAGCTCAGCATATATTACTCTTGGTTCACAGGCTTTGTTGTTAATGGGTCACAGTAGTAAGCTCACAAGTCAAAGGTCACGTCGTAACCCGCCTCCTCTATCCTCTGTCTACGTCAAAGTATGACGTAGGCCATGGAGATAAAAGAGTATTAGACAGAGGAAAGAGGAGGGGAAAGTGTTTTATGATGGCTTAATTTGGCTTAGAATTGAGGAGCATTCTTCACCGTCTTAATGCTTTTTTCTTTCTTTCATAAGCAGAAATCACAGAGCGCATTATGCTGGAATGGGTCAGGTGCTCTACTCATGTCGGGTTGGCTCCAGGCAGGCAGAAGAAATGAACCAGAGCTTTAAAACTGTACTTTAAGAAATGCAGCAGCAACATCTGACTTTACTGTACATGCATAAATTGTTCAAACAGCCTGAGAAACCAAATCACTTGCTTTGACCAAGTCAAGCTCAACTGTCTATCTTGAGTTTTGGTTTGTAAAAAGCTTTCTTTGAAATTTTTTGATAGAATTTGCATTCTGACTATCAAGGTCACTGAAGTATAGCATGCCAAAGTGCATTAAAAATTAATAAAATGATAAAAATGTAAAAATAGCAGCCTAATCACCTTTTGGAATTTTCACCAAATGGAATAATGCTTTACAATTGTTTTTTAGACCATTATTATTTTGGCATTCCCCTAACATTATTATAATGTTCCCAGAATGTTAGTTTTTGGTTTGTAGAACATTCTCAGAACGTTAATTGTTTTTTGGTTTTTAGAACGTTATTCTAACGTTCCCATAATGTAAATCATAATGCTAGAAAGTTAGCTTTTGGTTTTTAGAATGTTCCCAGAACGTTAGTTTTTGGTTTGTAGAATGTTATTCTAACGTTTCCCTAATGTTATTATAATGTTCCTAGAAAATTAGTAACACTATTCTAATGTTCCCCTAACATTATTGTAATGTTCCCAGAACATTACGTTTTGGTTTGTAGATTGTTATTCTAATGTTATTCTAACATTCCCAGAACATACGTTTTGGATTCCCAGAAAATTAGCTTTTGGTTTTTAGAACATTATTACAATGTTCTTAGAGCGTTAGTTTTTGGTTTGTAGAACATTATTCTAATGTTCCCAGAACGGTTTTTGGTTCCCAGTTATTCTAACATTCCCAGAATGTTAGTTTTTGGTTCCCAGAAAGTTAGTATTTGTTTTTTTTTTTGGTGGGGACGGTAGAATAATGTTCTAAAAACCAAATACTAACATTATAATGTTATTCTAATGTTCCCAGAATGTGAGTTTTTGGTTTGTAGAATGTTATTCTAATGTTCCCAAAAAGTTTGTTTTTTGGTATTTAGAACGTTAAATTCACAGAATGTTAGTTTTTTGGTTCCCAGTTAGTATTTGGTTTTTAGAACATTATTCTAACGTCCCCACAATGTTATTGTAATGTTTCCAGAATGTGAGTTTCTGGTTCCCAGAAAGTTAGTTTTTGGTTTGTAGAACATTATTTTAACGTTCCCTGAACGTAAGTTTTTGGTTCCCAGAAAATTATTCTTTTGGTATTTAGAACGTTATTCTAACATTCCCAGAATGTTAGTTTTTGGTTTTTAGAACATTATTCTAATGTGTGGACGTTAGAATAATGCTCTAAAAACCAAATACTAAAATTATAATGTTCCCAAAACGTGAGTTTCTGGTTCCCAGAATGTTATTCTAACTTTCCCAAAAAATTTGTTTTTTGGTATTTAGAACGTTATTCTAACATTCCCAAAATGTCCGCTTTTTGGTTTCCAGAAAGTTAGTATTTGGTTTTTAGAACATTATTCTAATGTCCCCACAATGTTATTATAATGTTCCCAGAATGTTAGTTTTTGGTTTGTAGAACATTATTTTAACGTTCCCTGAACGTAAGTTTTTGGTTCCCAGAAAATTATTCTTTTGGTATTTAGAACGTTATTCTAACATTCCCAGAATGTTAGTTTTTGGTTTTTAGAACATTATTCTAATGTGTGGACGTTAGAATAATGCTCTAAAAACCAAATACTAACATTATAATCTTCCCAAAACGTGAGTTTCTGGTTCCCAGAATGTTAGTTTTTGGTTTGTAGAATGTTATTCTAACTTTCCCAAAAAATTAGTTTTTTGGTATTTAGAACGTTATTCTAACATTCCCAAAATGTCCGCTTTTTGGTTTCCAGAAAGTTAGTATTTGGTTTTTAGAACATTATTCTAATGTCCCCACAATGTTATTATAATGTTCCCAGAATGTTAGTTTTTGGTTTGTAGAACATTATTTTAACGTTCCCCGAACATAAGTTTTTGGTTCCCAGTAAATTATTTTTTTTGGCATTTAGAACGTTATTCCAACATTCCCAGAATGTTAGTATTTGGTTTTTAGAACATTATTCTAACGTCCCAACAAAACCAAATACTAACACTAATGTTACTACTAATGTTATTATAATGTTCCCAGAACGTGAGTTTCTGGTTCCCAGAATGTTTTTGGTTTGTAGAATGTTATTCTAATGTTCCCAATAAATTATTTTTTTGGTATTTAGAATGTTATTCTAACATTCCACATGAAGTTAGTATTTGGTTTTTAGAACATTATTCTAACGTCCCCACAATGTTATTATAATGTTTCCAGAACATTAGTTTTTGGTTTGTAGAACATTATTCTAACATTCCCAGAATGCAAGTTTTTGGTTCCCAGAAAATTAGTTTTTTGTTTTTAGACCGTTGTTCTAACTTTCCCATAACGTTATTATAATGTTCCCAAAACATAATTTTTTTGGTTCCCAGAACTATATATTAAGTTTTGTTTTTAGTTGGCCAAGAAAATTTTCTTAATGGAAACAGAATGTTAGCTTTTAGTTTGTATAACATTACTGTAACATTATTTCAATGTTCCCTTGATGTTATAATGTTTTTCTTACCTCTTTACTCCAACATGATCACTCCGCTGCATGTCAGTAATCATCCAGCACAATCACGACCCAGTATAGTATAAGCAGCATGCCTAAACAGTATTATAAAAACCATATCTTGTTTTTATCTATTGTTTAAACACGGAAGTCTCGCCTATCTGGAACAATGCTTTACGTCTGGTTTTTAGAACATTATTCGAACGTTCCTCTAGCATTATTATAATGTTCCTAGAAAATTAGTTTTTGGTTATTCTAATGTTCTCAGAAGTTTTTGGTTCCCAGAAAGTTAGCGTTTGGTTTTTAGAACATATTCTAATGTTCCCCGATCATTAATTTTTGGAACATTCCCAGAACATGTTTAATTAATTCAGTCAAATGGTTTTTACTTTTTTTTTTAAACGTTTTAGTATAGGTTTCTGGAGACCGGAACACAAGAGCACCCGAATGGAACTTAGAATCCATCATGGCGGTACACACACACACACACACACACACACACACACACACACACATATACATACATACATATATATATATATATGCTGATACAATATAAGTGGTACAAATGATAATTTGGTTATAGAATACAGTTTTAATTAATCTTAAAATTAAAGTGTTTCTGTACCCTTCTTGCTCTTCCAGTCAAATCAGTAAATGAAATGTTATGCAAGAAGAGTTAAATTCATTCAGTTGGGTTGCATAAGCAGACACCAATGTAGGAGGGCATGTGTGTGGTCAGTGTGGACTTTTGCCATTAGGAGATCTCAGACAGCTGGGATCCTTCGATGGCTGGGTCTGTTGGATGCTTTATGGGATCTCAATAGCCACACTGGATACAGCTTACTTATCTTTACCTCTTTGTGTCTGTTTTCCTTGTTACTATCCAAAGACTTTGTTTGACCTTGCAAAGTCCAATTATGCACTTCATTGGGTTTCACAGTCTCTTCCATTTCTGATGTACAGCAGTATAAATGGGTTCCCACAGGATCACAGAGCTGATACTACATCACATCCACGGTTTATTTTCCGTGAGGAATGTGTATGAAGTGCTTAGGAAAAATTAATTGATCTGAACAGATGTCTGATTGAAGGAGCTGTCTATCTTGATTATTCTAAAATCAGTTCCCTCCTATTAGTATAGTGCCATCATCAGCGCATGTTAAAATGAGGAAGAAGTTCCCCATTTGCCTTAATAACAAGCAGCACTTGAGGATGATCTTTGCGTGATTGTGTAAAACTTTGACTTTTATCCAGAATTATCTTGGAAGCAAGACATATTCATTGCTGGTTTTTGTTTTGTTTTGTATCTTGCCTTTTAGAGATTCAAGCACATAGCGCTGAAACCCTATTGTAGTTGTTAGAATGGCCAGGGAACAGCAATCTCCACATAAAACTGATCACGCAGACCAAACCGTAAGTCGTACAGACTTGAAAGTTGGAGGGATGGTAGTACTCACACTGCCTACGTCACCAAGGCTTGCCCCAATCAGCCTGACGGGGGAGCTACAGGGACCAAAAGTACGAAATCACTTATAACTTCTAAACCATCAGTTGCAGGCTCAAGTGTCTTGTGTTGTTGGAATCCTTGGCTCACACTGGACAAAACACACACATCAGGTTTGATCATTTTTTAAAAAAACCTACTTTTGCAAACTAGTCCTAGGTTTTTCGCCCAATCGGAACCTAACCAGTGCAGAAAGATTCTCTGGAGAGTGAATAGCAATAATTACCAAAACAAAATATTCAAACTTTCGACTCACTGTAGCAAAAACGCCAAAACCTTTAGAAGGGGCAAGGCCACTTTTTAGTAAAATGCCTATAACTCCTGAATGGAATGAGATATCTTTTCTAAACTTGGAACACCTATGTATGTGCTCAGTCTGAGATTACAGAAAAAAACTCACAGAACTTGGCCACTTGGTGGCACTATAAGAGGGAAAAAACATAAAATTGTCTATAACTACGTAACCATTGTAGTATCAACATGAAAATCGCTGTGCACGATCATGGTCCAATATGCCACAAGTGTCTATAAGGACATTTACGTACCTAAAAAAAAAAAAAAACATGGTTGCCATTGGCCGATGAAGCTTGAGGAATGCCGTTCAGAATGAAACTCAGTGGGCCTGTTTGACTCACAGCCAAGTACATTTCTCTGGACTCTCTAGGTCAATTATTATTATTATTATTTTTTTTTTTAAATGTACCCTTTGGGAAGCTATAACTGGGTTGTTTAGGGGCCTGTCCAAATTGACCCAAAATCTTATAAAGCCTAAAGTAAAACTCAAAACTTCACATGCAACAGGTGATTCTAAACATGCATGCAAAGTTTTAAGGAGACTGGACCACAACTGGTGCTATAACAGTCATAAATGTTAAAAACCATAATGTTTCTATGGTAAATTACTTGGATTTCAAAAATGCTTTTTTAAATCATTGATTTAGGTATGTGTGCTTAAATGCCTTAAAGCACTTGAACCTTGGTAATCGCTGCTTGCAGCTATATTTTGTATCGTTCTGTTTTTGTTTTTTTGCTTCTCTTTGCTTTAATTTTAAATTTAAACCCAGATTTCAAATGCAGTCTCAACATTTTTGGACTGTATTAATATACATGTAATGTTTGTACATGCATCTGTTTTGTGTTTGAATCCTCTGTTGTTATATTGGCCATAACCCTCAGACACATGTAGATGAGGGAAGACCTCAGACTGTGTGCACTGGGCCAAAATCCAGAATCTACTAGAAGTCACATGAAAGTCTCTCACTCTTTCCTCTTCCCCACAGCGATCAACGGCTCTTTTTCCGACCCGTGTGATACACCACATCACCTCCATGATCACCCAGCTCTCTCCTGATTTCCTTCTGGCTGCTTTAGAACACTTCCATGTGCATTTTATTCTAAAATATGATGCATAATGAAAAGTAAGAAAGTGTGTAATTTAGGTGCAACACAGAACTGTGTTCAAAGTTGCACCCAGAATCAGCATCTGCATAATTTATGTCTTTTCTGCTCTACCATATCCTTAAACACATAAATAGGATGATGTCATATGACCTCTGATGTTGAATTTCATAGTTAATTTGATTTAATTAATCGATTTAAAACACTAAGAATCGAATGAATCGCGATTTCTATAGCAATTCAGTGCTTTAAAATATAGAAATTACTACAAGCATGAATTAACGGAGACCTTGAACAGCGTTGTTCATGTCCTCACATCCCTCCTTCACGCGCTTCATTTACTGCCTGCCACTGGATGACGCGCACGCTCTCACAGATAAATTTTTTGAGGCTTGAGCAGCCAATGTGTGATCTCTCCTTAGTATTCGTGGCCAGTACTGCTAGAAGTAGCGTTAGTTTTACTTTTAAAGTAGTTTTACTTTTCTGTAGTTTTTCAGTGGCTCTCAGTCGTACAATTAACATTACCTGAGCAGTTGAAAGCCGCTCGTTCGGACGGAGCAAAAACAATGTAAGTGTCTAAAATCATACGCACAATTCCATTGTAAATGTAAATGACATTTTAACTTAAAACAAAAGTACGAAGGAAATGGTTCATATAGCCGCAGCATTAACAGCAACTTTAAAATTAGAGCGCGAGGTTTAATGTTATCTGTCACATGCATGAAAGTTGCGTTCGTTACTAACGTTACCTCATTAAAATCATCATTCGCCGATAGAAAGTAATAGTTTAAATGCTGTAGCTTTTTATTTTATGAAAATAAGATAAAGAAGCTCACATCATGCAAAGGTGTGACATAAAATACCTACTTTTAAAGCCTTTTTTTAATCTCGGCTTAGGCTAATAAAAAATAAAGAGAAATAAATATACTCACATTTATTTGAAATACCTTTATTTCATGCTAAGTATAAATTGGAAGTATAGTGATGAAGTCCAACTAAAGATTAACTGAAAAAGAAGTCTGAAAAATCTGTGTGTAGCTTTAAGGAACGTCACTACTGAACACCTTTTTTCCACAATTAAGCACACTTTTTTTGAGATTTATTCCATGACATTTAGTTTTTATGTATACCACTGTTCAGAATTGTGCTAGCTAACCATGTGATGATTAGCATCTTTGAGCTAGGTTCAAAAGTATCAAAAATCGTCACTACCAAAATATTTGGTGGAGTTTTGGTAGTGACGCCTTTATTTTTTTTAGGTGTTATCCCATAAAATTGTCACTAGTCACAAAAAAGGAACACATAATCCTCATATTTGGGGAAAATGTAATTTTTTTTTTTTAAATTTTACATTTTTTTCAGTTAATTTTGTTTTTTTTTGTATGTTTTACTGTTTTAGTATGTTAAACTTTTGTAATGTGATGTGGTCACTACCAAAACATTACTGTCAATATCGAAAATGTGCTGTCACAACCGAAACATGGGATGTTTTGTCAAAAACAAACAACTAAGATGTTATGATAGTTTTTAGTTCAATGCATATTCAAACTAATGGATCATTAAATTTGAAATCAGTGTGCTCAACTTTTTGGCTTTTTATAAAGAAAAATTGGATTCAAAATACAACCTGGGTCGGTTCTTCTTGAACGTGCTTTGTGTTTTTTGTTTTGTTTGACTGCTCCTTGTAAAAGCAAGTTTTGGTCAGTAAGACGGATGCAAAGTAGGGCAGTGAGATTCCTTCAGCTCTTGTAAGTAGGAGAAGCTTTAAGCAATAACGTCATACATGGTTCCTAGTGAGTAATACTTGAGTGTTTGTCAAAGAAATGATGATTGTTCATTGTGTGTATTGTTTTGGTTTGAAATGGGGGTGGGTGTCTTCAGGCATTGGGGGGAAAGTTGGGCATGCCCTAAACACTACCAGTGTTAATGAATGTCCACCTCCTCAAGGTATCTGAAGGTCTGAGAGAAGAGGAAAGAGGGAGGGCTTGATTATTCACTCTCTTCTGTCTGTGTGCAGAGTTTGCTGTGGGTCACTCCCTCCATCTCCTAGAAAGAAGTCTACAGTGTGAGCATCTTCCTCCTCCTCCTGAGCTCATGAAAACCTGCAGCCTGTGTGCGGCACTCGTGAGCCAGACAGACCCGTTTGAACCCACTGGATTTTTTTTTACTTTTTAAATTTTGTTTTAAATGTTATAATATCATCATCATTTCATCATCATCATCATCAGCAGCAGCAGCAGCAGCAGCATCTCGCTCATTTCACCATTTCATTATCTTAATTGGCAGGTAAGTAATTCAGTTTTGTTAAAAAAAAAAATGGTAAAAGTTAAATTATACAGGATAGGTAGAATATGGAACAATTCCCTATATTTTTAATGCAATTAAAAAAACTCTCTAAACTAAAAAAAGCGACTTTCTTGGTTACTAAACTGCAACAGTGAAGTGAATTCAATTATAATTTGCATATATATTTAAACTACTTGACTTTGGATGTGGGCAAAGAGGAATGTACAGTAATGTCTGGAGAGTGAGAGCTTTGTGTTAAGGTTCTTTACGAATTAATATTGCTCTCATTCAGAGGTAAAGCCTCTGGCTTTTGCTCTGAACTACAGTTATTTAAATAAGTAAGTGAGTAAATACATGAACTGCAAATCTATTTTATAATTTTTTAATTAGTAAACAATACATTTAATATAAATGAAATGAGTAAATATTACACTACCAGTCAAAAGATTTTGAACAGTAATATTTTGTTTTTTAAAAAAAGTCTGTCAAGAAACCAAGGCTGCATTTATTTGATCTGAAGTATAGCAAAACAGTAACATTTTTAAATATTTTTACTACCTAAAATAATTTTAAAATGTAATTTATTCTTGAGATTTCAAAGCTGAAGTTTTACTCCAGTCACTTGATCTTTCTGAAATCATTCTAAACTATTCTGATTTGATGCTTAAAAAACATTAATTATTATTATGATGTTGAAAATAGCTGAGTAGAATTTTTTTTTCAGGTTTCTTTGATGAATAGAAAGTTCAGAAAACAGCAATATCTGAAATAAAAATCTTTTGTAACATTATAAATGTCTTTATTAGCACTTTTGATCAATTTAAAGCATCCTTGCTAAATAAAAGTATTCATTTCTATAACTTCTTAAAAAAAAAAAAAAAAAAAAAATATATATATATATATATATATATATACGTACTGACTCCAAGCTTTTGAATGGTATAGTGTTACAAACACTTTTTATTTCGGATAATGCTGAAGAGTCCTGAAAATATGTACTCAACTGTTCTAAATATTGATGATAATAATAAAAAAATCTTACAGTTCAAAAACTTTTGACTAGCAGTGTATTTTTAAAAAATAAAATACAATTTTGAACCACTGTTCTAACAACAAAAATTGAGTTCATAAATAATATAATATTCATTTAAATATTTGCCTCTCTCTCTCTCTCTCTCTGCAAATATTTGCAGAATGACTCATTAGTCATTAGTAAAATACTACTAAAACTGTCCGGCCCACCCTGAGACTCGTATAGTACGGCCCACCATCCAGGCTTTTAGAGCTGCAGTCAGAGCTTATTTGAATAGGGTAGAAAGAGAAATATTCCATATGTGTTGCATTTACAGCATAACGCCCACTCTTACATCAACAGATGACATGTTTCTGCAGAGTGTGTTAACACACTAACAGTACGCACTTTGTATTGACCACTGGCACAATAGAGCTTGTTTGATACGGCAACAGTGAGGAACGGAAATCAAACAAGCAACGGTCACTGGTCACAGGTCACTGATATGCCCAAGCGTCTATTCAGGCAGACCCTGAGCTTTCAACACAATGACTCTCCTCTATGTCTGAACTGTAGCACAGTTTGAAAAAAGACTGACCTCTAGTCCTAATCCAATTATCCCAGACACTCTATAGAAAGAGGTTTATCAGCTGCAAAACTAATGATTCCTGAAACATTATTGTTTTGGCTTCTCATTGATTAGTCATACCACTTCTGATACCACTAACCTCCGAGGGTATTAAGGGCTACAAACACTAGGTGGTTGTCTCAAGGACATAATGGCTCTCTCTTTTATATATAAACACATCAAAAGGAATAATATAGGCAGAAAATAGCCCTAGAATCTCATAGGCTGTCTGTGAAGTGATGTCATACTCTATTATGTGAAAATAAGTTTCTTTCTATTAAGAGGCAGTCTGCTAGTAAAAAGGATAGGGTGTTTTGTTTTGGTTTTTTTTTGGTTTCCCAAGCCAAGCCTCAATTTCCACTAGGGGGAGCTGTTTAATAAAACCTCCTCAACAGAATGGGTAGTGCTTGCTAAAGCTATTACTATTGCTCATTCTTAGGTTTAGGGATTTCGGTATTGAATAGGCTCATATAAAAAATTCTATATGTTACTCTCTATTTCTGTATTTTAAATTTAAGGGTAGGACAGTGTTATTGTACTATTAGTTATGTAGTATTATAGAGTTAGAAGTAGCTTTTTTTAGTTATTTGATTCTGTTTGTTTTAATATTTATTCATCCTAATTTGTTTTAATTTCATTTTGAACACTACCAGTCAAAAGTTTTTGAACAATAAGATTTTTTAATGTTTTTTAAATAAGTTTCTTCTGCTCACCAAGCCTGCAATTATTTGTAAGTACAGCAAAAACAGTTACATTTTGAAATATATTTGCTATTTAAATATTCTATTTAAAATGTAATTTACTCCTGTGATTTCAAAGCCGAATTTTTAGCATGATTACTCCAGTCACATGATTCTTCAGAACTCATTCTAATATTCAAATATAACAGCTGAGTTATAGCTGTTGAATAGTAAAAATCTTCAAAATCTTTTTTGCTGTACTTTGGATCAAATAAATGCAGGATTGGTAATTTAATTTAATTTAAATGTATTATTATTATTTTTTTTAATTCATTCATTCATTTTAGCTTTATTTAACAATGACAACATTGGGGTGGGGTTCAAAAAAATATCTTAAAATAGTTAGCTGTACAATGTAAATGAATACATATGTTTTAGATGCAGTCATTATGGCCATATTGTTTGTTTCAGCTCATATCCAAACATTAGGAAATATACTTTACATATGAATACAAATGAAATCGGGTTAGAACACCATCACAACCCCTTGGAACCCCTAAGCAACACCCTAGATAACACATTTCATTCAGGCAATGTGAAAAACACATGCAGCTGTAAAAATGTGGGTCATTAAAATTACCAAAAAAACACACAGCCCACTAACCCACACACACAAAACTCTTTTTTACCCTTAAAGTTAAAAACTCTATCTGTCTTAGACTCTATCTACAGCTGTGAGTTCATAGAGGTCTATGTGTGAAGATGTAGGTCTCTGTGTGAAGGAGAATGTGTGGAAAAGTAATGCCAGGGTCAAAAGGGTAAAGTAAGTTCTTAATTAGGATGGTGCTGTGTCTGTGACTCTCAGACTGGAACCTTACAGTCTAGCTGTCAATCACAGTTTGAGAGGTTAACTGTTTAAAGGCCTGAGACTTTGAAATAGCTTAGGGCTATATTATGTGGCCATACACTTTTGGAAGGTTTACAGTAGTGTTTGTGGGATTCATACTTTGCATTAATACTTATTCCATGTATCTAGTGTCTTAGTAATTATAATGAGTATTGATGGAAAAATGTTTTTTGACTGTATTTGTGATATGCATGTGAAGCACTAGAGGGGGCAGGTGCATCCTTATGGAATAAAATCATATGCAATGCAGTTTTGTATCTCTAATTATTTCTGTCTATACATCTTTGTTCTGTCTGTGGCTTATAGAATGCATTTTAATCTGGAAATGTAAGTCTCAAAAGAACTCATTATGATGCTAGTTACCATAAATATGAAATCTATCCTGCTATAAAAGAACATTTGACCTCAGTGTTCCCCTTCTCCTCCAGTTGCAGTCCACTGTGCCTGAGTGAAGATGTACCTGGAGAATAAGAGTAATATTGAGGTGGAGATGTCTCAAACCGGAGGCCAGGGTCACTCCAGCAGGGTGGGCCGCAGAAAGTCTGACACTGTGGCTGGGAACTTTGATGAGCTTCGTCTGCTGGAGGGATTCTCTGGGAAAAGAGAGACGCAGAAATTGCTGCAGGCTGCAGCCGTGCCCTCGGGACACTGCATTATCTACACTGACGTCCATCAAGATGATAGGTAGGACAGCAGTAATTGGGGTTTTGACTATCAAAAAGTGAATCAATATTCTATTCTGCTAAAATTAAAATTTCAATTTAAAATTCATCCATCATTACTGACATTCTTCTAAGGAACACAAAAGTATTTTTTAGCAATGCTACAACTGAAAGTCAGTGGAGTCCAAAAAAACATTAAATCCCATTAACTCTTTATTGTGTGGGAATAAAATAAAATTTAATGTGGGAAAATAAAATAAATATTTTTAAACAACTTTTTTTTGGGGTGAACTATGCTTTTAAGTATATTTTAATTTGATATTTTGATATTTAAAGCATTATTTAATAATAATTAATTATTAGTTATGATATTATTATGCTAACTAATATAATATATTATATATAACACTACCAGTCAAAAGTTTTTATGTTTTCTTTTTTAAATTCTCTTCTGCTCACCAAGCCTGCAAATTTCAAAATACAGCAAAAGCAGTAATATTGTGAAATATTTTTACTATTTAAAATAACTGTTTTCCATTTGAATATATTTTAAAATGTAATTTATTTCTGTGATCAAATCTAAATAAAAAAAATAATAATAATAAAACAGTTGAGTACTTTTTTCTGGATGCTTTGATGAATAGAAAGATTCAAAGGTTAGCATTTTTCTCAAATAAAAGACTTTTGTAACACTATAGTGATGATAAAGACATTTATAATGTTAGAAAAAAATTCTATTTAGATAAATGCTGTTCTTCTGAACTTTCTATTCATCAAAGAAACCTGAAAAAATTATACTCCGCTGTTTTCAACACAATAATAATAATAATAAATGTTTTTGAGCAGCAAATCAGAATATTGGAATGATTTCTGAAGGCTCATTGTGACTGGACAATGTAAAATGTATTCAAATAGAAAGCAGTTATTTTAGATAAAAAAATATTTCAAAATTTTACAGTTTTTGCTGTACTTTGGATCAAATAAATGCAAGCTTAGTGAGAAGAAGAGACTTCTTTTAAAATCATGAAAAATCTTAGTAGTGTATAAATGTAATATTTAATATTATAATATATTTTAATATTTATAGCATCTTCATATTTTGAATAAAAACATAAAAAGCAAAAAAAAAAAAAAAAACACAAACAAAACAACAACAACATTCTTTATTTCTTTATTTGCCATTTTGTAGCAGTTAAAAATCATGCTATTTATTTATTTATATACTTACTTATGTAATTTGTTTGTTTTTTAGTCATTTTGGTTTAAATTTTTTATTTTAGTAAGTCGAGTTAAACTAAATTAAAAATAAATACTGGTTAAAATGAAATTTTTGATGTCATTTAATTTCAAGTAAAGTTTTTTTTATGGTTTCAGTTTTAGTTAATAACCCTGGGTACATTTGCCATCTTTCTCCAACCAGTGTTACTTGCACATACCTGCCATCGTAATTACGACTTCCCAAATTGTAAATATAAACTTTCCTGGAGGACTTGAACTCACCATATGTCAATATGATGAATTGGACAAACAGGTAGTCCTACCCCAAACACACTCAACCAGAGGTTGAGCACAAACAGAACAATGTTTTGATAGTGCCACAATGTTTACACTCTTCTGGGACATCTATCTACAAATGACTTGCTTATAGTATATTTGTCACTGCAACATGTGGTTGGAGAAAGTATTTTAACAAAGTAACACGTGTCACCTTTGAGATGTGTTAAGGAAACCTTGTTCTGGGAAAAGAATCTTAATGCAAAATGTACTTTATGAATTCATTGACATTCAGCTGAACACATTTGGCAGATAAGGTCTCCAGAACCCTAAGTGAGAGCGTTTCTGTGTGAAACAGCTGCTAATCGACTCTAAAGAGGATTGGTGCTCACGTGTGGAGTCACATTACTATAGTAACAATCATTGCAAATGTGTGTCTATGTGGGGAAAAAATGTGTGTGTGACATAGTACTGTAGAATATGACGATGGGGGTCTTAATCTCAAGCTTGTGGTTGTGACACTTTTTCAGATTAGACAGTACAGTTTTAGATCAGCCATCACGTGATGAATTGTAAGTCATGCATGAGATGAGATCTGCTTCTGCTCTCATGACTGCTCTCTCTGGCAGGAATTCTTTAATGGTAACCACTCTCAATGAAATCAGCTGATCATCACATCACATGCATTATTTTACAAAATATGCGTTTCAATAGTTGTTTGTTCTCTCTGTCTTATAAATTCCGTAATTTATTTACATAGAACATTTCAGTAGTTGTTTGTTTATCTTTCTGTCCTATGGAAAATATGCCAGTTATATAAACAGTTGAGGTTAAAAGTTTACATACACCTTGTAGAATGTTATTTTATATTTTATTATCCAAAATAAGAGGGATCATACAAAATGCCTGTTTTTTATTTAATACTGACCTGACCTGAAAGATACTTCACATAAAAAACATTTACATTTAGTCCACAAGAGAAAATAATAGCTGAATTTATAAAAATGCCCCTGTTAAAAGGTTTACATACACTTGATTGTTAACACTGTGTTGTTACCTGAATGATCCACAGCTGTTTTTTTTTTTAGTGATAGTTGTTCATGAGTCCCTTGTTTGTCCTGAACAGTTAAACTGCTGCTGTTCCTTAGAAAAATCCTTCAGGTACCACAAATTCTTTGGTTTTTCAGCATTCTTTGTGTATTTGAGCCCTTTCAAACAATGACTGTATGATTTTGAGATCCATCTTTTCACACTGAGGACAACTTAGGGACTCATATGCAACTATTACAGAGTTTAAATGGTCACTGATGAAACTTTTTGAATTGAAGATCAGGGTAAATTTAACTTATTTTGTCTTCTGGGAAACATGTAAGTATCTTCTGTAGCTTCTGTAGGGCAGCAATAAATAAATAAAAAAACCACATACATCTTCATTCTTTTCAAAAGTTTACTAGGCTCTTAATGCATCGTTTTTTTTTTGTAGCATCAGTGAGCATTTGAACCTACTGTAATAGAGCATATGAGTTCCTCAGTGTGAAAAGATGGATCTCAAAATCATACAATCATTGTTGGAAAGGGTTTAAATACAAAAAATGCTGAAAAACCAATAGATTTGTGGGACCTGAAGGATTTTTCTGAAGAACAGCAGGTAGTTTGACTATTCAGGACAAACAACGGACCTATGAACAACTATCACTGAACAGAAATACACAGCTGTGGATCATTCAGGTACCAACACAGTATTGAAAATCAAGTGTATGTAAACTTTTGAACGGGGTCATAAATTCAACTATTATTTTCTCCTGTTGACTAAATGTAAACTTTTTTTTTTATGTAAAATATTTATTTGGGTCAGTACTAAATAAAAAATAACATTTATTTTGAAAAATATTTAACATTTAGCAAATTCTGCAAGGTGTATGTAAACTTTTGACCTTAACTGTAAATATGCCATATATTATTGTGCACATATTATTGTTTAAAAGTTTGGTGTCAGTAACATTTTAATTGTTTTGAAAATCTCTTATGCTCATCAATACTGCACTTATTTGATCAAAAGTACTGTAAAATTGGTAAGAATGTTCAATTAGACTTGTATCCTAGGCCGGACCTAAGAAGATGGTGGGTGTCCCGCTGGGTTATGTACTCCCCCCTTTTTGGTTTCATTCTCATCTGGACCTCACACACTCGGATTCAGGCACAATAAGAGAAGGCTTTGCTTCATTTATAAATCCTGCATTCGGTGAGCTAACATTTCAAATCTCCTCTCCGTTGTGTAACTGCAGGGAGAGGGATTAAAGGCCTTGAAATATCCTGTCTAATCTCCCTTTTGCCCAAACTCAATGCCAGGATATATCCTGAAGGCCATGGCTATTATGTCTTGTCTGGAGCACACAGACACACTCGCACACACCCCGTCCCAGCTGTTTGCAGTGAGCTGAGGCATCGGTGGTGGGGGGGGGGGGGTGAGTTGTTTGAGTCCTCTGTAATGCTAAGCAGCTGAGGTTTGGGATTTGCCCAATGATGTGTTAGAATTGGACTAGGGTTGACTCTATAGTCTGGCCTGGGCTGAGCAACATTGATCTATTTTGGCATTCTGCAAAAGGCTCTCCATAACTCACAAACAAACTCTGAGCCAACTGAAGAGATAAGAGGGACTTTATCCATTTAAACTGTCATTAATTATGACAAACAGAGAATTTATCACGATTATTAGATTACTGAAGAGGCTCCAGTAATTAGCCCGCAGAGTTCTCGGGATTTCCATCTGTTCTATTCACACAGGCCGAAAAATATCAACACTGTTGGTGTCTCTGAGCAATAGCTCTTTCTCTTCCCCTTCTTCTTCTTGAGACTTCTATTGATTTTTCTGTTGTTTTTGAGTATATGAGATGTGAAATGTTTGCTTTATGACTACAGTAAATAAAGCTGTCCTTGTCTGAGGAAGCTAGAAGGAGAAATTGTGATTACTGAATGAAGGAATGCTATAGTGGCCCAAATTATATTCAAATATATTAATGTGGTACTACAGTCTGTGTGTAGTACAATATGAATATATTTACATAGTAATTTAGTTTAGTTTACTCTTCTTGCTGCTACTGCTAAGAGTTGCTAGCGGTTTAATTCTTAACTGAGTAAACAAAGACAAAACTACAGTAGCCTATTTACAGATGAAACTCACCTGCACTTGAACAGGTCCTGAACAGGTCAGTAGTTTTGCCTCTCTGATCAACCAGGCGCTTCCACTCCATTTTGGAGTCACTCGCTTGAGGAATCCGATAGAAACCGTTTGGCGGAGTGGCGGAGACGCGGAGCGCGTGCGCAAACCGAATCGCGTTGCCATCCAATCCATGATTTATTAGAGATTTGTTATCGAATGGTGATCCACGAAATGCAGATTAAAACTAAAGTAACGAGCCCTTCTTTTGAAGTAGAAAGTAGAATCTGAATCGAGGAATCGTGACAGCCCTACATGAGACGGAATGCAGATTTCGGTAAATTGTACTCTTTCTTTTAACATAACTTCAGACATTAATTTATGTTTATTTCGTGCTGAAACTGGTTTTAATTTGGAGGAGATAATCAGTTCACTTGCCGCTTCTTCTTCTTCTTGGCACCACAGCAATCTGTAGCTCGACAAAACAGCATAACTCAACAAACATTTATTGTTTAAACACTGAAATAAAATGGACAGAATTTGAAATCTGAGACTTTGTTTCATATCAGAAGTAACAAAGCACAAAGCTTATTGACATTTATTGGATATGAGGTACACTACAATGTTCCATTCATTAACTGAAAACAGGCTGGACTAAGCTTCTTGTGATTAAGAATATTGTTTAGTAAAATATAGAAATGATTAAAAGAAATGTATATTTTACCCATCTATAGATGATAGAAACACATCTTTAAAAAAAACAAACATTTTTTTTATGTTTATTTGCATGTCATGTGACTATTAACCATCATCGGAGATCCTGAAAATATGTTGTTAAATTATTAAAATAATAGTTAAAATTCTCAGGCAGTATTTTAAGCAAATATTTTACATCTTGGTTCCTCTGACAAAAAAGGTTGGGAAACCCTACCTCAAACAGTACGTTTAATTTGGGAGAAACAATAAAAGAAACAATAAATTTATGTAATTTTTATAATGAACAAAAAAAAAATCCACAAAAAATGTTGACCCCCTGCTGTACTGCCTTGGAGCCCCTTGATAACCCCTGATTAAAGCCCAAGAGGAATAAAGCTTCTAAATCAAGACACTATAGAAAGACACTTAAAACAAGGTTTCCTGGGTCATAATTTCAGTTTTATATTTGCACTATTGAATGCTAAACTTTCTAAACTTGTATATATGTTATATGTATATAACATGTTGAAAGAGAAATATTTTAGAATCATAAAATGGCAGCATTGACTTTTGTTGGGGGTTCATGCTTTACATGCGCCTGTCGCTGTCACAAGATAAAGCCACAATGCAATAGTTTGATTTATTTCATTGTGTCACTTTGTTTTATAGCACATAAACCAAGGTCAGAACATTATTCTAGTTTTCAAGGCCTGGATAAGCAGGATGCTGTTGTCCTTAAACCTGTCATAACCATATCACATTCTTGCCTCTGTGAATCTGCAAACCACCTGATGCCCATCCACCCTGACAAGTTACGAGGTGTCAGTTAAATCATCAAGACAGCTCCGAGAGGACACAATGGACCGGAAGGATGACTTATATAATTGTCATTCATCTTTTGGACGTGCAGTTCTCTTATGTTTGAAAATCAAAATGTATATGATCATGTGGCTTAGACCTTGCTTGACACACTAGACCAGGATGGTGTAAAGAAGACTAAACAGAGACCAAAAAGAAAGAATGACTTTCAGTTCTGCTCAAAGACTTTTAGTTCCATTTTATTTCAGCTGCCAGTTTTTATAGAAGAGTCATTAAAAATGGATGCCAAGAATTGATTTCTAAATGTGGCCGAGATGTTATTTATGACAAGACATCATGCTCGGATTTAATACGTTTTCTCCTTGTTCCCAGGCACAGCTTCAGCATGGTAAACCTCCTCAAAGGCAAATCCAACCAAGCCAACCACACAGAACGGTCACCCCTTCTCAAGTTTCCCCAAAATGACAGGTGAGCCTGTATATTTCCCCACTGGTTTCACAATATTTCATATTTGATGTTATGTTGTTCTTGTTTTGTTTTCTGTTCTGTTCAGCAATGAACAATTCTGGTAAAGTTTGTTTTTCTTGATTTTATTTTGACATTAAACATACAATAGTGGATTTTATTGTTATTTGGAATTGACAATAGAATCCACCGGTACTCCTGCTTTATAATAACGGTCCATTTGAATATTAATTAATCATCTGTTCGGCATAATAGAATATCATTTTCATTTACAAGTGTTATAAAGTGCTAACCACTCATACAAAAAGAATGTCTCCCTCTTTCTTTCAAAGTTGCAGGACCTATTGACTTGGCTTTAGTCAAGAAAGCTTCTGCAGAACAGCTGTAGGAATATTACCTGGGGTCTGTAATTACCGACCTCATTCTCATTCAGTAATGAGAAAAAGTGGCTTTGTGACCTTCATATTCAACAATTACTTTATATATTACCAGGTTGAAGGCAAACACAATTTCTCACATAATGTATGGCATTTTGATATCTTGAAGTGGTCTTGACCTCTATGTACTGCTTAATTAAACCAAACACTGCCTGCAGTACCGTATCTGAACTCTCAGTTGTCAGCCTCTATAATATTCGGGATTGATTTCAACACATTGAATATGATAGCAGACTGAAACGCATTCCAGTTCACTTAACCAGTCAGCAATGTTATAATTAGCCGTTATTTGCTCAGGAATCCCAAATTTTCCATATAAAACATAAATCAGTATTTTTTTATGTGGGAACCATCTATATTAGTTTTTAGCTCTTCAGTATTTCTTAATCAGTTTGTTTATTGCATTTCCTGTTTTCCTCAGCATGAGTCCTTGATTCACCCATGTATCCCTATCAGAACTCTAAAGCCAGTGATTTTTATGTAACAAGAAGAGTCATAGTCATAAGGATTACACCTGTATTTAATTTTGTTTGGGTGATATAATATCCTCTTCAATGCTGAATATTCCTATTTTCATGATTTTTTTTTGATCAGGTACATCAAATAAAATCTCATAACAAGCATTATACGTTTTTTCTTTTTAATGAAAAGTAAAAGCTCAGTGAAAATTCAAATGGAATCAAACAGGATTTGAATGTGTTAAATGTTTGTGCAAGGGACCCCTCATTGCAGAGTTTCTCAACTAGGGGGCTTTAACAAACATCCAGGTGGCCTCAAGATGACTTAAAATGACCAAATAAATCAAAACACATTTAAAATGATCTAAACGAACTGAATATTTGAAGAAGCCTCATTTTAAAAGTGTAATTTATAGACCTGTAAAAGTCATGTAAAGTGTAAGAATCTTAAAATTATGCATTTTTATAGTTATGCCAAACTCAAAAAATTGTGAGCAAAAAAAAAAAATAAAAATAAAATAAAAATAATAATAATAAAATAAAATAAAATAAATAAAGTGAAATAAAATAATAAAATAATAAAAAAAAACACGGTACTGTAACTAAAAAAATGGTAACATCTAAATGTTTTTTTTTGTTGTTTTTTTTCAAATGAAAACATCATATTGCATGGTTTCATTTAAATAAAAAAAAAATTACTTGGCATTACTGAATCAACCTAAATACATATCAACATAAGACGAGATATGCTTTAAATCATGTAAAATTGTTCTTTGAGGCAACAGTTGCATGTTACCACTTTTTGCAGCATACCATTACAACATAACATACCATGTTAATGTATTTACATACTTTGTCATGATTGCAAATGTATAAAATATAACATACGCAGTTAAGGTCAAAGGTTTACATACACCTTGCAGAATTTTACTAAAATAAGAGGGATCATACAAAATTCATGTTATTTTTTATTTAGTACTGACCTGAATAAGATAATTCACATAAAAAGTGTTTGCATATAGCCCACAAGAGAAAATAATAGTTGCATTTATAAAAATGTTCAAATATGTACATACTCATAATATACACTCGATTCTTAATACTGTGTTTTTTTTGTGTGTGTTTTGTTTAGTGATAGTCCCTTGTTTGTCCTGAACAGTTAAACGGCCCGATTTTCTTCAGAAAAATCCTTTAGGTCCCACAAATTCTTTGGTTTTTCAGCATTTTTGTGTATTTAACAATGACGGTATGATTTTGACCATACTTCTCACACTGAGGACAACTGAGGGACTCATATGCAGCTATTACAGAAGGTTCAAACGCTCACTGATGCTAATCTTCTGTAGCTTCTGAAAGGCAGTACAAAATGAAAAAGAAAAAAAAAAGATTTAGGCAAAATAAGAAAAATGTACACATTTTCATTCTCTTCAAAAGTTTACACTACTGGTTCTTAATGCATTGCATTTCTTTCTGAAGCATCAGTGAGCATTTGAACCTTCTGTGAACCTTCAGTTGTCCTCAGTGTGAAAGGATTGGATCTCAAAATCATACAGTCATTGTTCAAGCGTTCAGCGTTCAAATACACTAAAATGCTGAAAAACCAAAGAATTTGTAGGACCTGAAGGATTTTTCTTAAGAACAGCGTGCAGTTTAATTGCTCAGGACAAACAAGGGACTCATGAACAACTATTTCTAAAAAAAACAAAACAAACAAACAAACAAAAAAAACACAGCTGTGGATCATTCAGGTAACAACACAGTACTTTTGAACGTCTGGTCTGCGTTATCATGCTGACCCTCAGAGATCAAGGGGCCTACATGCAGCAAACTGTTGTCATAGTGCTAATATGACTGGTTGCTATCTGCTGCCCTCAGTAATACATTTTTCATTCCCTCTGTAAGGTAGTGAGCTGAATGCTAATGCTGCTAGCGATTATATTGTGTTCTCAGTTGGAATAATGTATCTTGCTGCCTATAATCAACACAAAAGCTTCTAGTTATGTCTAGGCACTTAGGTGTATCCTCTCTTAGCATGAATTTGTCAAAGAACTGTGTAGCATAACAGGCTTTTAACACCTTTCGTTGGTTTTAATCTCTGTTGTGTGGCTGGAATTAGCATTTAGATGACTGATCGCTTCCTTGCTGCAGAAGTGATGTTTTACTTCGGATGAAAGTAAAAGTTAGCCAAGAGGGATTGGATTTTTGCAACTAAATTTAAAGGTGAAGTGGTTCATTTCCGTGCAAAATAATTATTATTTTAAACTGGTTTCCCAGGTCAAACAAATAAATTTTAGTACTAAACAGTCTCGCCAGAAACTCACACCATTAGTTGAGTCAGAAGTCAATATCGTAGACTGTTCAAACAAACAGAGCAACATTTTGCAAGCCCCACAGTGTCTAACCCGCTGTTTTTATACTGTTTTGTGCAGTATAACCTACATGACACTGCATGAGCCCAGCCTAGGGTCTGGAGAGGAATCATGGGAGGCCAGCTCTGCTGAATTGGAGAGGAGGTGCAGGCTGGGCAGTGAGGTGGCCAGTCTCTCCCACATTACATCCATGGAGAAATGTGAACATTACTTTAAACTATCATCCCCCATCAGGTATGGCATATATACACTACCATTCAAAATTTGGTGTTAGTAATACTTTTTTTATGTATTTAAATAGTTTGTCATGATTGCAAATGCATAGTGTATAACATATATCACTTTACTTTAAATTTTACTAAAAACTCCCACAAATCATGTTTTCATGCCACTTTAAGTGTTATTTTGACTTATATCTACAGTGCCTTGCGAAAGTATTCATACCCCTTAATTTTTCCACATTTTGTTATATTGCTGTCTTATATTAAACTGCTTTAAATTATTATTTTCCACATTAATCTACACTCCATACACCATAATGGCAACATTATGGTTTTAACATCTTTGGAAATTTGTTAAGAACTTAAATGATTCAATTCCATCTGGGACAGTTAAAATTTAGATGTTATTACACTTCGAGTGAGGTTTACCTGTGGCAAATTCAATTGAATGAGTATGATTTGGAAAGGCACACATGTCTTATGCAGATGGAAGAAACTTACAGAAGGACAAACATCACTGCAACATTTCACTGATCTGGGCTTTATGGTGGTGTGGCAAGACTCAGTCCTCTCCTCAGTGAAGACTCATGAAAACACACTTAGAATTTACAAAAAAAAAAACAAAAAAAAAACACCTAAAGGACCCTCAGACTGTGAGAAACAAGATTCTGTGTTCTGATGAACCTCAATTCCAAGCATCATGTTTGAAGGAAACCAGGCACTGCACATCATCTGCAGAGCAGTAAAGTGTGCAGGTAGCAGCCTCATGCTGTGGGGCTGTTTTTTAGTGGCAAGGACTTGAGGGACTTGTCAGAGTAGAAGAAAAGCTCAATGCACCAAAATATTGAGATAGCCTTAATGAAAACCCAGTCCAGAGCATTCAGAACCTCACCCTCCAACAGGTCAATTAACCTAATTACGTCATTTGGAGCCAGAGTCTGCGCAGTAGAGTTTCGTTTGGAGCCCGAATCTGTGCAGTAGTGTAGTGAGGTGGAGCCGTGATATCAAAGTCCCGCACAAATTCCCGCAGACCTAATCGCAAGATCACAATCATGACACCACACCCCATTTTTATAGAATCTAATAACTACCTATAAGCAAACTTATTAGAAAAACGAACACTTGAGCATAAATCAGCATTATAAGAACTACCTCAAATGCTGGAAACCATCTCTGGAAAAAAAATATTCGAAGTGTCGTTTAATTATTTAGGTTGTCTCCAGTCCCGTTTGATTGCATGGAGAGGGCGGGGTTTATGACCTATACTGCAGCCAGCCACCAGGGGGCGATCAAAGAGCCCGCAGCTTCACTTTTCTGCCAGACCCTATCCGAGCTGACAGAGCTTGAGATGTGAAGAGGTGAGGTGAAGAATGGCAGATAGTTGCCAAATGTTGATGTGCAAATCTTGTTGCATCATACCCAAAAAGACTTGAGGCTGTAAAGGTGCTTCACCTAAGTACTGAGTTAAGGGTATGAATACTTATGCAATGTACTTATTTCAGTTTTTTTTTATTCTTTAATACATTTATGAAGTTGTGACAATTCTGTTTTTGCTTAGTGTAGATTGCTGTGAGGAAAAAACAGTTATTTAAAACAGTTTAACATAAAGCAACAACAAAACGTGAAAAAAAGAAGAGGTATGAATACATTTGCAAGGCACTGTAAGTGTGTGGGTTGCTTACTTTTTAAAATTAATCTTCCCATTAATGCCATTATATTGTTCATTCAGACTGATTCACAAACACGGAACACGCATGAACACAAGGCGGGATTTACTGCAATTGACAGCCGAACATAACCAGTCATATCCAATTATATCGCGATGGAGGCATTGGCTCCTCTCATGTGACTTTCCCCGATTCATTCTCAATTACCCCCCACCAAACTCACTGTGCACTTTAGGAGGTCTGTTAAAACTCAATGGGTACCGAGGAGGCGAGAGAGACGGTGACTCCCGCTGTAACTTTACCTGCTGGGGTCGCTGTTTTTTCTTTTTAGAAAGTGATTTATACACTTTTTAATGTTATATTTTGTAATATTGGTGTTGTTTTATTGTTGTCCTATGAATTTGATTCTCACCGAATATTAAGTGGTTGTAAAAATCTCTTTACTGTAGTTCTGTAACTCAAAATTCTGGGACAATAATTGTGTTTCTTTTGCAATGTAGATGACATAAGTGCCTAAATTTGCATTTATAGGTATTGCTTAAGGACAACAAAACTCATCACCATCTTCACCATTGTCGTTCTCTGTTCAGTAAGTTTTCCAGTCATCAAACCGCAGCTTTTGTTATATAGAATAATATTTATTACTGTATTACATACAAAAGCTCAATGGTTTTATTTGTCTGACACTCTAAAATAACAATATTTATTTGAATCATCAGCTGTTTTTTAGCATGTATCCTGACAGGGAAAGCCCCTGGAGGATGCTGGCAGTCTCATCCACCGAGAGCTTCTGTATCCTCCCCATTTGTGTACTTTCGAGAATCTGCATTGTTTGGGTTTGCTTTGACTAAATAAATAAGAATCATTAATGCACAAGTCAAATATTGTGATGATGCATGCCACTGCACTAACTCCTCAGACCCTGCGGGGATTTTATGTTTGGTTCGGAGATTGCACTGAAGGGCTGCGCTAATTCATTTCCGTTTCTGTGACAATCTCACCATCTGCTATTTACAGCGGCCTGTGTCATGGTAACAGTCTTGCCTATGACTTCGTGCATAACAACAGATCTGCCTGATACTTGCAACAATCTGCGGGTCCTGCAGAGCTGGAGAGATGAATGTGAAGAGTGAACAATGCACTGAAGTGCTTCAAAGTACCTTCTGCTGGTGGGAGGGGGTTTGTCTGTCCAAAATGAAACCGTGGCCAGAGGACATCTGTTTGCGAAACTTTTCCAAAACACTCCGGTTAAAGCTTGATGGATATTTTGTGTTGTGTATTTTAATGGAGATTTTTCTTAACCAAACTGTAGCCATGAATCTTACTGATTTTCGTGACAACTCCCTGCTGAAGCTGCAGGTTGGTGGGCCATTTTTGGGAGAGATGGAGGCAGTGCAAGAGGCCCAGGAGTATATACTGATCCAGGTGGAGCAGACTGAGGAGGGAGGGTCTCGCCGGAGAAGAACTCAGCAGGTTAGAGTGATTCCAACAGAGCCAAAATGAACAATTATGAGCCTTTACCTTACCAGCAGATTAAACTACTGTTAAATATAGTTAGTCAATTTGTTGATCTTAACACATTTGACATTTTATGGGCCTGGTTTCCGGTCTCATCCGCATTCAGCGATTTTTAGCTGTACAAAACAGCTCGTTTTGCTGCTCGATTTTGCAAATTGGTGTGTCTTGGCATATTATTTTAATGTATAATTATGAACACACAGGTTTGTAATGCAAACAGTTTACCGTTTACTGCACGTTGTTATTCTTCTCATTATTTCCTTACAGTGGCTAATGAACCGTAAGTCTCGCCCATAGGCTTACTTCCGCATTGAAGAACAAGGTGAATACAATCAAAAACATTAATTTGAATATTTTTCTAACAGGTTCTTTATAACTGGACTATACCATTGCATTCCCAACGAAGTGACCAAATTCTGAGAACAAGGACATTTGAAATGGTTAGCAGGTATGATTACACCTTCCTCATCACACAAAGACATTTCATGTTATACAATGCATTTTATTGCATTTATTGTTCCATATACAAAAAAAAAAACAAAAAAAAAATAGAATAATTACAGTACTGTCATCAGATTTTAAATTATGTGATAAGGTGGGTTTTGCGGTAGTTCCTGTCACGGTATATGCTTTAGTGTGTCTCTGTGCCTCAAATCTGTCTCTTTCTCTTGCCCTCCAGCGCTCCTATTCTGATCAGTGTGCAGGCCTTTCTGTTAGACAGTCAGGTGGTTCCTCTGTCCATGACTCACCAGTCACTCTACGTAACCGTGGAAACACAGGTGCTTATCGCCGGATTGATCCTGGCAGGAGTCTATGTGCTCATCATCTTTGAGGTAAAATATGAGGTGTCGGTGTGAAGACATTATTTTCACACTGCACGATAATCCATTCAATGGTCTTTCATGACTCATCCCATATTTCATCCCCATAAACAAGATCATCTCGGCTGTTTTGCCACATTGACTCCGTGTGGAGTCACCTGAGATTTGTGTGCACACGTCTGTAGTCTTTTGTAACTCCTCAGGAAGAGTAGACGCCATGCTGGGTGTGTTATTCAAAAACTTTCTAAAGTTGTGCCTGTAGATCCAGCACTATACTGATATGTCCTTGGCAGCAGCTATTCATAAACTAAACAGCTATTCATTTATTTTTTTGTACCACTGTTGAGCACTAGAGGTCACTGGGCTCTGCTAATGTTAACAGGAAAAGCTTTCTACTGGCCACACAGGCTGTGGTTCCACGAATTATGTCGGATTTTTGGAATACCTGAAACCGACTTATGAATCAAAGTTTCATTTTAACTTGAATTCAGAGTTTTTCATTTTAACTTGAAAATACACAATGTTTTAAGCCTTTGAAACATTGTGAATGAAATATTATGAGGTACAGTCAAAAAGAAGGACTCTTTCTAGGTCACATTGTGACACTGATCATATTAACTCCTGTACAAAATGTTAGATGTCCATTGCTTCCATTTAAGATAAAAAATTGCCTACTTCAAATCATGCTGGATAATATGGATTATTTAGAGTTCATGCAGCTTGAGTGCTGCTGTCAATCAAACAAAAAAATACTAACATTTAGAAATTAATTTCTAAATTCTTTTCTGCATTACATTGCTGTTCAAAAGTTTGGGATCAGTATGATTTTTAATGTTTTATTAAAGAATTCTGTTACGTTCATCAAGGCTGCATTTACTTAAGCAAAAATACAGAAAAAAAACAGTAATATTGTGAAATATTATTTCAGTTTAAAATAATGTTTTTAATATGTTTTAAAATAGAATGTATTCATGTGATGCAAAGCTGAATTTTCATCAGCATTACTCCAGCTTCAGTGTCACAGTAATGTTGCTGAAAATTCAGCTTTGCATCACAGGAATAAATTATATTTTAAAATATTTTCTCACAGAAAATGGCTACTTTACAATGAAATCTTATTTCACAATATTACTGTTTTTTTCTGGATTTTTAATCAAATAAATGCAGCCTTGATGAGCATAAGAAACTTCTTTAAAAAAACATTAAAAATCTTACTGATCCCAAACTTTTGAACTGCAGTGTATGTACAGAAATACTTTTCTGGTCTCTTGACGCTAATTTCTAATTTTATATATTTATTCATTTAATTTTTTTGTTAACTGTATGTATCTGTTAGTGTGAACAGCTCTCAAAAGATGTGGATTATTACAGATCCTTGCAGCAAAGCACTCCTCCACATTTTTTACTTCCTCTTCTCCCTGTAGTGCACACTTTTCAGAGTTTGCGAGAAAGCAGCGCTTTAGTGTGGCTCCAGGGGGACATGAGGGCAGAGGGGACCTCCCTTCCTAATTACGTTTATTTCTTCAGGAGGGACAGCATGCTGTGTGTCGAAGAGTTTAATTAGACCTTTGTGAGAATGCTAATGGAGACTTTGGGGGCCCGTGTTTCCACTTTTACCTTTAATACTAATGCTTCATAACTATGGCTACACTGTCATCAAGGAGATGAGAAAGGAAAAATGATGTTTTTAAAAGTGAGTGAATTTTATGTTGATTGGGTGAGTCATCGTAATATTATTTTTTTGTGCTTTTAAAACAGGGTTACCTGAAGAACATTACCTCTGTGATCATCTTTTCATCAGAAATTTCCACAAACCCTGTCATATTATATTATATTATATTACATTACATTACATTATATAAAAATGTAACTTCAGTCAACTATGATATGTTCATGAACTAGTTCCCAGGCTTTTTAGAACACATCAAAAAGTGTTAAAAAAACACAGTAGTTTTGTTGTCCAACCGAGTGCAGTCTGTTCATTTTTAATGATGACTATCTCACACGTAACACAGCATGACATTTCAGTAGAAGCAACATAACACCTAAACAACACTTGCTCATATCTTAGTCTAAATGTGTCACTATGTTCAGTTATACTTCTGTAACTTTTTGGCCTTGATTTTTAATACCAGGAAATATAGGCACCATTACCCGGTCCAATTCTGAATAAAATATTGCTGCTTCTCGTGTATCGATCTAACTAGCAATTGATGTAGCCGAATATATGTGTGTGTGCCAGAAGGAAGGTGCGGCTGCCCAGATTGTGCCTTCATAATCAGCTTTTAATAGACTGTTGAATCAGATATACTGTAATACTGTGCATTGAAGTTCAAAAGTCTTAGACCACTTGTCCTCCTTTTGCTTTAAAGGATTAGTTCACTCCAGAATTAACATTTTCTGATAATTTACTCACCCCAATGTCATCCAAGATGTTCATGTCTTTCTTTCTTCAGTCAAAAATAAATTAAGGTTTTTTGAGTAAAATATTCCAGGATTTTTCTCCATATAGTGGACTTGAATGGGGATCAGTGGGTTGAGGGTCTGAATTGCAGTTTCAGTGCAGTGGTTAAAAAGTATATACACTTTTCATTTTTAGAAAATAACAATCGTTTCACTAGACAAGACCCTTATTCCTTGGCTGGGATTGTGTAGAGCCCTTTGAAACTGCAATTTGGACCTTCAACCCGCTGATCCCCATTGAAGTCCACTATATGGAGAAAAATCCTGGAATGTTTTCCTCAAAACCCTTCATTTCTTTTCGACTAAAGAAAGAAAGACATTAACATCTAGGATGACAGGGGGGTGAGTAAATTATCAGGAAAATAAAATTTCCTGGTTTATTCTAATACTTTGTTTATTTCTAAGTTAAAATGGATTTGATTAGCATTACAGATTCCTCACAAGTCTGTGGTCTCCAACTTTTGTAAATAAGGAAGCATTTGTAGTATTGACCTGGGCCTGTTCTTCCTATCTGCATTGCACAGCAGCTTAGCGATAATCCTCTGAGCTGATCTCGAATCAGTACTCTGAAAACTACTTTGATTAAAAGGGCTCAGATGGTGAGTTTCATCAGCATCTCTGATAGCTAAAACTCATTTGCCCCGAGAGAGGGCAAAACCTGAAATCGGAGATATATAATAGTATGATGTGCTTATAAATATTAATATGCCTTAAAAGACTTATGAATAATGTATTTTCACAATCTAATTGCAGATATCTTGTAAACATTTTAATAATGGCTGATAGATTATTCTTACATTAGACTAGAGTTGCAGTTTCTTAGTAACTTGGGGGCTTTGAGGGTAAAACTAACATTACATTTTGACATTTCATTTAGCCGTAAACCGTTTCTTACCCTACAAATGAGAGTAATTGGTTTAAATCACAAAACAGAGACATATTAGTCTCAGAGGATACTTTCTTATGCAAAGCAATGTATATCCATGTTGCTGATTAATTCTGCTCAGAAAGCAGTGTTCAACAATTTATCTTAATGACCTGTTTTAGACTTACAATCACAACATTGCACCAAGTGTTCCTCCCCCTCAGGGAAGTTGTCGGACTGACACAGATTACTTGCTCCTTCGAGACCGGAGTCATTAGCTGTTAGCCTGCATGTTATGTACTCATCAACCTTCTTTCGCTCTTCTAGCTGATTACACGCTCTTGTAATGACTGCTCCATCTTGGCACATGACACCGAAAGAGGTGCATCAGACTAAGTTTGATTCAGGTGTTGCAGTCAAGTGCTCTCGCCAGAAAAACAGATGCTGAAGATGTTGATATCTGACAGTGCACATTAAGGTGGTGCTTTTTAGTCCACAGGCTGATTGAAGAGCCTAAAACCAGAAGACATTGTCGACTGATGCGTATATCCTTGTGAATTAATCATTTGATTGCATAAAAGGGTCAGAATGAATTTAATGTGAGAAATGAGGTGGATCAAACATAAATGAAGTGTGGGGAAGAAGGTTAATTGTTTTTTTGAATGAGCAAATTTGTTTGGTTGTCCAAAGTCTAATACACAGCCTTATTTTTTTTTTTACTTATTTTATAGTGTTTGCTAAGGAAAGCATCACTATTACTGTTGCTGATGCGAAGGGCTTGGGATTTGAACAAACACCTAATCCCAAGTATTACAATTTTGTGCGAAGAGCAGGAATGATAGATACCTCATATCTTGCAGCTTGTTGAGATGAGTTGTGCTGTTACTTTTCTGGGCAATCAGACTCATGATTTTTACCTGGCTTTCAATGTAAGAAGGACCATAACATAATAAAGTAAGCATCCACATATTAAAAACACTCAAACCTCATATCAGTTCCCTGCCAACCACAACACTCTAGCATTGTGCATAAGTGTGTATAAATATATTCTGTGGTACATTATGGCCATTATTATATGCCCGTATTAGCCAAAATTTACAGTTATTAGTTATTACTCTACTGAAATTTTTTTTTCTTATACCTTATTTTTCATTTATCTTTGTTTGCAGATTGTTCACCGTACTCTAGCTGCAATGTTAGGATCCCTGGCTGCTCTGGCAGCGCTGGCTTTCATCGGAGATGTAAGTTTTAGAAAATGGTATTTACTCTGTTCTGATGAAGAGTGCTTACATTGCATCAAGAGTTGCATTCTGGGACTTCATTAATTTTGAGAACTGCAGTGATGGTCTTTAGTTTTATTAGCTTAAAGTATGAGAGCACAGCAACATTCTGTCATATGCAGATCTGTATGAATAAAATATATAGAAGGCAAATTCAAATTAAAGTTCATGAGCTTCAGAATATTGTGTGTATATATATATATATATATATGATTTCAAAAGTTTACATACACCTTGCAGAATCTGCAAAATGTGAATTATTTTACCAAAATAAGGGATCATAGAATATAGAATATAGACTTTTACATATTATCCAAATGAGAAAGTAATAAATGAATTTATAAAAATTAGCCTGTTCAAAAGTTTACATACACTTGATTCTTAATACTGTGTGTTCTTAACGGTTAAACTGCCCGCAAATTCTTAGTTTTTTCAGCATTTATTTCTATTTGATCCATCTTTTCACACTGAGGACAAATGAGGGACTCATATGCAACTATTACAGAAGGTTCAAACGTTTACTGATGCTTCAGAAGGAATAACGATGCATTGAAAACTAAGGGTGTAAACTTTTGAACAGAACGAAGATTTGTCCATTTTTTATTTTACCTAAAAATCATATTTTTTTCATTTAGTACATCCTTTCAAAAGCTACAGAAGATACTTACATGTTTCCCAGAAATTAAAATAAGTTACATTTACCCTGATCTTCATATTCAAATTCCTCATTTCATTTAAAAGTTTACACCCCTGGCTCTTAATTGTGTTTCCTTCTGAAGCATCATTGAGCGTTTGAACCTTCTGTAACAGTTCCATATGAGTTTCTCAGTTACCCTCAGTGTGAATAGATGGATCTCAAATCATATAGTCATTGTTGGAAAGGGTTCAAATACACAAAATGCTGAAAAAACCTGAAGGATTTTTCTGAAGAACAGCGGGCAGTTTAACTATTGAACAACTATCACTAAACAAACAAAAAACACATTTGTGGATCATTCAGGCAGCAACACAGTATTAAGAATCAAGTGTATGTAAACTTTTGAACAGGGTCATTTTTATTAATTCAAATAATATTTTCTATGTAATTTATATGTAAATGCCTTTTATGTGAAATATCTTATTCAGGTCAGTACTAAATAAGAAATAACATGTATTTTGTATGATTCCACTTATTTTGCTAAAATAATTAACATTTTTGCAGATTCTCCAAGGTGTATGTAAACTTTTAACCTCAACTCAGGGTTGCCAGGTTTTCACAACAGAACCCGCCCAGTTGCTACTCAAAATTAGCCCAATTGCAATTCGAGGGGGGTCCCCCCAGTAAAAATCACATTCTAGGGGGTAAAATATAATTTTTTTGGCAGGGTTCACCTGGGAAAATAAGCATTCCAGGGGGTAAATATTACGTTTTTGGGGTTGCTTCAACCCGCGGACATAAAAAAACAAGAAGCCCAATTCCGCAGGAAAAGCACGGACTTTGCAACACTGCCTCAACTGTATATATGATAAAATAAATGATATATGATATATAGATAATATCTATGATTCAAAAACACAGACCCAATAAACTAACCAGGCCATTTCACGTAAATGGGATATCAGCGGTAATTGCACTGATTCACACTAATGTGCTAAAATCTTGAATTTCTCTCTGCGGCTCTATGTATTAGTTATTGTATTCCAGAAATTGCATGTTATTTGATTATGCCCTCGTCCAGAACCCTCTTAATCACCCTCAACCATGAATGAGATGAGAGGACATAAGCTATAAAGTATGTTATTTGAGCTCAAGTCAAATTACTCAGTGCACTTCTGTCTGTTTGATAGATGGAGTGCCCTTTAAAAAGACCCAGAGCTCTGTAGTATCAAATTATTATTTTTTTCACTAAAAACTTTATGAACTTTGATCTTGGTTGGATGGTAAATATCCCAGTAAACAGAATACAGTATGTAGACCTAAGTGCTATTGTAATTGATGCAATTATTTCAACAATTCAGAAAAATCATTTAAAGATAGGAAGTGAAAATGTTCTTCTGTATCTGAGGAAGGAGATAATGACTATTTCTTTCACTGTCTTTTTACTGTAGAGGCCGAGTCTGATGACTGTTGTGGAATGGATTGACTATGAAACTCTTGCTTTGCTGTTTGGAATGGTAAGCATAATTCTGACATAGAAACTCTCCAGCAGCTTTTTTACTCAACCTGAGTAGCGGGGTTCTGAAGAAATGTTTTAAATATAAACTAACAGCAGGGCTTTTTGAAATGGAAAAAGTAAAAAAAGTAATTTAGTAGTGGTGCTTGCTATTTTAACACTATGACTGTTATTCATCAAGTCTGTTTGTACAGTGAACATATAGCCTATCTTAGATCTTGTGACTTGTTTAAATGATATGTGCAGTTACATTTAGGGCCTGTTTACACCTGGTCACTTCATGTGTTTTCTCTGATCGGATATCTATCCGATCGTGAAAAGTCCAGCTGTAAATGCCCTCAGAAATGCTTTCGAGTCACTTTTCGAGACACTTTAGGAGGTGGTCTGGGATGCATTCTGTCTGGTTGTTGAAACCACATAAATGTTACTTCTCCCAAAATGACGAAACTGACGCTCAACACACAATCATCTTCATTAAAAGTAGTGAGACTAAATTATCTTACGACTGCTGGTGCCGTACTCTCTCCTATTGCGGTCTTTGATCTTTAAATTAACTGATTATGAATAAAGTGCAGCGCATCTGTTGCTTTCGTTGACGTGAACTCTTATAAGTTTGCATCAAATTCAGGAATTGAAGAACGGAATTATATCCTTTTTGCAGAGACACATTTATGTTCCAAGTGTAAATGGAACCATTTTCTTCAGATAAAATCAAGTTATTTGATTCTTTCAGACAGCATTAGAACCTTGTCTCTGGTGTAATGAGATGCTTTAACCTGCCTGTTGGAGAAAGTTGCCCTGCTAAGTGCTTGACAGTCTGACAAGCCCCTAATCTAACCCTTAACCCCAACCCATATCAGCCTCTCCAGGCCAGGCACTTAGTGGGGCACCTTTCTTTAATGTGCTGTTAACCTAGTGCTTCTTTTAGAAAGAATTCTTCAGGGGTCTGAGATCATTTATGGCGTTACTTTGCGTTGCACTTACTTTGCAGCAGCACTCGCTTGAAGGTTTGTTAGGTGTGGCTGGTGGTCTGCATATGACATTAGTCTGGATTTTACATGGTAATGCAACAAAGTGTGACCAAAAAATATGAATACACATTAAGACACACAGCCTCTCTAATATTATTGCCAAAGTGGCACCCTTTTCAAGATCTCTGTTTGTTCAGTGTCTGTCTCCATGGAAACAAATACATTCAATCAGCCCTCATCCAGAAGACTACATGTAGGAGTATTTGAGGAAAAGCATAAAAGAAAATCAGAGACTGATGATAGAAAATGAATCACAGCATCTGTCAATTTTAAAGACTGACTATGAAAGAGACTGAGAGCCATTTTACATTAGAAATGTTTGCTTTAATAAACTAAGAAATATTGATGTTTCGCTTTATTGATTTTCTATATTTCGAAGTTGTCTGTTTCTGTATCTGATGCAAAAAAAAAAAAAAAAAAAAAAAAAAAAATCAGAGAAGGATATATGTGGCATGAAATTGAGTGAGAGACTGTGTATTTGAGACATAATGTGATTTTATAGTGACACATGTGGCAGCAAGCACTAAAAATAGAAACCATGAAATGTTCAAGTCTCATAACCCTTCCTGTTTACTTTCAGATGATACTGGTGGCAATATTCTCTGAGACCGGTTTCTTTGATTACTGTGCAGTGAAGGTGAGTTTTCTCAATCATTATTTTGCAAATGGTTGTTTGTGATTTGTTAAGCAGAGGTTTGCTTAAGAAAGATATAGCATCTTGGTTTCTTAGAGTTATTTCTTCATATTATCTCTAAAATTAGGCCACTTAATCTATCCCACCGACCTTAACATATAAAATTATATGCATTTATATACAGTCGTGCTCAAAAGTTTACGTACCCCTTGCAGAATCTGCAAAATGTTAATTCTTTTAGCAAAATAAGAGGGATCATACAAAATGCATGTTATTTTTTATTTAGTACTGACCTGAATAACATATTTTACATAAAAGACATTTACATATAGTCCACAAGAGAAAACAATAGTTGAATTTATAAAAATTACCTTGTTCAAAAGTTCACATACCCTTGATTCTTAATACTGTGTTGTTACCTGAATGACCCACAGCTATGTTTTTTTTTTGATAGTTGTTCAGGAGTCCCTTGTTTGTCCTGAACATTTAAACTGTCTGCTGTTCATCAGAAAAATCCTTCAGCTCCCACAAATTCTTTGGTTTTCCAGCATTTTTGTGTATTTGAACCCTTTCCAACAATGACTATATGATTTTGAGATCCATCTTTTCACACTGAGGACAACTGAGGGACTCATATGCAACTATTACAGAAGGTTCAAACACTCACTGATGCTCCAGAAGGAAAAAAAATTGAAATTTGAATTTGAAAATCAGGATTTAACTGATTTTGTCTTCTGGGAAACATGTAAGTATCTTCTGTAGCTTCTGAAGGGCAGTACTAAAAAAAAACCAAAGAAAAATGTTCACATTCTCATTCCGTTCAAAAGTTTACACTCCCAGCTTAATGCATAGTTTTTTCTTAGTATTAGTTGCATATGAGTCCCTCAATTGTCCTCAGTATGGAAAGATGGTTCTCAAAATTATACAGTTATTGTTGGAAAGGGTTCAAATGCACAAAAATGCTGAAAAAACAAAGAATCTGTGAGAACTGAAGACTTTTCTGAAGAACAGAAGGTAGTTTAACTGTTTAGGACAAATAAGGGACTCATTAACAACTTTCACTAAACAAAAAACAAACAAACAAACAAACAAAAAAAAACAGCTGTAGATAAACTGTACATTTTATACCTACAGATACTACTAACATTTAGTCAGCAACAAAAAGGTAGCATGTGAACTGCTATTGATTCAGTCTGATATGCTTTCATTTCGCATTATTGATGTCCCTATTTTTGATTTAGTCAATGTAATCCCATCATGCTGCTTTACCCAGTAAGCTTTGGGGCAGATCATTCACTCTCATGCTGATGAGAACCCCACAAATGTTTTATATATGAAATTTATGAGCAAATATCAGGCCCCAATAGAGATACAAAAAGGAATCAGATGAAACTAATCTTTGTGAATTGATGCAAATGTTCATAAACCGTGAAGAAAATGGGTTTAATGAAAGCCTAAAAATAAATCTTAAGATGAGCTTTATTGAATGGATATCCCAGTTCATATTTTCAGGGATTCTGCGGACCTGTTGGAACATTATGGATGTGCTCTGGACATTATGAGGGCGCACGCTTATGTCCTCTCATCTCATTCATGAATATTAAGCGGGTTCTGGATGAGGACATGTTCCACAAATTAAAATATTGCCATAGAAACAACTCTCTTGATTGAACTCCATTTAGAGACAGCATAAAGTTGCATTTTCCCTTTAAATAAAAAAACCAAGCTTATTTTATCCATGTGTGTTGTCTTGTGTGGGTGAGTTAAAGCCTGTTAACACCAAGAACTATAATGATATTAAAGTCCACACCAACACACAATAATGTTCTGTTTATTATAAGCATGCACCGTAGTCATGTCATCTGCCGCTTTAAAGGTCCACTAAAGTGCTTTGAAACATGCAGCATTATTCTACGTGTTAATGTAATTTCAACTGAAGCAGGAAGACATTTTTAAATAGCCAATAGCATTTCGTTGAGCATTTGACCGTGTATGACAGCCACAATCTCATCTATATCACTATAAAATATAGTATTCTGTGAGCAGACTGTGCTCGCTCACTTCATTCGCCCCAGTGGAAGCATATTTACACTGCCTGGATTGTTCCCTATCCCTTATATAGTGCACTATGTGCCATTCACCATAAAGAAAATTCAAATTCTGTGAACAAGTGACCAATTTCAGCCTCAGCTTCAGTGTCTATTTATAGTGTGGGAGGCAGGATGCTTTGGATTCTAGAGAGCATTTGATTGGAAGTGCAGAGTGATGTCATCAAAATGGGAGAGACTGTAAGCTTTGAATGCTTATATCTTCTAAATGCAGATTTTGTCATTGTTTTGGAGCACACTAGCTTATGGATAATCTTAAGGTTAACATATTCATAGTAAAGCCAAAAAACTTCAATTTTCAAACAATTCTAATTTCATGTTCAAGCCCTTTAAAGGAGGATGGATTCTGATCAGCTGTCAGTGACTTTATCATTCATCGGCTGAAAAAAAAAACATTCTAGAAGTAATTCATTCGTTATAGTTATGATATAAACTCTCCTATTCTTTCTTTATCATTTGCATTATAGTTATCGTTCTTGGTATAAATGGCGCTTCACTCTTTTGTTTGTTTGTCAGTTAGCGTCTTTTTAGTCAGGAAGCGGTGACATAATAGGTGGGTTACAACAGCCCTGCTTTACCACTTGATTAGAATGATTCCAGACAGCCTGATAATGTCTCCATAGCGACAGGCTCTTAAAGTGCAAGTCTTTTGTTTTTTTGATTCTTTTCTTTTCAGGCGTGAACATTCTTTTAATGCTAAACCCTGAATGAACGAACACACAATATGGATCTGTGTCAGTTTTTCAACTGAATTCCTCATTAAAGTTCACTTTTGAACATTGTGTTCTGAGACCCTCTCAGAGGACTGCTCTTGATTCTTCATCTTTGAGGCGGTGTTAAATCTATCTCTCCTTTCCACTGGAGAATTCTCTGAACACATGATTTCGTTAATGTTCATAAACAAAGGCAAACGATTTTTGGGCTTAATTTATTTTTGACCCAGTTAGTTTTCATTAATGTAAAGTTACGAGAAAAAGCTAACTTTGTAAACCAATAACGAAGTATTCCCAACAGTGTTCTGTATCTGTCTCCACACAGGCGTATCAGTTATCGCGAGGAAGAGTGTGGCCCATGATTATGATTCTGTGCCTAATTGCGGCCGTTCTGTCAGCCTTTCTTGACAATGTAACAACCATGATGCTCTTCACCCCTGTTACAATCAGGTAATTGTCTCTCTTCTCCTCACAAAGTCTCTTCCTCTCTAATGTCCAATTTAGCTTCTTCTTGAACCCTATTTAATAACACAAGTCTATGTGACAAGTAATCACTATGGAAGCCAGTTTCCTCCACTGAATAAAAAAGGTTATCTTGTTTTCTCATAATTCTGACTTTTTTTTTTCTCAGAATTGTATGATATAAACTCGCAACTGTGAGTTCTAAAGTCAGAATTGCAAGATGTAAACTCGCAATTGAGTTATAAAGTCAGAATTGCAATATATAAACTCAATTCTTACTTTTCTCCTCAGAATTGCAAGATATAAATTCACAGTTGAGAGAAATAAAGTCAGGAAAACTCACAATTCTGAATTTTTTTTGTCAGAATTGTGAGATAGGGACTTTTCAATTTTGAGGGGAAAAAAAGACTGATATGTTCCCAGAATTGCAAGTTTATTTGTCACAGTTCTGACTTAACTCTCAATTGCGTGTTTAGACATTAGCATGTAAAATATAAACTCACAATTCAGAGAATTGTTGTTATAAACTCTAAAAAAAACACCCGTTAGAATTGTGAGTTTATATCTTGCAATTTTGACTTTATTTCTCAGAATTTTTATTTCTCAGTTATAAAGTCAGAATTATGATATATAAACTTGCAATTCTGAGAAAAAAAGTCACAATTGCGAAAATATAAACTCGCAATTCTGAAAAAAAGTTAGAATTGTGAGTTTATAATGACTTCCTTTCTCAGAATTGCAAGTTTATATATAATTCTGATTTATAACTCACAATTGCAAGCTTATATCACAATTCTGAGAAAAAAGTCAGAATTGCATGATAAAAAGTCCCATTAAATAAAATTTAATAGTACGTTTTTTTATTCTGTGGCGGAAATGGACTTCCATAGTGTACAGTGCGTGTCACGTGAATTTTAGTCATCAGAATAGCGTGTATTCAATGCGTAGGTCGCAAATGCACATGAATTTAAACCCAGCTTTGGTTTAAAAGAGTACTATTTTATTGGTCATAAGATAAAGCTTTCTAGAGCATGTGTCGACAGCCTGTATTCGCCCACGCTATCAAATGGAGTATACTTTAAAAGGCTAAATGTTTGACTGTATGCATATGCTAGCATACGCGTACAAAAACGAAGTATACTTTGGGCTTTAGACTTCCAGAATACTTTTCCCCTTAGACTTTTATTGTAAGTCCTTTACTGTAAACATGACTTTTATTTTTACAGACTGGGACAAATCCAGCATCTTTTCTTTGGTAACTGACAGCATGCCACAGTAGAGCTTAACTTGCATTGAACTTGGAACATTCCTTTAATACATCTTTGTAAAGAAGTTTGTTCAGCTGAACTATTGGAAAAAAAAGCATTGGTCAGAAGAATTTCTCTGTCAGTCTACTTAGAACTCATTAAGTCATGTCTCTACACTATAAACATCCAACTATATTGCTCTTTTCAGCTCCATTTGAGCTTATTTTCTTCAGTTTTTTTCACCATTACATGTTGTCTCTCAATGTGATTCATCAGTGCCTGTGCACGTTATATTTGTGTTCTCAAGTCTTTTATATGTTTTGTATCCTGATGTACAACTTAATTTACTTAGCAAAGTTTAGGACATGCTGTTCTTTCGGAGGACACGTGTTATGAAGCAATTAGGCATCATGTAATATTATTTCATGTCCCGTCCTTGCTGAAAAAAAGAAAAAAATCTACAGGCCAACAAACCATCTTTTTGGTATTTTTGTATTTTTCATCCTTCTGCAAAATTCATCCATCAAATTCTTATCATCTTATGTAGACCTAAAAATCCCTAGTGTGGTAAGATAAAGTAAATCTATATTTCAGAAATAGCCATTAAAATGTTAGGCCCTGCCTCAGCATTTTCATGACATTGCTGGTGAGAAATGACTCCTTTTTTTGATTATGCATCACCAATTGCATCCTCAAACACCTTCGGGGCTTCTGGGTTCAGAGACACAGTACGCACACACACTCGTTAAAGAACGAATTTGAGAAATTAGAGACTTCAGCTTTTCGTTAACAGGCAATTTGCTTGTGCAAGTATTTTTTTTTCATGCTAATTTAACAGGGAAACTGATTTGCTTATCTTTAGATTTGCTTGAAATTCAGTGTTAATAACTAAACTTGAGCGCAAACCAGGAATTTTGTGCAACTCAGCTTAAACTTTTGGTGTTGATTAATCAGGTCCTCCCTTCGTCATATTTAATGGTAAAACATAAGTCTGTGTAAAACTTGTGTAAAAAGTTTGTTTTTTGCATGTTTTAAAAATCGTGAAAGTATCATAGACTAGAAAGATAAACGCACACCTTTTCTCAAAAAATGACTTGCAAGCATTTGAAGGAACAGTTCACCTAAAAATGAAAATTGTGTTATCATTTATGTTGTTTCAAACCTGCACAGGTTTCTTTCTTATGTTGAACACAAGAAGATACTTTGAAGAACCAAACAGTTGTTGGCCCCCATTCACTTCCGTAGTAGGAAAAGAAATACTATGGAAGTCATTAGGAACCAACTCTTTGCTAACCGGCATTCTTCAAAATTTTTATTTTTTATTATTTTATCTTATTTTATGTTTAACATAAGAAAGAAACTCATAAAGGTTTGAATTGACATGAGAGTGAGTAAAGGATAAAAAAATGTACATTTTTGGGTGAACTATCTCTTTAACTGTCTTGGAGACCACTCTATGTAACGTTTGTATTGCATTGATGTTCCAGGAACATCAGTCCTAATCAGGTTTTGTGATGTCTTTTGTACTCCAGGTTATGTGAAGTGCTTAATCTGGACCCCAGGCATGTCCTGATTGCTGAAGTAATCTTTACCAACATTGGAGGAGCTGCCACTGCTGTTGGAGATCCTCCCAATGTCATCATCGTATCCAACCAGGATCTGCGTAAAAAAGTATGTAATTATTTCCCACCGCTCTTATTTGATGCTGGTTCATTCACAGGTGAAAGGATATTGCGCTGCTGTTGTGTGCCTGTTGAGAGTGTCACAGGGAACTTGTTGGACAAATTATACATGACTGCACAAATAAACAAATGCACACAGACACAAGCATGTGACCAAGCATTTCTCTGGCATAGAATGATAGCCTTGTGCCAAAACACGCTGTCACTATCTACTCAAGGCTAAAACACCATGGCATCCTGTCTTACACCTCAGACTATTAATTATGTAGAAATACTTCTTGCCAGCTTTAGTCACACTCTGCCAAATTCTCTTGCTCTCTCTCTCTTTCTCTCTCTCTCTCTGTCTTTCTCTCAGCAGAGAAGAAATCTTTTAACTTCAGTAAAAAAGTAAACTGCAAACCTGTTACAGTCATTGTATGCAAATTCCAAGATCAACAATTTTCAAGTATGCAAGATGTTTGGCTTCAATAGACTTGTTACTCACAGTATGTAGGGTATTCACACTGCCTGCACATCAGTAAATCTGTCTAAACGAAGATCATTTAGGCAGTTTTATTTATCATATTAGCAGATTCATCACCATTTAAGTGTAAATATCTGTTTATTTTTAATGTGATAATAAAGAAACTTGTATGGCCTAAAATAACATAGTCTCTTTTACTGAAATATGTTGTAGAAAACCCATGAAAGATTTATGTTATTTAAAAAAAAAATCATCATCGTTTTATACATCGTTTTTATTGGACTACGGGGCACCATTATTTTGCTAACATGAAATGGTTGCACTCTGTGAGCTACTGGTACTACCTGTTGCTATTTTTACTGCAACATAACTCAGAAAACTCAATATGGAAAATAAAAAACTGATACGATAGCCACAGCTACTGAGGAGCTTACAGGTGGCGATAGATATAGTAGGCTTAAACCAAATGGCGTACCATTGATTTTTCCCCACGAGGAGTCTAAACGCCCGCGGATATCGAAAAAAATCTGCACCGAGAAGCTCCTTCAGTGGGTGTCATGACAAATATCGGCATCCTGCCAGTATTGCATCTAGCGTTTCTTGTCTCTGTCATTTGTAAGCTCTTTCGGAAGCTGTTTTCTACTAAAAGCCTCAAAGGCATCAGGGCTAAAGTGGAGAGAACAAACACGCAGGTCTTTCGGAAGTTTTATTCTTTGACAGGCATCTGTCCATTCTAAAATTTTCATGTGTTTTTTCGTTCATTTCGTATTTGTTTTATAATGCTTTTCCTATTAAAATGCTTGTTACAGATGCGAAAACACAGAAAATTGAACCTGATCCAGAGCCAGTGTGTAAATGTGATTGACACAACGTGAGGTTGTATATATTTTTTGACATGCAAAAATTTCGGACAAGAATTTCACGAGACTCAGTGTGCTCTTACCTTTACACAGCTCTTCTTGTTGCCCTTTGACTGAATATTACAACCAAAAGCCACTCAATGTGGCATCGTATCAGTATTTTATTTTTCGAGTTATGTTATCCGAGTTAATAATCAGGGATGTGATTTTTCCGTATAAATACGGATTTCCGTATTTTCCGACCTCTGAGGGATGACCCATGTGATTCACGTAGATCCAAGGTTTTTTTAGAGGGGGGTGGGGGTGGAATTGAAATCGTGCAAATTGCCTTAAGCAATTAATTAAATAAACTGCGAAAAGATTGTTTTCTAAAACATCATGGACGAAGTGCTGAAAGCGCTGTATGAACTCGCGGCACCATCTGCAGGACAGTGAAACAAAGAGAAATTAATAATAATAATAATAATAAAAAAATAGAAAAGAATCATCATGCATGAAAGTGATTAAAAAGTGAGTGAAGACATTTAAAATAATTTCTATTTAATAAATGCATTAGCACATTTAATTAAAATATTTGATAAATGCAAATAAATGTTGTTCATTAACTATATTTATCAAAAAATCTATCAGAAATGTTTCTTGAGAGTCAAATAAAATGTAATGATTTCTAAAAGATCATGTGACACTGAAAACTGAAATGATGAAGAAAGTTCTGCTTTGCATCACAGGAATAACATTACATTTTATAATATGTTCAAATTAATTTTTTTTAATAAACTTTTTTTAATCTGTACATTTTTCACAATATTGCTCTTTTTTATTTATTTTGATCAAATAAATTCAACCTTGATGAGCAGATATTTATAGATATAGAAGATATTTATTTCAAAACCAATGATAACTGTAATGTTTCCTTTTGGCAGGTACTTTAACAATAATAACAATTCTATATACTTTACTATAATATATTATATGTACTTTTATGTACTTTATTATAATGTATTGTATTATATTGTTATCATGATTATTAAATGCTGCTTTTTATATTTTTACAGGACAATAGTATGTAATATAATATAAGATATATAATTTAATGTGATAATATGTATAGATATAATAAGTGCTGTGGGTGTGGCTTGTTGGGGGCGTGGTCAAATTTTCCTTCTTTTCTGTCTCTAGCTGATCACATCTCTGATAATGGCAGTAGCTTACAGAGTGCAACCATTTCACGTCATCGTAATAATGGCGTCCCCATAGGCCGAAATATGTCTAAAATGATGTGGATTTTTAAAATAAATAAGTCTTTCATTCTTTTTTACTGCATAAATTAGTAAGATACAAGTTATATTAAGCCACAAGTCTTAAGACCTGGGGTTCCCTTTAAGACAGAGAGAGTTTGCAACCATAACTGTACGAAAGCGTACAAAAATTACAGACTGGGTTTTTTTTTTCCAGAATCCAGAAAAACTCCAATACTGGCGGGCTAACTTTTTTCGGATGTGAATAGAGTGTCTTGCTTTCATCTGTCTTCTCAGACATGATTTTGTGTGGTAGTAGTAACGGTAGTAACTATGCTATTGTCTTTTTATCCCCCACTCTATGATAAGTGGCAACTAGTGTTTAGGTGCAATGCTGTCACCGACTAGGTTAGAGTGACAACCAGTTACTGGCATAGGAGACAGCCCTACTTGAGCATGCAGTGTGAAACAGGTCTTATTGTGTGTTACTTGTTGCTGTTGAAGGTACAACAAAGCAGTGCCTGTGGGTGCAAGTGATTACAAAAACATAAGGTCTGTGTGTACATCAGTGTGTACAGTACTTTCCTAATCTAATCACAGAACAGTATCACAAGGACTTTCTTTTTTCATTGTACAACCTCAAAGTCTATGAGCAAACTCTCTCCGTCAAACCTTCGCAGGAAAACACAATTTAAAGTTCCATCCTGCCAATTGGACAAGGCCACAGGCAGGCTGAATAATCTCCAGGTTTATGATGTGACCTCAAAGCAGAGAGTCTTGTGTGGTTCTGTCTTCATTGAGGCTTGTGTAATATCGGTTTGATTGAAAAGGTGAGGGAACATTTTGTGATTTATTATTCACTTTAATGGAGGAGACGGAACAGTGTGACCCAGGTTTGTGGTTGTGATTGAAATGTTCATGTTCACATTCAGACAGAGATCAATGCATGACCTCATCGGTGGTATGGCTAAATTCACAGCGGTATGTCTTGGAGTTTATTCCGTCTCTTTGTTTGGTAGTATTTAAGTGTCTGTCAGTTTGTCTTTTTGTAGCCGTGTGCGTTATTTTATTGATCTTATTTAGGATTATAAATATGAATGCAGTTCAAACGGCTAAACCTTAGAGTGCATTTCATAACACAGCTCAAGTGTGCGTTGCCTTCTCGGCATTGCTGCAAGCTGGCATTAGCATAAAATGTCTGCTTCTACAGCTAGTTTTCTCTTTTAGATCAGAGGAGGGACAGTTTGAAGAGAATGTTGCTGAGCAAGTTAGATCCCATAAGGATGTTTACCTGAATAATAACAAATCAGATTCAATAGCAAAGACATTTGAAGCTAGCTCTATCATCCCATGAGATTTATTATTGTCTCAATGGCACAAGAATACACATTTAATATGTTCAACGGGACTGTGCTGTCAATGCTTTAGCCAAGCATTTGCATTAAGAATACTTCTGGCCTAAATCATGCAGTTTGTTGAGATGTGCTATTACCTGGTGATTTACAATAAAACAGACAACAAAAATCCCTTAGATCTGCATTGCAATTGGGACTAGACTGAGGAAACAGAACATCATACAGAATATTCAAATTTCCAAATTATATAGTAGACAGTAATTGGTAGATTACTTACAAATTGCAATCCTTACTGATTACATGAAAACTGTAGTTTGTTAGTAATGTAATCTAAGGCCTTGTCCACACTAATACATTTTAGTTTGAAAACGCATCTTTTTTTTCCATTTTGGCCTTCCGTCCACTGAGCTTTTTGAAAATGCTTAGATAAATGTATTTACTGAAGTCAAAGCTAAATGGTATGACACATAGTAGGACTTTTTGAAAGAAAAATTAAGAGAGGAAAAAGAAGAAACATAGCTGCAAGCAGCAATTAAAGGGCCAATCACTACAGGAGAAAGACAAATGGTCTAGGAGGAGTTCAAAAAAGTTCAGCCAACTATGGCAAAATTGGTATCTATGATTACAACAGGCTAATGTAATGAAAAGTTCTAAGAATTTTTTTTTTTAATTTCGTTAATAATGGGTAATGAATGGTTAATCACTTTTGACAAATCGGTGGCACTGTTACCAAATTGTTGTGTGCGGTGAAAATGGCACACACAAAGTTTAGTGTCAATATGTCAAAGCTTTGCAGAGATACAGCCTCAGACATTTTAGGAAATTCATTGATGCGTTAAATGACAACCGTTTTGTATATCAACATAAAATCCAGCTTGAATTTTTGCCAGCTTGGTCTGAAGATAATCCAATCCCAAATCCCATCAGACGAAGGGTTTAGGAGGAGTTCAAAAAATTAGGTTTTCAACATAAATTAAAATGGCTTCATTATAACTTTTGATCACAAGGTGTTTTTTCATAACTCCTGACCACTAGGTGGCACTGCACTGAAACTGTGCAGGTAGCTTCAGGTTATGGTTGTTATAACACACACACCAAGTTTGGTCAGAATAAAAAAGCATTGTGGAGATATAGCCTCATGTTAATTTTTGGATGCTTTTCATTAAATTAATTTGCACATTATTGAAAAATTGTTTGACTTTTTGCCAGCATGGTCTGAAGATGATCTGAGCCAGTTTAGATGAAATTAGACAGGTTTGAAAAAGTATGTTTTTTGGACCATGAAAATTTGCGAAAAATCTTGATTTTTAAATTTTTGTTCATTTGACTCAGCGGGAGTCAATGAATCAGAGGGAAAAAAAAAATTCTAAAATGTACAGATCCAAAGTTATTGGCATACACATGAAGAAGTTTGAGATAGAGACTCCAAACTGGCTATGGTTAATGTTGAGACTATCCTCTATCTGTGTGCCAAATTTCATAACTTTCCCATAAGTGGTTCTATGGGCTGCCATAGACTTCCAGAGCGGAAGAAGAAAAAAAAAGAAGCAAAAGCTTCGCTGCTTGGCCCCTAATTAGGGAGAATCAATAAATTATGAATAATTTACTGGCTTTGTGTAAATAGTATGTAAAATGCAATCCATAAAAAAGTAACTGTAATTCAATTACCAAACCATTTTGGATGCAATTTTGATATTGGCCAGTAAGTTCCCAAAAAATTCTACCAACTGCTTAGGAACACACTAAAAACAACTTAGCAATTATGTAACAACACCTTGGCAATCACACATGATGGCAATTTTTCCTTCAAAAAAAGCATGTGTGCTGCTGTATGTGTTAGGGTTTATGGTCAAAGTGTGTGTCAGTAAGTACGTGTAAACGTCCAGCTAAAGCCCTGAATAAGACACAGAGAGCGAGATAGAGCTCTTTCATCTCCAGCCCCGGATGCTGATTAAAGATGCTCTCGTTGGAGCCAGTCTACCCTGCAGCTCTTTCTGTCACACACTACCATAGACACAATGACTAAGACACAAAACCGTGTGTGTGTGTGTGTGTGTGAGTATCAGTGCAAAAGAGAAAGGGAGCGGAAAAAGGGTGGCTATAAAAGTATGGGAGATCCATCTTTTTCTGACAGTCTATTTTAAAGGCTACACGCCAAAAGAACAACTATATGCCTAAAAACCTCCATCTATTTTGGGCCATAAATTTTTATGTCACATAAACATCTTGTCAGCGAATCTGATTTCCAGTGCCATCACACTTTCTGACAAAGATGGATGAATTAGTGTGTGAAGCAGATTAAATTAGCTGTTTTAATCAAGTGCTGCTTCACATTTTAAGTGTGTTTTAAAGAGAGAATCTCAAGGGTGGCTTGAACGGTCATGCAAAGGTAAAGAGAGAAGATCTGTAAAAATGTAATATTTTAAGCTTTTATTGTAGGTGCGAATTGGGGTTGGGAGATATGGGACGGTATATTTTGTTTTACAGTAACAATATATATCACAATATAGTTATTTTTTGCTTTAAATAAGGTCTTTATGAAATAAAAAAAACCCTCTGGGTTTGGGTACCAGTTTTGTTGCCAGATTGAGGTCACAAATGGGTTAAAATTTGTATGATGTGTAGATTGTAAGTAGGATGCATTTCATACAAGATCTGGCAACTGGACAACCTTGGAATAATATATTGATGTGATTATTCATGTAATGAGGTTTGGGCCATGAAATTATGAGAGTTTCCTTGGAGAAATAACAAAATGGGAGATAAACTGGGGTGCTGATAGGAATGGTCATCATAGCAAAAGAGTAAAAGTTAGGGCCCATTTTCACTTGAATTAAAATTTCACAAGGGTTGACACGGTATTTTTCTTTAAAAATTAGCACATAAATTCTATGCCAATGTGAAATGTTGTCAAAATGAATTATTGTGAAAAACTAGTTTGGAAAGAAGACCCTGGAACTCTTAAACCATAATGAAAAAACAAACTGAAATGAAAAACAGTTAATTTCTAGTCCCTGCATTTTCAGCTGTCAAACCTCAGCTGGCTTGGCATTTCGCCATTGCCTTCTGATATTTTCTAACTTAATAATATTAAATGATTTGTGAACTTAGTAAGCAGTAAGCTGTGCAGTAAGCTGTGTTTTAACTGTGTTATTACTCTTTACATTTCACACGATTTGGTGAAATCTAGGTTAAAAAAACGTTTTACTTTGTCATTAACACAACAGTGCAAAAAGTGGATGGAAGGTAAACTGAAGACATTTATTATTGTAGGTAATAGTTAATCAAATGGTAATAATGTATTAATATATGCAGAAATTAACATTATTCTAGATTATATGGATCTGTTGAATGCTTGAATCTGCAGTTATTTTCAGGGAAACACACGGCAACAGTAGTTCCAGGCAGGTCCATATCACTTCGCCAAATGATTTAAGTTATTTCAAAGGTTCTTGCAGCCTACAACGGCAAAATAACCAAAACCCACAATTACACTGCAAATAAATATAGTACACAATAGGATAAAACACCAAATCCATATTTTTGCCACAAAATTACATTTTATGTTCGAAAAGAATATTATGCTCTATATATAGTACAGACAAATGCACACTCGTCACAGAAAAAGTGTTGTAAGCGCTGCTCTGATGATTTTATAAGTAAAACAGTTGAGCAACTTAAAAGCTACATGACATTTAACTTTACATTATTAACTGCATTAGTCTGCTACCAACGGCTAAAACCTCCATTAGGTCTAAAATTACGTTTTGAAATTAGCAATAGAGGTGCTGGATGAGATGCATAAGAAATTATTCTAACTCACAAGGACAAAAACCTAGTGATGCAGCCACGATGTGAAGCGGAGTGGGCATTATTTTCTAATAATCGGCCAGTCGTCAATTATTGCTTACCTAACAAATGCGGTAAAATCATTACTCATTTATTTTATTTATTTAAACCGTTATACCCAATACATTGAACTAAAGGTAACTAACTGAACATTATTGTAAAGTCTTACTGTTTTCTTTGTAATAAAAGGTCATTAAACCCACTAAAACCCATCAATGAGGGTGACTTAAATATTTCATGAGAGGTTCAATAGTTGCCATCACAGTTTTTAATTTAGTTATTCCTCACACTCTTCCGTCGGCGACAGAAAGGTGCCTGGTTTAAATTGTTGTTTCTTCAGCTGGCTTTCAGAGCTGAAATCGCTGTGGGGTTTGAGTTAATTTGTGGCTCAGTAGAAACATCGTCCTTGCCTGTCAAACCGGCTGTTGCACAGGATGATGCAGCGGTAATCATGCTCAAGTTATATTTTCCACATCAAGGTCACTTCCTGCTGAGCTACAATTGACAGTGGGAAGTTTCTGAAAAACCCAATATCCATAAACTCGCATTTCTGACAGGCCTAAATCTCTGGAGGGTGGAACCCATCAAATGTACTGAAGCCCCTCTGCTCTAAATTTACTGCTTTATAAACATCATTTTTGGTTTCCTTCAGGACGTTCAGTGATAAATATGCTCCCGTAGCGGATGCACGGCAGAGGGCTGTGACGATCCACGTGTGAGAAGTGCTGGACAGATTCATCCATTCTGTTCCGCAGGGAGAGATTGCATCTGCTGTAATTATTGACATGGATGCAGTGGTTGGTGTTATCTCTGTGTTACACGGCCAGATTTGTTAATATTTGAGAGGGCTTCTGTTTGTGTTGACAACATGCAGATGATGAATGGAGATACAACTTCATGTGCAAAAAATGACACACACACACACACACACACACACACACACACACATACACAGTTCGATACTTGCCATTTGCTTAATTGTTGATTGCTGCGTGCATTGATTTGGTACCTATTTATCTGGGTCTCGAAGTTAGACAAATATAATACCACTTTTATAGCATTACTAAGAGATTCCCTGTATTATGAAACACTTCTCTGGTTTACACATGTCTATGTGTGTGTCTGAGAACTTGGGTTCCTGATGCAATAGAGGTAGGAGTCGATGAAACTCTGGGCTCTCTGTGAATGACTGATTCAAACTATTTTTAAGCTGGTGCAAACAGGTGCTTTTATAGTGCATGTGCGTGAGGTGATGTAATGTAGTTTATTGATCCTTTTTTTTTTTTTTTTTTAGCAATTTTTATTACAAATATAAATGTTCTCATTTCTGTACCTGACACTCAGCATTTTATTTTATTATTTTATTTTGTTTTATCACCAAAAATATTACTTTTAAACATCAAACTAGATTACATTCTGGATATACTGTTGTTCTCTGCTTTATATTATGTAAATGAATGAGTGTCTGCATTTTGTGTGACTCATGTCTATTTGCTTGTGTATAGCAGAGGATTTAATTTGAGTCTAGTGAAGCCACCACCTTCTCCAGCAGTCGCTTAATCTGTTTATTAAGCTCCAATCAGCCCCAGGATCTTTAGAGCCTCTGGGTTCTGAATGGAAGCTCTGCCATACAAATAGATGGATGACATGGTGCCATACAGCTTAATAAAAAGCACTGTGCTAGAAATGTGCTTTACTAACTTCAAAAGATTTTAAACACTACCTTGACTTACAAAAAAAGCAAATAATGTAATCAGTAAGATGTTTTTGAAAGAAGTCAAAAGTCGCAATTTGAGTGACCAAATTGACACCGTTTACTCAGGTTTTTCAAGAATGAACGGTAGATGATAAAAAGCGGTAGAAATGGCAATGGAATTAGAAAATTATGTCATGATTTTTTAAAGAATAGTTCACCCAAAAAATTTAATTCTGTCATTATTTATGCACCCTTATGTTGTTCCAAACCCATAAGACCTTCGTTCATCTTCAGCACACAAATTAAGGTATTTTTGATGAAATCCGAGAGCTTTTTTTGAACCTGCATAGACAATGCAATGCAACTACCATGTTCAAGGCCCAGAAAGGTAGTGAAGACATTGTTAAAATAGTCCATGTGGCATTAGTGGTTCAACCATAATGTTATGATGCTATGAGAATAGTTTTTGTACACATAAAGAAAACAAAAATAACGGCTATATTTAACAATTTCTTCTACTTTGTGTCAGTCTCCATTGTGTGTTCATGAGAGTACCATGACACAAAACGCCTTGTAGCTTTATAAAATTGTGGATTAACCACTGATGTCACATGGACTATTTTAACAACATCCTTACTACCTGTCTGGGTCTTGAAACATGTCAGTTGCTGTCTATGTAAAGCTTTGTGTTTTTTGTGTGCCGAAGATGAACAAAGGTCTTACAGGTTTGGAACGACATGAAGGTGAGTAATTAATGACTTATCAAGGGTTAGAAATTACAATTTTTAAACTCTCCAAAGTTTCCAGGTTTTCCATGACTGTGTGAACCCTTCCTGTCCTACATTTCTTAGGCAGCAGTCAGTCATGATGGAACATCTTGTACTTGTGGCCTCTTTGTTTATTTGTTTGTGTTTCTCTGTTTATTTGGGCTGTGCGAGTCGAAATGGTCCCCCCCATCGGTCTCGACAGGATCACTACAGCAGGGATGTTGCCATTTGGTCAGTCAAGCATCCATCTGTGGAGCTCTCTGTAGATCAGACATTTGAGCCTGGGCGGAAGGAGTGTTTCAGGGTCGCTGAGGAGACATCTCATATACCCTGTGCTCTCTCTCGCTGGCATCTGCCGGGCCGTCAGTCACACTCCCAGAAATCTCAGCTGCCAATCAGTGCTTCTCCAGGCCCCAGGCAGACAGGCTTTGGCGGGCTCTGGTTTGACCGTGGCCCCTGACTGCTCACTAATCAGCTAGCGCCAACAGTGAAGGTCTTTTTGCATAGTGATTTCTCATTCCCTCTTCTCTTCTACTTACATGGCTTTTTGAAGTTGCTTTCTTGGCTGATAAAAGTGGGACAGTGACAACAGAGATGGAGTAAGGGGAGGTCTCATTTACACACTGTGTCTAAGTCATTATCACAACATGCCTGCCTTCTGGACAAAACAAGAGCATCTACAAAGAAAAATCCCCAAACACTGCCTATTGTCTGCAGCTGCATTACTGACAAAGTAATGAGGACTTATGCATCCACTCTATATTATAAGGCATTCAGCTCAACAGCACAGGAAGTCCGTGAGGAATAAAGCAGAGGACCGCTTTAATGAAATGTTATCGACAGATCCCCACTAGCCCAGCTTGCCCCAGTGAGTCCATAAGGATATCTCTTATTTTCAGTTGGTTCAGACATTGGAGTGAAGCTCTTGGCTTTTAGATGCACTCCACTATTCCTAAAAATTTTACCCCAAAAAACTTGTGATAGAATATGCTCAGTTAAAAAAGGTTGATTCATTTTAAAGTAAAATTAATCTTTTATTTACCTGAATCTTTCAATATATCAGCCTTTATTTGAATCTTAAAGTGATAGTACCCCAAAAATTTAATTCTGTATCATTTACTCACCCTCATCTCAAACCTCTTGAATGCTGGAGCCTCTCCGATTGATTCAGTGAGTTGAATTCAAGAACCTTATCAGGTTGATTTGTGATTTGTCTCTCCATGTTCTTTCCTTTAAAACCCCATTACAAATCTAGAGTACACAAATGGATGTGTGTTCTTCTGAATGCCTGCGTCTCTCTCACTCACTCTGTCTTACTCTATCTTTTTCCTGATCTCCTGTAGAGGTCACTGTATACCAGTCTTCACGTCTCTTTGTCTCCATTCACATTTGTCTCATGTTGGCATCTGAGATTGGACATGTTGTTTGTTTGTTGTTTGCTTGCTCACATCTTAATTTTTTATTTTACCAAATAATACAAGACCGTGTTTATCCTTTCAATCATGGTTTTGTTTTATGGGTGGAGGATTTAGTACCTTGAGCTGCTTTAGGGAGGTTACACTGCCAAAAAACAGCTTTAGTGTTTTCTCCCCATTTTTTTTTTTTTTTTTTACCAGCCTTTTGTTTCGTTCCTAAGAAGTACCTCTAAGTCCTGGTTTTTTGCCAAGCCTGAGCAATGCGGGGAGCTGAACTACAACAGGGATGCAATTATCTTGTATCTTGCCAGTTCCTTCACAAAATAAAAGAGACTAGGCCTAGTTGTCACTTTTTTTTTACTCATTTTTCATTTCTCAGGGACCGTTTCTGTATAGGTACAAAAAATAAAGTCTTAGCTACTATAAAACATTATTGCCTAAAAAAAGAAATACAGTTTATTTACCACCTGTTGACCTTTTGTTAAAATGATAAAAAAAAAAATATATATATATACAGAAATCATAAAATCATTGCTTTGACTTAAATTAAATAAAGTGCAATATATAAAATGTGATGTGATGACACAGGTAATGTGTATTTATAAAAAGTATTCACCCCATACAGATTTCACCCCAACCTTCTTTTCAAATTCTTCTGATGTAGAACGTCCATCTCTCTTCATTTATTGCCAGTTTATATAAAGATGTGCATTATTATTTTTGTTACACGTTAAACCGTACTTTTATTTTGACAGGTTGCCGTGAAGTTTCTGTGTGTAATACAGTATGATGCTAGACTAGTTTTCTCAAATGAAAGGGTAAAATTATCATGAAGTGACTGTCACAGCTCTGGAGATTAAGTTTACGTGTTAATGTCGTCATATAGTGAGACTCAGAGGCCGAAAATCACTGCGAGCGTCATGCGTGCTTCAGTAACGCTATCTGTATAGTAAACAAAACATTGTCTCTGCCATTCATACATACAGAGAAAAACAGAACATGCAGAATTAATATTTAAGCCATCTTTTTGCGTTTTAATATTCACAGACACTAGTCCATATCACGATTCGAATTAAGTGACAAACCTACATTTGATTCATTCATCCAAAAATTGAGGAATTCCGTGGCATTCTGTGCTATATAGTATTCCGTTTTTATGAATGGACTCCGAGATCCCGTCAGTGTTTTCATTGAGGAGAAACTGCGCGTGACCATGTAGAGACAGAAATGACATGCCGTCTAAGATAACTTAAGGCTACTTAGTTTGTTTAATAAAAGAACAAGGTATAGACCTGTTCTATAAGAAAGGTAACCTTATATGAATTCTGTTGTGATCTGGCGCTATATAGAAATTTAAATCTTGGATAGTCTTGGATTTCATCAAAGGTATCGAGATTTTATACGCAATTTGTTTAGTCAATTCGTCTCCTCTGCGTCACCATTGTGTCATTTTGTAGAGTATCCACTGGACGCAAATAACGTACACTGTTCTGTGTCAGCTGCAACACACGGATACGTTTTCTACGTTTTGAGTCGAATGAAAACAGAACAGTGTACGCTGTTTGCATCCAGGGGATACTCTCCAAAATGGCGCTATGGTGAGGCAAAGAAGAGAAATTGTTGACTAAAATCATTATTCTTGTTTTCATTGCATACAAAAAGTATTCTTGTAGCTTCATGAATTAAGGTTAATCCACTGATGTCAAATGGACTATTTTATCCATGTTCTTACTACTTTCTTGGGCCTTGAGCGTGTGGTAGTTGTGTTGCTGTCTACGCAGTGTCAGAAAGTCTTGGATTTCTTCAAACACTGTTTGCGTCCAGGGGATACTCTCCAAAATGGCGCTACGGTGATGCAAAGAAGACAAATTGTTGACTAAAGTCGTTATTTTTGTTTTCTTTGTGTACAGAAAGTATTCTCGTAGCTTTGTAAAATTATGGTTGAACCACTGATGGCAGATGGACTATTTTGATGACGTCTTTCATAATTTTCTGGGCCTTGACAGTGTTATTTATTTGGCAGTCAATGGGACAGCCACAAAGCTATCGGTTTTCATCAGAAATATCTTAAATTGTGTTCCGAAGATGAACAAAGCTTTTACGGGATTGGAATGACATTGGGGTAAGTGATTAATGATAACATTTTCATTTTGGTGTGGAGTAACTCTTTAATTTATGTTCTGAAGATGAACGACGGTCGTATGGGTTTGGAACAATATGAGGGTGAGAAATGACAGAATTTAACATTTTTGGTGAACTCTTTATGATGGTTTTAAACTAGTAGGTTTTTGAAACCAACGTACAAAAACAAGCTCTTGTGGTTGTCTTTGTAAAATGTCTTTGTACTACTTGTTACATATGTCACCGTGTAAACAAGCAAAGATACCTCACGACAATGGGTTATACACCAGCGGTATATTGGAAGATAAGTCGTCGGATTAGGTTTCAGGCCACACGGATCTATTTTACACATCTCCATCAGTGGTGCCATTTGAAAATGTGATGCCATCTGGTTATGATGAGAGATGGGGTGGGCTGCACAGGCAAGAAAATATCATCTGAAGCTAGATGTTCAGCCGAGAGGGCTGTGTGCTCTTGATATGAATGAAAATTAATAAATAGTCAAGAGCATTTTAAGAGGATTTGTGCCACATGCAGGTGCTCATTTAAATCTTATATAAGTGCTTAAATGCATCAAGATGCAAGCATTAAAATGCTGAATATGATTCTGTTGATGAAATGTAATCAAGGCCTCCATCCACATTATATGGAGAGTCTGTAAAGTGGATGTGATCTCTACTTAGTGCTTAGAATAGATTTCATGAAACACCACACCAAATTAATTGCACAATTTTTAAAAGAGTGAAAATTAACCCGCCCTCTTCTTCCTCTAGGGGATTGATTTCGCGGCCTTTACGGGTTACATGTTTCTGGGAATCTGTCTGGTGCTGCTGACCTCATTTCCTTTTTTGAGAATGCTGTACTGGAATAAGAAACTTTACAACAAGGAATCCAGTGAAATCGTGGGTGAGTATTCATTTATTCTGCTCTGTTCCTACACACCAGGTTTCCCAAAATCATACGGAACTATCCTCAAGTGTATGCAGAGCAGCTTTCCTTCTCTTTTGATTCGAGCTCTTTTGTTCTGACATGTGCGATGAAAAATTAATTCATAATCCCATTGACCTAGATCTTAAAGAATGAGCAATCTAAAAACTATAGAGTGGTTGAGGGCACACTCGACCTTCCCTTGTTGACAGCAGTTCTTCCTATATGTGAATGAGTGTCATACACTGTTCTACGCTATTTACACCAAATCTCATATCCCATCCAAAGCTCCTTACGTTTGGCCTTTGAGCCCCAGTGACTGGGATAGGCACAGCCTACCCTTTCATGGATGATTATAACCTCAGCAATACATCAATTTTTCATCCGCCCCTCCTTCTCCCCCACCTCCCACGATCACATTGATGCGTTTAGTCTCTCTGTACCCTGCAGGCTGTTTTCCCTGATATTTCCATTATTCTTATCGGATGAGCCTGTGCTGAAAGCCTTAACGCGTCTGTATTAAATACATAAATCCTGTCATAGATGACCTCTCTCAAGACCTGGACTTATGCGCAGTTCTCAGACAGGACATGTTTGAGGGGTCAAAGTTTGGCTGGTTAGCATGGCCCATTTAGCCCCTGCTGGTAGATGTCGTAACTACACCATCTGGAACCAGGAAACATCCTTTTTTTTGATTTACAGCCTTTTAAAAGTCACTGTGCATTTTGAAGAAGTTATTTTTTAAGAAACATAAATATGTATGTTGTACTTGTATCTTGATATCCACCATTGTGTAACACTTGCTTGAAACTGGTCATGTGTCAAAAAATTGCATATTTATGACATTTTGAAGGAACAGGGCACATTTAGCCCAAGCGTGAAGGTGCTAACACAGCTAGAAAGGCCGTTAAAGCCATCATAGACTCTGACAGGTCAATACCACTCTCACCTAGGGAGTCGTCGCTTCATCACCACCTCCACTGAGAGCCCAAGCAGGAACTCTGTTCTTTCCCTCTTCTTCCACAAGTAGAATTTATATATCATAATTTCTCCTACTCTGGCCAGTCACTAAATTTAATGGACAAACTAATTTTTCTCATTTTCACAGACTTCCCACTGACAAAATTTTGACTTACCAAGTCATTTTTCCTCCCTCAAGTCGTTCCAAACCTGTATGACTTTTTCCTTCTTTCTCTCTTTTCCCACACACTTAAATAATCATAATCATGTCTTTTCTTGTGGTCTGGAATGACATGAGGATGAGTAAACGATGATAGAATTTTGGGTTAATTTCTAACGTTTAGATCGTTTCAGCGCAGTGTGAAGTTTGTGAAGATAAAAAAATAGGTGTTACATTTATGTATTTATTTATTTATTGTTCTTTTTTTTGTAAATTTACCCTTGAGGCATTTACAGTATTTAAATGTAGCAAAAGCCATTTGATAACCTTTTTTTCTGAATTACACTCACTTTTTGAGTGAACTATTTTTTAATTATGGTCATTTTTAAACATACAGTTGAAGTCAAAAGTTTACATACCTTGCAGAATCAGCAAAATGTTAATTATTATAGTATAGTCCACAAGAGGAAAAAAAATGACTCTGTTCAAAAGTTTACAGTTCTTAATATTGTGTTGTTACCTGAATGATCCACAGCTGTGTTTTTGTTTAGTGCTAGTTGTTCGTCCCTTGTTTGTCCTAAATAGTTTTCACCCCCCAGCTTTTAATGCATTGTGTTTCCTTCCGAGGCATGAGTAAACTTTTGAACCTTCTATAATTGCATAGGAGTCCCTCAGTGTAAAAAGATGGATCTCAGAATCATACAGTCATTGCTGGAAAGGATTCAAATACACAAAAATGCTGAAAAAACTAAGAATTTGTGGGAACCAAAATGTTTTTTCTGAAGAACAGCGGGCAGTTTAACTGTTCAGGACAAACATGGTACTCATGAATAACTAGCACTAAACAAAAAAAAAAAAATTCTTAACACATTATTAAGAATCAAGTGTATGTAAACTTTTGAACGGCGTCATTTTTATAAATTCAATTGTTATTTTCTCTCATAGACTATATGTAAACTCTTTTGAAAATAGCTTGTTCAGGTCAGTTTCTAACCTCAGTCAAATAGTTTTTCTGCTTTGTATTTCGTTATTTGTTTTTGTAAATAAATAGACAAAATAATCATATGAGTCTTCTTCCTCCCGTTGTCAACTTCCCTCTACAGATGGCCATTAGCCTCTTGAGCAGCTGCTCCCTCTGCTCCACAGAGACCAACTCCTCACATCCTCCCATACACCTCCACACCTGAGCTCTCCTTCACACACCTGACAGTATGACAATAGCTCCTTTATAATAAACCACTCATTTCAGCCATTCACAGGCTGAAATCAGGCTCTGGGGTTCCCAGAGAGGCTTTCACCATACCCATAAATCAGGATGAGAGGAAAGCACAAAGCCTTTTCTAACTCCAAGATGTTTTCTTTTTGAAAGTTCCAAGAGTCACACAGTGGTTGATCATCCAATTTAAACCTGGTCTTTTGAGTTATTCTTTGATTCTATGAAATAGCATGACAGTGTACAAGAACTGCATGTTGATCAGCTCAGAGTCACAGCAGAAATATATCCTTAGTAACCTGCAGATCTGGGCTAGAAAGTAGCAGGTATAAAAGTATGACTCTTGCATAGACCTTGCATATGCAGGAGTTCACAGTCTAACTTTCATTCATCATGTATTGCTTGAATGGACTTTTATATCATAAGGTTGTGTGGAAAATAGTGGAAGTTTTTATAATTTTAGATTACACAGACAACCATCGGTTGACCTTGTTAATATGTCAAACAGATAAACATTTTTTTTTGTGTTTTCGATAGACTGTAGAAATGATTTTTGGGTTGTAAATAAAACAAAGATTTTTGGAGTACATTTTACCAAAAAAAAAATAAAAATAATAATAAAATAATAAAATACAGTTTTAGTCATACTACCTTAAAATGTCATGTTTAATCAGTGTGTTACTACCATTTCTTTGTAATTATCTGTGAAATTCAGTATCCGTTTCTGAGTAAATTTTATTTTCAAAGGAAAATTGTACTTTTCTAGATTTTAATGGCTTCAAATTTAATGTCTTTAATTTACGAAAGTATTTTTTAAGAGTGTTAACGTGTTAATTTCCAGCATTCAACCACCCAGGCTTAAAAAAAAAAAAAAAGTTAAGGACATTTTGCATTTTTTATGAATGGAAAATTATTTATTTGGCATTTGTGTACAATTGTGTACCTTTTTTTTTTTTTTTTACGAATTGCTTTCCTCAATGCTTTATCAATTTTTTGAAAGTTTTAATTTTCCAAATCATAATTTTCTTTTATCTTTATTTTTCTTTGACTAATAATAATAATATTAATAATACTAATAATATTTTGACTTCCTTAATAATACACTACCGGTCAAAAGTTTTTGGACGGTAAGATTTTTTTTTTTTTTTTTTTTTTTTTTTTTAAAGAAGTCTCTTTTGCTCATTATTTGATCCAAAATACAGCAAAAGCAGTAATAGTGTGAAATATCTTTACTATTTAAAATAATTTTGAATATATTTTAAAATGTAATTTATTCCTGTAATCAAAGCTAAATTTTTTGCATCATTACTCCAGTCACATGATCTTCAGAAACCATTCTAATGCTGATTTGCTGTTCAAGAAACTTGAACCTGACTCAACATAATAATAACAGTATTTGATGTTTTTGAGCAGCAAATCAGAATATTAGAATGATTTCTGAAGGATCATGTGACTGGAGTAATGATGCTAAAAATTCCGCTTTGAAATCACAGGAATTTAGAAACCAATTTTAGAGCCTTAATTACACATATGCACGTTTTGTGTCTGTCACTTTAGAGATAAAACAAGATGAGAGACAAGCAACTAAAAAAAATAAGAATTTATTTCTCAGAAGGCAGGAGGGCACACTTTATATGTTCTCCCACACCGTTGGCCTTTGCCCACTCACTGTGAGGATTGTCTTCCCTTTGAGACATCATCAGCATGGGACTAGCAGCATCCAGAATGCCAATCTTCCCCTCTGTTCTGTGATTATTGAGTTTTCGTCTGGCTAACACAATGAGAAAGTGCTAGTCGGTGTGGAGCTGATGGAAAGTCTTAGAACTCTGCTGTATAAGGAACAGGAACTTAAATGATCGGCTTGCCGGTTCCCCAGGTGCGTGCTGCGTCTGGAACGAAAGACCTCCACTAGGCCTGATGGTGACCACTCAATGCCAGTCCAATTTCTAATTCTGTAAAGCCTTAAGTCCCCACAGAGCCTAACTTTCAAAAAAATCAAACCTGCTGTGCGGCTGATACAGTTTTCCAGGCCCTCGGCATGATGCATTACTGTGTCGATTGTGATCAGCATGTTTTTCCTGTGTCAATTAGCTTCTGGGAAGCTTTCCTAGCAGCCCCCCCATCACATGGTGAGGAGTCATGCTGAAGGACTAGTGCAAAACCTTGCCTCTCCTGTCTCTTGCTTTCTCCTCTTATATCTCCTCTTTCCTTACTTTTTCCATCCTTTTTGTAATTGCCTAGCTTGTGTTTCTGTCTATCTATATATCAGTCTATCTGTTATTTTTATTTATCTATTTTATATTTTTTATTGTTTTTTTTTTTGCATATTTTATAGTACTATAGTATTTTCCTAAAACTAGCTTACTTGTAACATCATACAAACTCCAACTTAGATAAATATTGATAAACATTTAATATTACATATAAATATTGAAAGTAAATGGTCTACAGTGTCAGAGAGATTCAAAATCACAGCCATATCAATCTGTTGGAAAAAAAAAAATGCACATTTTCAAACAATTGTTTCTAAATCTGTCACTAAATTTAGACTTCTGATGTCTGTGTTACCTTTATAAAGTAATTCATGAATTAATTTTTAAATGTCATAATGATTACAATTACAGAGAGATAGCACTGTCTTATATATGCTTCAGGAAAACGATACATTAAGAGCTGGGGGAAGGGGGGTGAAAACTTTTTGAATTTGAAGTTCTTCTGGGGAATATGTAAGTATTTTCTGTCATTTCTGGCAAAATTATTAGGCAAAATAAGAAAAATGTACACATCCTCATTCTGTTCAAAAGTGTACACCCCTGGCTCTTAATGCATTGTTTTTCCTTCTGAAGCATCAGTGAGCATTTTAACCTTCTGTAATAGCTGCATGTGAGTCCCTCAGTTGTCCTCACTGTGAAAAGATGGATCTCAAAATCATACAGTCATCATTTCAAAGGGTTGAACAAACAATTGTGGGACCTGAAGGATTTTTCTGAAGAACAGCAGGGCAGACAGTTTAACTGTTCAGGACAAACAATGGACTCATGAACAATTATCACTAATCAAAAACAAACAAAAAAAATAAAAGGTGTGGATCATTCAGGTAACAACACCGTATTAAGAATCAAGTGTATGTAAACTTTTGAACAGGGTTATTTTTATAAATTCAACTGTTTTCAAATAAACATCTTTTACGTAAAATACCTTATTCAGGTCAGTAAAAAATAACATGCATTTTGTATGGTCCCTTTTATTTTTGGTAAAATAAGTAATTAACATTATTACATAATTAACATTTTGCCGATTTTGCCTTCAAAGTGAAGTGTTTGACTTCAACTGTAGTTAACTGACAGTTAATTATGAGTCACCTCCATGAACTATAAAGGTATTTAATTCAAGCTTAAGTCTTAAGTATAAACAGTTATCACTCCATGTAAAATTGGATTTGTTATTGTTTTTTGGTCTGATTTAATTACAGTATTTAAAAAATAAAATCCTGTCTGCATTCTATGTCTAGAAAATAAAGTTAAACAATTAATGGGCATACAGACATTTCAAAGATATTTGAGGTTTCAAAGCTTTAGGCTAAAAATATTCTGAGTGAACAAACGTGTTACAATTATCCCTCCCTTATTATTATTTATTTATTTATTGATTTTTAATGGATTGTCTCTGTTTGACTCTTTAATAGTTCTTGTTATCTGTTTCTTCCCAGTTTTTTGGAATAGATTTGAAATTCTTATCTTAATTCGTATTTGTCTGTTCTACAGCTGAACCCTTTATCTTGTCCCGATTTGTGTTGCCCTGTAGAACTGAAGCATGAGATTCTGGTGTGGAGGCAGACAGCCCATCGCATTAACCCTGCCAGCCGAGAGGAGACTGCCGTCAAGTGTCTTCTCATGCAGAAGGTGCTCAATCTGGAAAGCCTCCTGCGCAAGAAGCTCAAGACCTTCCAGAGGTGCCACACTCATGCTCAATCCATTCTTTTTCCTTTCTGTTTGCCTGGTTAAAATACAAGCAGTTTGTCTACACCATGCATGGTGTTTAAAACCATGGCTGTATGTAGAATAGAAGTGTATTTTTGTTTACTGGTCTTTGCACTTTTTCCAATTGGATTGTCTAAATGTCCTGAGGATAATGGTGGAAACTAATGGAAAACAACAAATTAGGCTACACTTGGATGCATTTTCAAGCCTTAAAATCGCACACTATTTTGATATTGCATAAGGTATTAAGATGAATGTCATTCTTGATATGAGGTCACTTGAAAACACCCCGTTAGGTCCAAAATATATCCATTTTCACTGCATGACACCTGTTGTGTCAGACAGTAGCACATACCCAGAAGCCCAGGATGATAAATGAGAAATAATTAACCTGTAGAAAAGTAGGTAATTGTTCTCAATTGTGTCAGCTCTTTAAAACTCTTGTAGAGAGCTGAAATTTTAATCATGCAGAATAATTTAGTTCTCAACAGTAGCCTGTTTTTATTTTTTTTGTTATTATTAAAAATGCTTCTTTTAACTAAAGAAATTCGATTAGTTCTGCTCGTGGTTTGGTGGAGCTTGTGGTTTGCTTTGATGACAGATAGAATAATCACTGAAGCCATTTACAGCCTCACATGCTGGGTAGAAAAGGTTTGGGGTGACCACATGAAATCACCACTCCTACTCATTTGCAGGTGTCCATGCTGGCTGAAAGGATGTATTAACACACTCCATTCTATTTGATTCCTTTATTTTCGCAGGCAAATATCACAGGAAGACAAAAACTGGGAGCAAAATATTCAAGAGCTGCAGAAAAAGGTGAAACAAAGCCGCATTAAGATTAAGAATAAGCTCTGTTTTGATTACTATGCTAACCCTGCCTTATCTTTCCAATGTTATCTTATTATATGATAACAAACTGATCCTGATATAATAATATTAATAATTAATTAATTATTTTCTTAATTACAGTTATACGTTTTTTTTGTGCAAATGTAAACAAAATCATTAATTATCACATTTAATTATAATATTACTATGAGCTGACATTGATTATTGTAATCAAATAAACAGCAGAAGTGTTTAAATGTACATTTATTCATTCAGCAGATGTTTTTATCCAAATTGTGGTTGGCAGAACTTGTTGCAGTTGAATCTGTATGTAATGTACTCTGGGTTATGTTTTTGATAAAATACAATTTACTAGTTTAATTGGACGCGTGACCTTTAACATCAACAACAAAAGATATGTTTCTCCTCCCTTGTAAACGTAATCTGTAAAGCGAACTATACTGTGTACTGCTATATGATTAGCTTTGTTATAATTTAAAATAGTAATTGTGACTTTTTTTCATTCTCACAATTCTGACCCTTGTGTATATACAGGTCCTTCTCAAAAAATTAGCATATTGTGATAAAGTTCATTATTTTCTGTAATGTACTGATAAACATTAGACTTTCATATATTTTAGATTCATTACACACAACTCGAAGTAGTTCAAACCTTTTATTGTTTTAATATTGATGATTTTGGCATACAGCTCATGAAAACCCAAAATTCCTATCTCAAAAAATTAGCATATCATGAAAAGGTTCTCTAAACGAGCTATTAACCTAATCATCTGAATCAACTAATTAACTCTAAACACCTGCAAAAGATTCCTGAGGCTTTTAAAAACTCCCAGCCTGGTTCATTACTCAAAACCGCAATCATGGGTAAGACTGCCGACCTGACTGCTGTCCAGAAGGCCATCATTGACACCCTCAAGCGAAAGGTCTGTGGGAAGGAAAGAGTGTGGCAGAAAACGCTGCACAACGAGAAGAGGTGACCGGACCCTGAGGAAGATTGTGGAGAAGGACCGATTCCAGACCTTGGGGGATCTGCGGAAGCAGTGGACTGAGTCGAGTAGAAACATCCAGAGCCACCGTGTACAGGCGTGTGCAGGAAATGGGCTACAGGTGCCGCATTCCCCAGGTCAAGCCACTTTTGAACCAGAAACAGCGGCAGAAGCGCCTGACCTGGGCTACAGAGAAGCAGCACTGGACTGTTGCTCAGTGGTCCAAAGTACTTTTTTCGGATGAAAGCAAATTTTGCATGTCATTCGGAAATCAAGGTGCCAGAGTCTGGAGGAAGACTGGGGAGAGGGAAATGCCAAAATGCCTGAAGTCCAGTGTCAAGTACCCACAGTCAGTGATGGTCTAGGGTGCCATGTCAGCTGCTGGTGTTGGTCCACTGTGTTTTATCAAGGGCAGGGTCAATGCAGCTAGCTATCAGGAGATTTTGGAGCACTTCATGCTTCCATCTGCTGAAAAGCTTTATGGAGATGAAGATTTCATTTTTCAGCACGACCTGGCACCTGCTCACAGTGCCAAAACCACTGGTAAATGGTTTACTGACCATGGTATTACTGTGCTCAATTGGCCTGCCAACTCTCCTGACCTGAACCCCATAGAGAATCTGTGGGATATTGTGAAGAGAAAGTTGAGAGACACAAGACCCAACACTCTGGATGAGCTTAAGGCCGCTATCGAAGCATCCTGGGCCTCCATAACACCTCAGCAGTGCCACAGGCTGATTGCCTCCATGCCACGCCGCATTGAAGCAGTCATTTCTGCAAAAGGATTCCCGACCAAGTATTGAGTGCATAACTGAACATAATTATTTAAAGGTTGACTTTTTTTGTATTAAAAACACTTTTCTTTTATTGGTCGGATGAAATATGCTAATTTTTTGAGATAGGAATTTTGGGTTTTCATGAGCTGTATGCCAAAATCATCAATATTAAAACAATAAAAGGCTTGAACTACTTCGAGTTGTGTGTAATGAATCTAAAATATATGAAAGTCTAATGTTTATCAGTACATTACAGAAAATAATGAACTTTATCACAATATGCTAATTTTTTGAGAAGGACCTGTATATATGAGAAAAAGTCAACTTTTGTTGGCAATTCTGACTTTTTCTTCTCAGAATTACATGATATAAACTCACAGTTGCACAGAGGTGGGGGACTTGAGTCACATGACTTGACTCAAGTCAGACTTAAAGGGATAGTTCACTTTGAAATTAAATTTTGATATGTTTTAGCTTACCCCAAGGGCATCCAAGATGTAGGTGTCTTTGTTTCCGCAGTAGTTTCAATTTTGATATTTTTAGGTCCAACTGTTCTTGTCTGTCAGTCATATAATGCATGCCTATGGTCACCTCATCAAAGAAAACGCACAGATTCAAATTAAACAGTCCAAATTAAACAATTCCCCACCGTAAGTACACACTAATGACCTGTTTGAGAAAACAAACAGTATTTATATCGTTTTTACCTCTTGAAAACAATCACGTCCAAGTTGAAGGGGGCGCGCTATCTGGTGTGTGACCGCGCGTTCTGGCTTATTGATGCGCCGGCGCTGCTCCCGGAAAGCGCCGGACGTGATCCATTGCGCGAGCACAAGTAATTATTTTCTTTTTTAAACATCCCTAAACATACCTTTTTTAACCACTTCTTGTTTAAACATCCCGGATAAGCGCAAACGAGTACCATTTCTGTTAGCCGTCTTACCTACAATCTCTGTTCTGTGTAAACAATGAGTGACGTTCACGCGCGAGAGATCACTTCCGGAGCTTTCAGGGAGTAGCGCCGGCGCGCTCACACACCAGGATGCGCACTTCAACTTGGACGTGGTTATTTACAAAAGGTAAAAAACGACATAAATACTGTTCGTTTTCTCACACAAACCGCTCGTTTCGTGTCTTAGGTCATCAATGTGTACTTACGATGGGGAATAGTTTAATTTGGACTGTTTAATTTGAATCTGTGCGTTTTCTTTTGTGAGGTGACCATAGCCATGCATTATATGACTGACAGACAAGAACGGTTGGACCTAAAAATATCAAAATTGAAACTACTGCGGAAACAAAGACACCTACATCTTGGATGCCCTTGGGGTAAGCTAAAACATATCAAAACTTAATTTCAAAGTGAACTATCCCTTTAAGTCATACATTTTTGGACTTGAGACTTGCTTGACAAATATTCATAAAATACTTGACTTTGACTTGATATTCATGACTTGAGACTTGAGTTAAATGACTCGAAATAACTTGTCTTTTGTTTAGTAAATATTTTTGTTTTCTCAAATACAGAGGAATTAACTGTATGATTTTTGAAAGATATAGTAGTCTACTTGTCACTTCCCTGTGAAACGTAGGCTTGACCTTACTTGACCGGTAAGCAGTGGCAAACATGTTTTCTCTAGACAATTAAATCTAAATGATTTTGTGTAAACATTCTTTTTAGTATAAATACATATTGCACATTTTTTTTTTGCAAACGAAACTCCCATAGTCTACAACTACTGTAGTTTTAACCTATTTTAATATATAAATTCAGTTAAATCATCAAAAAATTGTATGAATTGACAGTGACTTGCTTGACTCAAGCTACAACTTGACTTGAATATGCTTGACATAAAGCAGTGACTTGACTTGACTTGCTTGATTCTCACAAAAATTTACTTGGACTTACTTGAGACTTGAACTTTAAGACTTGAGACTTACTTGTGACTTTCACATGTGTGACTTACTCCCACCTCTGCATTTGTGAGAAAAAAACTGTGAGATATGAACAGAAGATACGAATTCTCGCAATTCTGAGAAAATATCAGTCCCCTCAGAATTGGACATTACAACTCACAATTGCGAGTTTATATCTCACAGTTCTGAGAAAAATGTGGACTTTTTTCCCTCAGAATTGCAATTTTTCCACAGAACTTTAACTTTATAACTTGCAATTGTGAGTTTACAGTATATCACACAATTCTGAGTGCAAAAAATCAGGATTGTGAGTTTCCTCAGAATTGTGTGATGTACTGTTAGAATTGCGAGATTAAAACCTCAGATTTGTGATATAAACTTGCAATTGCAAGTTATAAAGTCAGAACTGCGAGTGTATATCTCACAATTCTGACTTTATAATATGCAGTTGCGAGTTTACAGTGTATCAAGCAATTCTAAGAAAAAAGTCAGAAATGTGAGTTTATATCTTGCAATTCTGACTTCATTTCTCAGATTTGTGAGTTTATATCTCGCATTTGTATCATGTAATTCTGAGAAAAAAAGTCAGAATTGTGAGATAAAAAGTTACAATTGCCTTTTGTATTTTTATTCAGTTGTGGAAATGGGCTTCCATGCCCTGCAGACTGCAACCCACCAGTTGAGAAACACTGTTTAAAGGGCATAAATAGATACAGTATTTGACATGTTTCTTCTGTCCTGTATCTAAACACTTCCTTCATGGTCTTTTACAGCACAGAATAACTGACAAAATCCTCTTGATCAAGTGTCTAACTGTCCTTGGGGTGGTCATCTTTATGTTCTTCCTGAACTCCTTTGTTCCTGCCATACATCTGGATCTGGGTAAGCGAGAGACAAACAAGGACACAAATAATCAGGATTCATCTGTTTCTATTGCTGAATTGGTCCTGCTGTTTACATGTCCCACTGTATAATTATGAGGGCTTGTTTCCTCTCTGTTTGAGCAGAGGAAATGGAATCACAAGAATATCTCTCTATTTTTGGAATGATCAAAAATGTGCCAGTTCCTCTACCATGGAACAAACATTTCAATTTATATGCATTATATTAGGCTTCATAGAATAAAATTAGAGAAACAAATGTTATTCTAATAAAGCTAGCCACTCTCTCCCATGATCTAATTGGTGTGTTTATGAATCCGTCAATGCGTTGATGTCGTAATTGTTTGCAGCTGGGCTTTAAATACAAAAAGAGACACAAACGCAAAACCACAACAAGGGAGTAGCGTGAGATTAAATAAGACAGCTAGTGTTACTCGACCTAAAATTAGTCTTTTGTTTCTCTTTTATTTTTTTCTGTATTTCCCCCCCCGCTACATAGCCTTTCATTTTGCTCTAGCTTTGACGAACTGGTTTGTGGATGTGTTTATTATACGGTGAATGAGATGTCAATTACAGATGGAAATGAGTTCGAGAACTTCACCAAACATTATTAGCAAGAACGAGCTGGTCAATCAGAGAATGCCAGCCACACAGCTCGCTGAGGTTGTTGCATTGTTTGGGTCTGATTGTGTATTGATAATCAATTCTCATTTGTGGACAGTTTGATCTTGTGGAAAGATAACAAATGAATATTATTTTCTAAATGATCATGTCTAATCTCTTTATACATACAAAATCTTTTTTTTTTTGCCTTCCACAAATGTGTACATAATTAATTGGCAATGATCGCACAAAATAATCACTGTACATTACCATTTTCATAAAACAGTGTGGTTCTGCTTTCAAATTCTCCTCAGTGCCTCGTTCTGATCAAAACCAGGGTCGGCCAGCATGGGCTGCAAATGACTGTCATTAGACTTTCATTAGGTTGACACATCACCACTCCATTTGACCTTTGATATTGATTATTTAATCATGGGCGAGGATACAGTGCGCCTGCTGGAGGGCAATGAAGCACACAGGATGCGCTGCACTCTACACGTCTTTCCAGCGAAAAGCACATTCATGACAATTAAATGATTCTTAAGCCCCAAGGCCATCCATTTCCCAGAAAAATTATGTAATTACAGTTTGATTCTGTGATAACTGACTGGTGAACATTTAGCACATTTCTGCTAGCAGTAACAGTGCGTATGGGAGTTTTCTTGATTTTTAGGTCACTGAAAAGCTGTTAAGGAGAAAAAAAGCTCTGAAAGGTCATTTTATAGGTCTATCAAAACATTTCATGTGTAGGTCATAATGGATTTTCAAGGAAATATCAATAATTTTCTCAGTGTGAGACTTTATTCTGAAAGTAAAGATATTTTCATGCTCAAAAAAACCAAAGAGGTTCATAAAAAACAACAAGCAACATTCGATTTAAAGGATAAGTTCACTTCCAGAATAAAAACTTCCTGATAATTTACTCACCCCATGTCATCAAAGATGTTCATGTCTTTCTTTCTTCAGTCAAAAAGGTTTTTTGAGGAAAACATTCCAGGATTTATCTCCATATAGTGGAGTGAATGGGTTGAAGGTCCAATTGCAGTTTCAATGCAGCTTCAAAGGGCTCTACATGATCCCAGTTGAGGAATATGGGAATATCTGTCATTTTCTTAAAAAAAAAAAAATTATATATAAAAAAAGTATATACTTTTTGACCACAACCGTATTGCACTAGTTCTGTGATGCACATCTGCGACTTCGTGCATTATGTAATCACATTGGAAAGGTCACACGTGTTTAGTTCTTCGTCTATGTACTTCGAACTTGTTCGACGTTGTTTTACCTTTTTTTGTAAAGAGCATTTGACTTTCTTTGCACGTTCACTTTGTAAATAAATAGGGCGATATTTCCGACTACAAGCCAAGACGAGCATTTGTGGTTAAAAAGTATATAAATGTATTTATTTATTTATTTATTTTTTATAAAATCATTTGCTAGATAAGACAATTATTCCTCAGCTGGGATCATGTAGAGCCCTTTGAAGCTGCAATGAAACTGAAATTTGGAGCTTCAACTTGTTGGCTCCCATTGAAGTCCACTGTATGGACAAAAAATGACGGAATGTTTTCCTCAAAACCCCTAATTTCTTTTCGACTGAGGAACATGAAGACATGAACATCTTTCTCAGTTTCAGGAAATTTGATTTCTGAACTAATCTTTTTTTTAAATGAGGAAACGTTTACTTGTAAGATCTGGACCACATGCATATTAAATATTACTAATGTAACTCATCTTACTATATGGTCATTTATTTATGAATAAATAAGTTACGATCCAAACATAATTTATCTCCTGGGCAGCACAAAAGCTGTACCACCAAATAATGAATGAGGAAACAGAGGAAGATTAATCAAAGTAGAGCATGCACAACAGCTCATTTCTTCCCAGAACATCCTGAGAGAGACAGAGTTCTTTATAAATAAGGTGCTTGTGGAAACACATTTGCTTTAAAATGAAGAACATGATGAGGTGGTGTTTGTGTCTCACTCAACGGGCCAGAATGCCTGCATTGTTTTGGGTATGATGAATGAGCCTCCCAGGCTTCTCAGCAAACTTCTTTTAATTGCAGAGCCTTCTTTCTCTCTCTGTCTCTCTTATTTTTCTGCTCTGTTTGTGCTGCGCACCGCTGAAGGCCCCCAATTCCTCCTCCGTCTTCAGTTGGATGCCGTGGGGGAACATTGAAGCAGAAAGCAAATCAAAAGTTACTTTTTTGGACTAGTGTTGTGACAAAAGCGTCCCAGTGCCAGTGTGGAAGAAGTATGGGATTTATTTCACACCAAGCATGAACTACAATGCTAGTGTCTGTATGTGTGTATGTGTGTGTGTGTTTGTGCCATCCAAATATGTAAATATGCTTCACTTTTTGAGAAAAGATGAACATATAATATGCAATATTTGTTTACTTATTTACTGAGGTGGGTGACTATGGGAATACTTGTCAACCTCCATGTTTTGTTAGACCCCAAAGCCCTGTTAATATCTTAAAAAACATGCTTATAATTTAATTATCAGACTGATACTTCTTGACTTCTAATCTCATGAGAACCAAAACAAACTTTATAATCCCAGTTTTAAAGAGATTACAGCTCCATTATTTTCTTTCTCCTGGGTTTTCATTAGATCAGAGGACTCTGAAGGGAAAACAGGGAGCTTAATTTTGGAATTACTTCATAATTTTTGTAATTATGTTTACATATACATCTTTTGGGTTTCAACCAAACAAGAAGGGGCATAAGATATTTAAATTTACATCAGTTACATTAATGAGTCACACTCTCATTTCTACAATTTGATTTCAACTTCTGTCTTTTAATTTCCACCAACTCCATCTTGATTGCAAAAATCACAATTTTTTTTAAATGAATAGATTTCCTCATGTTACATAATTTTGTCTTCCATCATTCAGCTATTCTGAACACTGTTGCCTTTGAAGATCTTTACCCCGTTTAAACCATCTTTACATTAATATATTCTCTTCCACAATTACATTACATCTGCGTCCCATGTGTGACTGTGTCTGTCTTCTTCTGTTCTTTCTCTTCCTGTCTTTTGGCTCTTCGTCTGTTCGTCCTTCTCATTCCTTATTAAATGATTTCCCAGGGGCAATCATCAGCACTCACCTGTTTAATCAAATTTTGCTAGAATTGGAAGCATACTGTCACCCCTTTGCGATGATTTATAGAGTATCGGTTTGTTGCAGCATTTACTGACCAGCGTTGGTCATAATCCCAAAAGCATGTGCACCTGCATGTGTGGTGTTTTGTGCTAAATTTGGGAAGCTTGAATAGTAACTGTTTGACCATTGTCCAGCTTATTTTAATGAAGGCACTTCACACACTGGCATCGCTGGCCGAAGTCCAAAGCTTCTGGCTGGTGAACAGAAAATAGTCTAGTGCAAGTGAGGTCTTTAGATTATTGCTCAGTAATTTGTTATCCTGCTTTGAGTGGGTTAGATTTTTGACATTTCTGACTATTTCTGTAGACAAAGTAATAGTATTCTGAGTATGATAAAGTTTATGCAGGCTAATGAAATAAAAAAATCAAGAGAAGTCTTTTCCCAACTCTTCCTTACAATTGATAATTTGCCAGAAGTTTGATTGACAGGTGAATTGACCAATCATAACGCTGAATCTGTCGTTTTTTTTGTCCAACAAACAAACCAGACAGGAGAGCAGATGAGTGGATAAGACACTTTTCTAATATATACAAAACAAACAGAATTAATTATAAAAGTGTCAAAAGGTTGAGGTCAATCTGGCATTGAGTTCTGACATCAACACAAGATTTATTTTTTAACCAAAATGCAAAGTCTGTCCATTGGTGGTTGAGGTCAATCTGATGTTGGGTTTTGACATCAACTCGATTTTTATTTTCAACTAAAATGCAACATCTGTCCGATGTCTCAGATTAACGTCAGTCTGATGTTGGGTTCTGATGTCAACCTGATTTTCATTTTCAACCAAAATGCAATGTCTGTCCAACATTGGAGGTTGACGTCAATCTGACGTTGGGTTCTGAAGTCAACCCAATCTTTATTTTCAACCAAAATCTGATTTTGGGTTATAACCAAAAGGCAACATCTGGCCGACGTTGGAGGTTGACATCAGTCTGAAGTTGAGTTCTGATGTCAACCTGATTTTCATTTTTAACCAAAATGCAATGTCTGTCCGACATTGGAGGTTGATGTCAATCTGACGTTGGGTTGTGACGTCAAGCCAATTTCATTTTCAACCAAAATGCAATGTTTGTCCGGCATCTGAAGTTGACGTCAATCTGACGTTGAAAATCGCAACATCTCCAGTGTTTCCCACAGGATTTTGTGATACCTGTGGCAGCAGGTGATGTCACACATTAATTTGCAAATGTATGACGTAATTGCGTCAAGTTTGCGTTCAGACGAGTTTGGGCATCTGTTCTACTCTATGAGCTGTCACATACTGTAATACAAATTAATGCCCAGTAAAACTGTCAAAGCACGTTTTTTTTTTTCTGTTGTCGTACATAAAACAAGTATTAATAGTAAGCACAACCCATTATTAATACATGTCAACCAGGAATCTTTGACACTATACTCCTTAGCCTGATTTATAATCGCAACATCATCTTTTAAAATCAATATACATTTAACTTGCACTAAAAAGTGAATATATGCGGTGGTTTTGGCTAGATTAATGTTTTGTTTCATTCGTCTGCGTCTGAGTAACAAACTAAGCATATTAACAGACAAATTATATTCATATTTAAAAGTCCAAATAGTAAGTAGGTGACAGGCACTTGGAAACGCTGTTTTGCATATGATTTATTGACGAGTCTGCTGTGTAAAGCGGCTTTTACACCGAACGGCCCGCCCAGGTAAATTCTATGTGTGGGAAGCACTGATCTCAGATTTACATCAATCTGACGTTGGGTTCTGACGTCATCCCGATTTTCATTTTAAATCAGAATGCAACGTCTGTCCGAAATCGGAGGTTGATGTCTTTCTGAGGTTGGGTTCTGACGTAAACGTGATTTTCATTTTCCAAACAAAATGCAATGTCTGACTGACATCTCAGACTGTCAATCTGACGTTGGGTTCTGATGTCATCCCATTTTTTTTTTTTTTTTTCAAATCAAAATGCAACGTCTATCCGTCAACCTGACTTTGTGTTCTAACGTCTGGCCGAATTCTCATGATTGATGTCAATCTGACGTTGACTTGTGACGTCAAGCTAATTTTCATTTTCAACCAAAATGGAACATCTGTGTGAAGTCAGAGGCTGATGTCAGTCTGACGTTGGGTTCTGACGTCATCCCGTTTTTATTTTCAAATCAAAATGCAACGTCTATCCTTTCATTTTGAATTTGTTAAAAATGACATGTGCAAGCTGAGACTTTGTTTCATAGTAAAAGTAATCTGCTCTGTCTTGTCTGTCGTTGTGGATAGACCCTGGATGACCGTACATTTCTGGGCCAAAGTCTAGGTTTTGGCAAATGATTTTGCTTTAGGACCCAGATTTGACATGAACATCAAGCTGACAATCCAAAAAAGCCCCACAACTGTTTATTATTAAAAGATAGCCAAATAAATAAAAGAACTCAAACTACTTTTACCTTGAACAAATTTCATTTTCAGGGATATGGGCATATTGTGACAAATAAATTTGTGCCAAAAATCAGCAAAGTCACATTTTTTGGTCTATAAATTTAACTTATTCATTCTTAAATAAGTTTATTTTAATTTAGCATTTAGTTCATATACATGTGACCCATTTTCTTTTATTCTCATTCATTTTCCACTGCACACCATGATGGTCACAGGACCTGGTTCCTGATTTTGTACTCCAGAGGAATTGCCCTATGTTATTGTATGAAAAATAAATGTCATTTCAACCCCAAAGCTTTGATAGTGTGGGGTATACGTGACCATCTGCTCAACACATGCGGCTTCAAAGACTGAACTCACTAAGTCCTCACTACGTGCTTTTAACTCAAGGCCAGCAGACACTCATTTTCATGCTATACCAACCAAACATCATCCATCCACTCTCCCGTTCCCTCTCATATTTGGTTTCTGAGTACACTAAGGATTAATATTCAATAGAAAGATTAAATTGCACAAACAAATAAATGCAAAATAACGAGAAAATAAATGTTCACTTTTAATGCTTTGTTTTGGTAAATGATGACCAACACAGTACTAGGAAATACAATTTTTGTAGGAAACATTTTATCTGGATGTTACGATGAATGTCTCCTTAATGGTGTTTCAGTAAAACACAACATAGAGAACATAATCTAATATCTGCACTTATGTACGTTTTAAACTTGTAAATGTTTCTTCCAGTGTGTAAGCATTCATTAACTGGGCTAATGGCTTCTGCTCATTTGTTGTAACATTTGCAGCAGCATTTTTTTTTCTGAAACTGTCAACGTCAAACAGTTGCATGTAATACACAGGTCCAGAATAAAGCCTGTTTTTCTGTGGCTATTACAGTAAAGGTCAAAGGCTGAAATGTGACGCATTAGTTGTGCACGGTCTTGATGTCTAAATGGCACACTCATTATGATGGACTTCTACCACCGCATGTGATGGAGGGGTATAACGTTGGTTCGTTTCCTGCTGTATTATCCGTCTCACTTTAGTACATTTTGTTCCTGACATGCTGCGTATGTTTTTAATCCCAGAGGCTTCTGGGAAACAGTACATCACCTAATCAGTCATAAAATGTTTGACTGTAATTCTTGACAGCATGCACAATGTTCACACCAGCTAATGTTCTTCTATATTTCACCTCCATGTTCCAGAGATATTTTAGATTGCTATCACAATAGAGTGGATTAAAATAAACAGTGGTACAGGCTGACTGTTATTTTTCTAATATTTATTGCAAATGTATTGACTATTTAATAGATTCAATATAAAATAAAGACTGAAGACTGGTGTAATGGCTGATGTACATTCAGCTCTGCATCACAGAAAAAATGATGTTTTAAGTGTATTAAAATAACAAACCATTATTTTAAATTGCAACAATATTTCGCAATACTACTGTGTTTTTGATCAAATAAATGCAGCCTTGGTGAGCATTAGAGACTTCTCAAACAGAATAAATTTTAAAAGCATACAGAATTAATTACTATGATCTCCTCTCTAAGGGAAACTGGCACTTTTATGTTCTGTTATCTCGGTTGTAGTTGCGATTCCTATCATTTATTTAGACTGAGGTGCTTAGATCAGTGTCGGACACATCACAGAAGCCTTTAATGAAGACTATCCAGTAACTGGCTTATTATTCTTACACCCTGACAGCCTGTAGTCCATTGTGGCATTACAGACTACCTGTGGTGTCAGTGTATCGATGTGCAGAGCGATTATGAGTATGTTTGTGGGGTGACTGGACTATGTTACTAATTGAATGCCGCTGTTTGGTCTCTCTCCCGCTGAATGTTTTTTCGTGTGAGTGGAATACCAGATTTAGGACCACTGTGGTCGGTTGATGAGAATGTGTTTGTGGTCACGGGAAGGCAAGATAGATAGAGACATAACATATGATTGATGCATTGCATTAACCGCCGCTCGGCTGTTTTCCAGGATTCCATTATCTTAAAACCTTTACGTGCAACAACAGGAAATAAATGTTTGCGTGAACAGTGCTCTTGGTTGTTTTCCAGTGATCTCGGCTTGATGTACTGTTTTGTTCCTCAGGTTGGATCGCTATTTTGGGTGCTCTGTGGTTACTGGTGCTGGCTGACATTCAGGACTTCGAGATCATACTTCACAGAGTGGAATGGGCCACCCTGTTATTCTTCGCTGCTCTGTTTGTGCTTATGGAGGTAAGCTAATGTTCAACAAACACCCACATATCACAATGTTCTGTCATTTATTACATCACAGTGATAGCTAGTCATTGTTTACCAAGATCAGTTAAGCTGGTCACTGGCCCATGTCGTGTTTTGGATGCTGGTTCGGAGCCTGTCATGCCTCAGAAAATGTGGCCCTCAAATTGATTAATTTTTTTCAGTGAAACCAAAAAAAAAAAAATGTATGTAGGAAATATAATAATTAAAATAGGATTAAAAGACATTTATATTAGATTTGTATTGACTCTTGACTCTATTGTATTGACTGAATTAATTTATTAGTTATTGTAAGAAAAAGTGTTCTACTTCTTATTTTTTATTGAATCTATTTTTAACTTTACCTGTCATGAAAGACATATAATAGTGTATTTTTATGTATATTATGTATATTATGTTTTATTATGTATCTATATCTATTTTGTTTTTGTTTTTTTACCTTTAATTTAATTTCATTTAATTTATTCTGTTTTTCTTTTTATAATTATTATTTTGTTATAGAAAATTTAAAAAATATATAATAATAATGATAATAATAAAAATAATAATAAAGTTATAATAAAATAATGAAAAATGAAAAATAATTGTAAAAAATTATATTAGATATGTATTAATTATAATTAATATATAGTAATAATAATAATAATTAATTTGCACAATTACTGTAAGAAAACATGTTCTACTTATTTTAATTGAATCTGTTTTTAACTTTATCAAAAATATATTTCATATCAATTTTATAGAAATTGACATGATTGTCTGTTTTTTTTTTTTTTTTTTTTTTTTTCAAACTCTTATAAAGTGTGAAAAAAAGATAGAAATGCATTGTTATAGAAGACATAGTTGACCCTGGACCACAAAATGAGATTGGGATTTATACATGGTCTGAAAGCTGAATAAATAAGTTTTCCACTGATGTAGATTGTTTTGATAGAACAACATTTGGCTGATATACAACTATTTGAAAATCTGGAATCTGAGGGTGCAAAAAAATACATTTTTATTATATATTTATATATATTTTTGTATGGAATGTATGGAAATACAATTTATGTATAGGAATTATAATGATTTAAATAGAATTTAAAAAAAGATATTAGATTTGTATTAACTCTAAATTAATTTGCATAATTATTGTAAGAAAATTTTGTATTGTTTATTTTAAATACATTTTTATTATACATCTATATCTATTTCTGTTATTTTATTTGTTATTTGCAAACATAATAATATAGGATTTATAATATTATAATGAAATTAAAAAAAATAATAATATAGGAATTATAATAATTAAAATAAAAAGATTTTAAAAATATGTAATTAAAATTTTATATTAATGTTATATAAATTTACAAGCGTGTCTGTTTTTTTATATTTACTCTTTTTACAAAGTGTGAAAGAGGAAAAAAATCAGTGTTATAGAAGACATATTTGTATATTTGTTTGCACTTTTTAAATATTAATACATATCAATATTTTAAGTGCACTGTCATGAAGATATATAATAGTGTATTATTTTGTATATTTTTAAATACATTTGACTATATTCTCCCCCCTAAATATGTTTTCTTTTTTTTGTTATTTGCAAACCCAAAGGAAAAAATGCATTGTTACAGAGGACACAATATTTAAAGTGCATTTTCATGAAAGAAATATTATGATATATTATTATGTATATTTTAATACTTTTTTATTATAAATGTCTATTTTTGTTATTTCCCCCCCTAAATTGATTTTATTTACAAACCCGAGGGGAAAAAAGTCCATTGTTACAAAATATTTAAAGTGCATTGTCATGAAAGATAAAATATTAATACTGTATATAATAGTGCATTGTTATGTTTATTTTTATCTATAATATTCATAAATAAAGAAGGAGACAGAGGGTGACTTAGAGATGGGTGTGCAAGTAAGGAGAAAGTGAGCATGTCAGCAGCAGAAATGCTAGGTTTGCTGTTTGCGTTAGTTTAATCCTTTGTTTTGTTAGGAGGACAGTATTCACACAGGGAAGCCCACCCCTTGGGCCCAGTAGGGAGCTTAACGCTGCTCCAAGATAAACTGTTTCCCCTCTATAGCAGAGCCAACATTCACAATCACTCATACCAGTGTGCACCGTAAGCGCAGAGACAAAAATAGATGAATTCTGATATTCCACTTCTATTGTTTAAAAGATGGAAAATCAGAGCTGTCAGGTTAAATGTCTGTTGTTTTGCTTTCTGGTCTATGGCTTGATTTTCTCTTTGGTGTGTTTTTAAGGCCCTAGCCCAGCTGCAGCTCATCGACTACATCGGGGAACAGACAGCAGTGTTGATAAAAGTGAGTATTTGCTCCAGAAGTATTTGATACAGTCTTTGGGGAGATTTCACTAGGAATTTATAGTTGCATGGGGTGTCTGTGTTGCTTTGGTGCTTGACTCATGAAAGGTGTTATGCAGTCAGCACAAAAACTATCCAAAAAATGATATTAAATGATGGGATCACAAGCGAGGAGGCGAAATAGGCTGCTGTTTACACCTGGATGTAACAGATGTGTCTCTTGTGACCACTTGTGATCAGATTCTGAGGGGATTTAGAGTCTGTTTTTGCCTCAGAGTAAAGGCAGATTAAAAAATTAAAATAAGAAACTAAGTTGTAAATCACATCTGATGTTTAAACTGCAAAATATAAAGGCTGCACTTGTGAAATATAAGGTCAAAGTTACTTTCTGAGATATAAAATGACATTTTTAGACATAAAGCTGCAATTACCTTTTTATTTAGATCGTCCTTCACTGTTGTCCAAGGTCTGTATGTTACGCAGCAGCTGCTGAAAGTAAACTTACACTGTGAGCTACAATACGTGGTTGTTAATTGATAGTACATGTCCATCAGCCTGCATAATTTAAACTTATATTTAAATAATAATTTTAACAACAGGATTCATGTTGAGAAACATCTAGGTTACGAAAGTATAGGGTAGTACTTGAGTGACCAGTGACCTCTGAGCTTAAGAAAACAGACCATTGAACATTAGCGAGTGGAATTTGCATGCAACGCCACTCCCCCATGGCTGGGGGACGTAACGTCTACGTTCCCTCCTTCAGGGAACGGGGGTTACTTTCGCAACCTAGACGTTCACCCTCAGTCGTTTACTACAACGTTACGTATGGGATCGTCCCCATGGAAGACCCCACAATCCTGGACCGTGTTATGTGATGAGTCCCAATGCTGACAAGCATGCGTGTCAGAACAAATTAACTCAACAAGAAACCTGCCCAGCGCCCTGTGAGCTGGAAGTTTGGGCCCACCAGGGGTGCTAGAATCTGTAAGCAATTCTAATCATTTTTTTTTCTTGTGTGAATATTTTAATAATCAGAAGAACATTTTTTACTATAAAGAGCCTTCGCGGTGAAGGAAAAGTTCCATGGGACCATTAATCTCTCTTTTTCTTTTTTTTTTAAGTATGCGTTTCCACAAAAAACCCAATGTAAACCAGTCAAATAAACCTCATTAAATAGTTTGGCTGGCTGAAATTATTGTTATCTTTGATCCAATAGTGGGGCTGTGTGGGCCATAAATACAGAGATTTCCACAGGCCTGAAAGTGTCCAGCTCTGCCTGGCTGGCGATCACACTCTGATAGACCCGTCAGCTTGTGTTTGTTGTGTGGGCCTTTTACAATCACAGTAATTATTCATGACAGGTGCTGCTGTGGAGCTCTGATGCATTCAATCCAATCAGCAACACCGGGGCCCCCAAATTCTGACCATGTAGAAGAATAACCAAAAAGCAAAATAGTGGGGTAACGACTGAAATAAAACCGTGTTCTAATAAACAGCATTATTACATGCTTATAAAAAAGCTACGGTGCATTTTCACATAGGTTATAACTGGATTGAAAACAGGCATATGGTGAGAGTGTGTTTATGTCTGTTTGTGTACATGTGTTGTGTTTCGGTTTATGAAAGCAACAGAGCGTGAAATAATGAATCCAATGTGACTGTGTCATGAACACATTGTCTGCAAAGCCTCCCACCTTTGTGTTGGCATCTACGGGCCTTTATGAGACTGACAGAGAGAGAGGGTTTGTGTGCATGTGTGTGTGTATGTTTGGTTGACATATTTTATTGTTATCTTCTCTCCCAGGCAGTGCCAGAGGATGAGCGGTTGGCCATCGCCATCATTTTGGTCATGTGGGTCTCAGCACTGGCCTCCTCTCTTATAGACAACATTCCCTTCACTGCCACTATGGTAAGGACACACACACACTCCTTCAAGCATTTGTACACAAAGTAAACAAAACTAGCTCTAAATCACATTCTTGTCTGTCTGACATCTTTAGTACTCTGACCTTTTTTCAGTACTTTTTTTAAGTTCTAATGAACACAAGTGTCCTGCTGAACACCTCTAGTGTGACTTTAAATGCAGACCTTGAGCCAAAAACTCATCACCAAACACCAATGACTTGTACAAACACTATATGGTCAAAAGTATTGGGACACACCCTTCTTTAGAACAGAAAAAAACACTTCCAAAACGGTAGCAACAAAGATGGAAGCATAATTCATGTATTTAAAAATTGTATTTCCATCTCTGTTGCTTCAGTGGAAGTCATTGGTGTTTGGTCTGAGCTTTTGGCTCAAGGTCTGCATTTAAAGTCACAGCAGAGGTTTTCAGCTGGGATTCGGACTTGGCTTTATGCAGACCAGTCAAGTTCTTCCACACTGACTGAATCAAACATTTCTTTATGAACCTTGCCTTATACATAGAAGCATTGTCATGTTAGAATAAAAAAACGATCCTGTCCAAAGTTTTGCTATAAAATTAGAAGGACACAATTCCCTAGAATATCATTATATGCTTAAACATTAAGATTAGTACTCATGGAAATTACTAAAGGAGTCAAACCTGTTCAGTAGAAGGGGGTGTCCCAATACTTTTCACAATATAGTGTATTTGCATTTCAGTATTGTAGTACATTATAAAACGGTATGTAATAATAATGTATTGAGTGTAAATGATCATTATTAAAATTATTAAATGGATGCTGCATTAGGACAATAATTCCCTTCCTACACTTACCCCTAACTGATGACCACCTGTGAGGCACTTTATTTGACACTTTTCAATCATTTCAATAATTTGCCTTTCCGATCTGATATGTAATGTGAAAAGGGATACAAACGAGTTTTGCAAAAGCAAAAAAAAAATGGATTCGAACTGGGGTCGAAAATTCGCCATTACGTCCTTACCATCTATGCCACTGGAGCTCAGTCAGATGCTTCAATAGTTTTCGTATGACATATCACACTGCAGAACACTGCCATCACTGCTTGCCATATCATGTCAACTGCCCACGTTCTGTTGACAAATAGGTGAAACTAGTGCATCTCATCCTCTATAGTCAGCTGAAACGTGTGAGAAACAGTAGTGAGTGATGCTGTGCTATCAGAGCAGCACATGAATCATGTGCATCATGAAGGAACACGTGCTGTGAGCTGATATGATGAACATGGCACCAAACAGACAGGGCTGTGCTGCCGATCGCTCACTGCCAAATGAGCAGAAGGGAAGAATGCAGGGCAGATGAAGAGACAAGTCACTCCAGAAATCACTTAGCATTTCAAAAGCCTTTTCATTTCCTTCTTCTTTTCCACGTTTCATTTGATCTGTCTATTTTGCCCTCTTTTCTCGCCTTGTGTGTAGTAGGGGGATAGGCAAGGCTACATTAGATGTTAGGTTAGGCAACTAATTGTTAGGTTATGTGAAAGACAAATTGATTACTTTTAGTCCAGTATAATTAAAGGTGACATATCATGAAAGTCTGACTTTTTCCCAAGTTTTAGTGCTATAATCAGGTCCCTGGTGCTTCTACCAACCTAGAAAATGTGAAAAAGAACAACCTAGTCTTTTTTTGGTAAGCCTTTCTCTGCAAGCTTGTGAAAACACGAGCCATTTCGATTTCGCTCCTCCCGTGACGTAGGAATCCTGTATGTGGGTGACCAATCACAACAGACTGGGTCGTCCGACCAATCAGACCAGAGTAGGCTCACAGAAAGGAGGGGTTTAGAGAGACTGCATCGTAGAAGTGCTTCAGACAAATCATTTAAGAAAAGCATTTTTTGACATTGCAGGAGACTTCCAAAACAATATTCTGAACCTAAAAGTGGCATAACAGGGGCTCTTTAAGATCTCACTCTATGCGACTAGTTCATTTTTGGATGACTAGTTAGCCATTGGGACTTACAGCTGTCTTATTCCTGCTTGCTGTCTATCTCATTCCCTCATTCCATCAAAAAAGGAGAGATACACAGAGTGAAATGTGCTTGAGCTCAGCGTACACCTATGGTGGTAATGGAACGCATTGATTTTACAGGACTCGTCACTGAATAAATACAGAAAAGACTTCTCAGCAGTGCCCTCTCTCAATCTGAAGCTGGACTAAAAAGACCATGCAGTTAGATAAAGACTTCATTTCTGTGGAGCACAAAATGTGCCTGTTTTTGACAAAAATCAGCATGTGCTCAGTTATTTTTGACTGCCGTCTTATAAAGTGGTCTGAATGCTGGGATGCTGGTGTCCTCATCAGACCTCATAACTAGCTTAACCATCAAGCCTCATTTGGTGAACAAGCCTAATTAAAAGAGCATTTAAATACAACACCAGAATTCATACTGGTCTAAGCAGCAAGTTTCTGAGGTTAGACATTTAAATTGCTTGAAGTTTTGAATCAATATCACACCATGCATAAAGCAATTTTAAATTGTCCGTCATGTGCTCACCACATTTAGGTTCACGTATCAGACTGAGCATGTTCTATACATTTTCAAATGTGACAATCACTGACATCCACATGGAGCATTAAACACCTGATCTGAAGATCAATACAGAAGCTGTTTACTTCTGTCCCTGGACTCATCTGTAAGGGATTAAATATGACATATACATGGCTGCAGACATGTCCCTGCTCTCCCTCACCATGTCTGTAGATCTCCTTTGTGTCCCTGGCTATTTGTTGGGTGACTTGCCAAGGATTGTTCTGTAATTGCAGTAGGTAAACTGGATCAAAGTGCTTGTTGGGATTTAATGAAGGTAATCATATAACATGAACATTATTGACGGCTCTTAACCTGTGTAACCTTTGGTTCTGTCTTTGTGGTAAACTTTTAAACCACAATTGATGTTTTATTTTCAGGAACCCTAAGTAGGGATTCTGAAATAGATCTACAAGAAATTCCAAAAGAACCGCCTGAGAGAAGCAGCATAATCTGACAACAGTAAAACTGAAATTTAAATGAACTGTTTTCCATTTTTTATTTATACGACAGCGTTTTAGTGCCACATAAGATTACGAGATTAAAGTTGTAATATTTTGTGAATAAAGTCCAAATAGTGCAACAATAAAGTCTAAATATTTCAAGAATAAAGTAGAAATTACGAGAATAAAGTGAAAATATATCTGACGATAAAATCGAAATGATGAAAATTAAGTCGAAATGTTTTGAGAATAAAGTCAAAATAGTTCAAGGATAGAGTCAAAATATTTTGAGAATGAATTCATAGCAATTATGAGATTAGAATTTACAATATTTTGAGAGTATGTTCTAGCCTATATACGCAGGGAGATATTCCAAAATGTCAACTTTCAAAATCTGTATTTATATTGAAATACAAACGATGTCTATTTCAATAATGTGTTTTTCATGCTCTTTAATGCTGTGTAACATATCGCTGGTTGCCTTAATTAAAGTGGCATGTGAATCAGCCATCTTTCCAATTACGATGAGACAATGAGAATCTTGCTCCCGATCCAGGCCATTTGTATGCGCAGGCTATACTCTTAAAATATTATAACTTTAATTGCTACATTTTAATTCTCTTAATTTCGACTTTATTCTCGAAACATTTTGACTTTATTCTCAAAAGATTTTGACTATATTCTCGTAATTTTGACTTTATTCTCGAAACATTTCAACTTTATTCTCAACTTTTTTTTTTATTCTCGAAACATTTCAACTGTATTCTCATAATTTTTAATTTATTCTTGTAATTTCAACTTTATTCTTGTAATTTCGACTGTATTCTAGTAATTTTGACTTTAGTCTCAAAACGTTTCTAATTTATTCTCGAAACATTTAGACTTTATTCTCTGAATTTCTACTTTATTCTCACAATTTCAACTTTAATCTTGAAATATTTCAACTTTATTCTCACAATATTATGACTATAATCTTGTAAACCTTTTTTTTTTTAAACGTTGCACTAAAACGCTGTTTTATATTTATTCCTGTGATGGCAAAGCTGAATTTTCAGAAGGCATTACTCCAGTCCAGTGTCATATGATCCTTCAGAAATTATCTTAATATTCTGATTTGGTGCTCAGGAAACATTTCTTATTATTATCAAAAATGTTGAGAATAGTAATATTAATATTAATATTTTGTGCTTATCTTCAGGATTCTTTGATCAATAGAATGTTCAAAGGAACAGCATTTATTTAAAACAGACATTATTTGTAACAATGTAAAAGCATGATTGCTAAATCAAAGTGTTAATTTCTGTCAAGAAATATTAAATGGAAAAGTATATATTCAATATTTGATTATTATTTTTCCATTTTAGGTTTTTAGTAGGTAATAATTCATGTAATAATGAAATGTGTGATAATAGTACTTGCTAAATAAATATCTTCAAATTAAAAAGCATCCAGCTGTACATTAGATTTAGATGTAATATATGACTATGCCTTTGTAAAAAAAGAAATGTCCCCATGTAACTTATAACAGAGCAGCTGTTAATATGTAGACAACATAATGAATGTTTAATTCACATTAATTATCAAACAGCCATTTTAATAAATATACTAAGATGAGTTACGATTACAGAGACCATGTGTGATATCTGTAAAACTGTTTCTATGCCACCTGTGTCAAGTTAGGATTTTCCACGCAGATTAAAAATGTGCTATTTGCGCTCCACTGCAAACCTAAAACTGCTATTTTCTTGTCAGCACAAGTGTACGGTTGCTTTGGCTCCTGGTGCCCTCCCATCCACGCTGGCGTTGCCACAGCTGAATGAACCGGATGGCAAATGTAGTAGAAAATGTAATCACAGTTGTGCTGTGTAATTTATTCAAGTCGATTGCAGCTGAAGCCGATGTTAGCTGGGAGGCCAGCGTGTAGCGGACAAGTGGCTACACACAGAAATCTTCCAGGCAGAAGACATTTTCTGCAAATATGCAATCTTTAAATTATGCTACTCTGGTGGGAAGATCGAATGCTTATGTGCCTTGAGAAACGGATGCATGCATATTTGTTGTTGTCACCACAGGGATGCATACTCTGCTTCTTGCCTTTTCATGCTAAGTACTGTTGGCTATAACCATTGTGGAGTGTTTTTACTTGTTTATATCCATGTAGATTTCATGCTTGGGCCAAAGCGCTGGTGCTTGGATCAAACATACCGTTTCATGAGATTTTCATTTGCTGTTTATTCAAGATCTGTGTCTGTGCAAAATGAAATATGGAAAAGGAATCTAATGTCATCAACTATTGATTTTCTTGTTCTTGACTTGTGGAGCAGAAGAAAATGACTCAATCTGCTAATAGGTTGGACGGCTGTCAGAATTATTGACTATAACACTCTTCGTGACCCTGACATCCACAATGTTTGGTTCTTGACAGATGGTTGTTTGTAATAGGCATTACTTAATTTTTCTTTCTTCAAATACATTGCCTATCTACTGTATTTACATCTAAACATATACATATTATAATGTATTTATATGATGTGTTTTTAATTTCCCTCACAGATTCCTGTGCTTATAAACCTCAGTCAGGATGCAGATGTCAACCTACCAGTCAAGCCTCTCATTTTTGCCTTGGCTATGGGAGCTTGCCTTGGAGGTCAGTTACAATATTATATAAAGGTTTTTTGAAACAAAAATGAAATGCCATTACAGCAACCTTGGTTCAAGTAGGTTGATGAACTGCAATGCATGCTATACCTTCAAAAGGCTTCTTTGTAGCATTTCATTTCAGTTGCAAACAACCTCCTATAGAAGCGAAGAAGTAATTACTTCACCTAAATGTATCTGTGATATATAACTTGCAATTCAAACTAGTAATTCAAAAATGGTCTCTTTTTATTATATTGTGTCAAGCTTAATAAGCTGTAGGTTTTCAATGCCGCTCACTTGTTCCTTACTGGGTTTAAAAGCACCACAGTGCACAGCAGATCGCTCTACATTTAGGAATGTAGTGTGCTTACAAGGCCATCTGAAAATGCCTCATTGCCTGTTTGGCTCTAAGGACACGGAGAGAGAGATGTGGCAGTCCTACGGTCTAATCAAAGGAGATGTGTTAGCTCTAGTATCGATCCGTGGAATACTAAGGCAGACTTCTGGTTTTGTTGTCACGCTGAGACTTTTCAAGATGTGAACATTTCATACGAAGACCATTCTTACACAAGGCCAAACAACACACTTTAAGAAATATGTTTTTATGAAAAGACAAGCTGATGTATGTAGACTGCTTTTGGAGTTTCAGATTTATAAGTCATTTAGTCGTTGAAGAGGTAGTTCACCCAAAAATGGACAATTCAGTCATTAATTACTTCATCTTCGGAAAACATATTAAGATATTTTTGATGAAATTTTGATTAAAAGCAACACAACTGACACGTTCAAGGCCCAGAAAGGTAGTAAGGACATTGTTAAAATAGTCTATCAGTGAAAATGGTTAAAAAGGATGCAGAAATGGTAAATGATTTGACAACAGTCTAAAACAGAATCTTACGACATGCTAAGACATATCGCATTGGCAGGTTTCATCCCAGTTTTGCAAGTCTTATGAGATTGAGTTGTGGAGTGAGATGAAATCTTACAACTGATGAAGCCACTTGGATCAGAGGTTGGACAATACATTGAAGAACACGTCTAGATGCTCCAGAGTAAATTTTTCTAGACATGCTATTGATGAAGTGACGACCTCTGTCCTTCATCAGAAAGCTATCATGCCTGTGATTTGAGTTGGGACAGAAGTCCCTCTTCGTGCTATGCATTACCAAAGCAGGTGCTACAAAAGAAAAACCCTTGCTAAATCACCTCTGCAATTTAGCACTGAAGGTCATTTCATTGCTGGTACTCTAAGAGAAGTGATTGCACAGTGGAGAACTTTAAATTGCAATCAGCATAACAAAAATCTGCTGTGCACATTGGCAAAAAATCAATTTTAATATTCATTTAAAAAGATCTGTGTTTGTACAGTTCTGTATTTGTAGAAGACATATAGCACTATTTACACATTTACAAATTCTCAGATCTCTCTCTCAAGCCGGACTCGAATGATTGGATAGAGTATATATGGAAGAATTCACTAGGCAAACATTCCTTTTTTCATTAAAAATAAATGAATGTCTGTTTATTCAGGCTATCAGAGTTATCCAAGACAGTCATTCCTTTTTTCTTCTTCTTCTTTTTCTATTCCCAAAGGAAATGGGACACTGATTGGAGCATCTGCAAATGTGGTGTGTGCAGGGATTGCTGAACAGCATGGTTATGGATTTTCCTTCATGGAGTTCTTCAGGTATTTGTGTTGAGCACAGATGTATTTTTCCACAAATTTGATTCAAAAATAGTGACTCTTTGCAACCAATTGTGGTATGAAACTCAAATTCGATGCACATTTCCCGCTTAAAGAGAAATGCTCAAAGTCATGCCAGAATTTTAACAATTATTTGGCAACACTACAATAAGGTTCCATTGTTAACATTAGTTTAACTACAGTAAAATAAAATAAAAAAATATTCAGACACCAGATGTAATTTTTTAGATTTGTTTACTATGGGTTGCAGGACACTATAGTTCATTAATGTAAGTGAGGATAGCAAAATAAAGTAAACTGTGACTAAATATTATATCCAAAAATTCTTCATACAGTGAACCAGTAAAATTTGGGACCAAAAATTATTCAGACACTTTAAGTGCTTAAGTGTTTTTTCTCAATTGCTAATGCAGCCTTTTTATACCACTTACTAAGTATTGATAGTTCTATTTAAATATTGTCATTCTAACAGATTTTTTGTTGATTGTAATCCATTACATACCTTTCTATCAAAGTTATCTGACATTATCAAGATCATTTTGTTCCTGTCATATTTTATTACCATTTTCGAAACTATAAGCAAATAAACTGTGATAATGTGAGAAATGTTGAATGTTGAAGGTGTCTGAATGCATTTTGGTATTACTGTAACAAATGAAATGCTCATTGTTAGTGCTAATTTTTTTCACTTTTTATAGCACATTTACTAACGTTACAGAGTTAGTTCACACAAAAATTAACATTTTGTCATGAATTACTCACCCTCATGTCATTTCAAACCTGTAAAACCTTCGTTCATCTTCAGAACACAAATGAAGATATTTTTAATAAAATCCAACAGCTTTCTGACCTTGCATAGACAGCAATGCAACTACCACATTCAAGGCCTAGAAAGGCCTTGACATCATTTTTTTTAACAAAAATAGAAAAAAAAACACTTTGTAGCTTCAGAAAATTAAGGTTAAACCTGTTTTCTATACAGGGTCAGAAAGCTCTTGGATTTTATCAAAAATATCTAAATTTGTGTTCTGAAAATTAATTAAGGTTTCACGGGTTTGGAATGACATGAGGGTGAGTAATCGATGGCAGAATTTTCGTTTTTGGGTGAACTACACCTTCAACTAATGGGACCTTATTGTAAAGTGTATTTTTTTTAGTCTATTATTTTTGTATTGTCTATTATACACTCTACGATCAGTCACTAGATATTTTGGTTAGGTGGTCTCTTCCTAAGTAGGCAGTTCTTAGCTGTGATAAGCACCAGACTCTTTTTTTTCCTCTATGTCAAAGCTAGTATTGCTAACAGCAAAATTACCCAGGAGTGCCCTGGTGCAAGAGTCAATCCTCTAGCTTTATGTCTAGATGTTTATAGCCTTTCATGTACTCTCACTCTTCAGGGAAAGCTGTGATTATTCTAGCCAGATCTGTTGGCCTGTGGTAGCTTAAGTGGGGTCTGTTTCAGGGCACACTTTTCACAAGCAGCTGCAGTCTGCTGCTTCCGGTCATGCTCTCACTTCTCTTCACTTTTTTTTTTTAAATACCCCATTTAAAGGTGCAGCAATATTGCAATCAAAAACAGAACAGTATAACCGGCAGTTACAATCAAAATGCTCAGCTTAAGTGTTAGTTTACCCAAAAATGAAAATTCTGTCATTATTTACTCACCCTTGTGTTGTTCCAAACCCGTAAGACCTTTGTTCATCTTCGGAATGCAAATTAAGATATAAATCTGAGAGCTTTCTGACCCTCTATAGACAATGCAAATACCACATTAAATTTTTATTTTTGGGTAAACTATCACTTTAATATATGTAAACATGGTCATAAAATATCCTATATGTATGACCTCTGTATTTATCTAAACACATTTGTCTTTGCACGCTCCGTGTAAAATCTGTGTAAACTGATCATGCTCATCATGTTCCAAAAATATCCCTAAGTGTGTCTCTCTTTTTAAGAAGTGACAGACCTAGTTTTAGAGAGACTCTTAAGACAGCTTGATTTCAAGCACTCTCTAGCGTATCAACAAATACATCTGAATGTGGAAAAGGAGCTGCTCGCTGATTACCTCTTGGTGAGAGGCTTGCGGCGATATTCACCGTCTCTTTTGATTCGGTTCTCCCTGCTTGTTACCACCTGCTCGATGGAAGTGCTTTCCATGCAAATACAGATGCATGCAGATATCTGGCTTTCTCCCAGTTGGTGGGGCGTTGGTGGTCAATGGTGAAAAAGAGGAAGTTGAATGCACATCTGATTGGACTGTGAAATGATCCCGGTGGGAGACAGTGGGGTCTTTCAATCGCAGGATATAGAATCCGAAAAGGAAGTTTAGACATGCCTAACACAGAGCCAGACATGAAGGCACTTCACACTTTCTCTGATACCTTTGGGACGTTGTGTCTTTGGATTTACTTACATACTACTTGTTTTGAAATTTGACCAACTCCTCTATTTTGTATAATGTGGCTGATTCTACATTAATTTCTAGTTATTCTGAATTTTTTTTAATGCTTTCATGTGTCATTGATGTATTTGGTAACAATTTACAATAAGGTGTAATTTGTTAACATTAGTTAATGTATTATGTAAATGAACAAACAATGAACAATACATTTATTACGCTATTTATTAATATTTGTTAATGTTAGTTAATAAAAATGCAGTCATTCATTGTTTGTTCATGTTAGTTCAGAGTGGATTAACTAATGTTAACAAATACTTAGTAAATGCTAAAATGAATATTAACTAGGATAAATAAATGCTGTAGAAGTTGTTCATTGTTAGTTCATGTGAACTAATGTAGTTACCTACTGTTAGCTAATGAACTTATTGTAGAGTGTTACCATTGTAATTTTGTGTTGTTGCTGCTGTTTTTTATAGCAAATGTTGATTTATGCAATTAATTGCAGTTAATTCTGTCAATTAAATTATGAATTTAATTAGATATAATGTTTCGTTTTTAAAATATAACACTGTATAATTTAGAAATATGATTTATTAATTCATTCATTTGTATTATTATAATATAATTAATATATTAAACATGTAAGGTTCAATAGATATCAATTAGGTATCATACTTTTTGGAAATCGCAAGTTTTATGAATTAACATTAGTCACTGTATTATGAACAAACATAAATTAACATGAATTTATATATTTTATCAAATTAACTCAATTGTTAGTTCATGATACCTAATGCATGAACCAATAAATTGAACTTAATTGTAAAATGTTACTAAAGTAAATAAATAAATGTCAATTATGTTTATATGTAATATTGTGCAATACTGTATAGAGTATAGACAGTATTATTTATAAATAAAATAAACATTTTATAATTTTTCTGTGATCTAACAATCTATCTTCAATGACAAGCTATCACTTACTATTTTGTAGGTCCTTTGCTTGTCTGTCTAAGTGGCCATGGCACTTTTAAACCCTGAAACAGGAGAAATCAATGGCATTAGACAGAGCCCAAGGCCCCTCAGCTCCTCGGCTCAACACAGGGAAGGAACAGGAGCTCAGTCTAAACGGCACATCAGACATGGAGATAAGGCAGATCAATTCAAGCTAATCTTAGGAGTGAATCCAATCCGTCCTAGTGTTAGCAAGAACCCCAGATTCTCCCTCGCTCTTCACTTTTAGTTGAACGGCTGCCACTTGCTTCCGATTCTGTTTCAGTAATGAAGTACCTCTGCTAAGCCAAAGACCTGCTCGTTGTGTGCACTCATGAGACATATTCTTGGACTCCCTCTTTCCTCGTTCTAGGGCCCACAGGACCGTCCAGAGGCAGGTAGAGCAGCTGGGTGACTTCGGGCTGAGCCAAATGGGGACGGGCTGATGGCAGCAGGGTGGGTGAGGGAGGAGGAGGCAATCGCCTGTGGGATCTTATTTTTTTGGCAGTGCTAGGAAAACAAACAGGGTGGCAGCAGATGTTTGAGTAATTGCTCATTCATCATTAACCTCCCTCCTGCCTGATACTCACAGAGAATTCAACTCATCCTTATCAGCCGCTGCATGTCATCTGTACCGCTTCTATACCTCTTCAGGTAGAGGCTCAGAAGTAGATAAATTGCGACATAATCCTGAACTTCAGAGTATTTGCTTTTTGTATTTTGGGGTCTCATTTGTATGCCCTGTGGTGGTTAGAACTTTGTGATGAATGGGTAAGTCTTCAGCTCAGCCTGTAATTGGCTGATTGGTCGGTTGCTATGGGGATGAAGGGGGGACTGAGACTTTCTCTGGCACTCTGGTAAGAAACTAGTGATGGAACACCACTGAGCTTCAGCATGAGGGCTTCACAAAGCAGCCGGCGTTGTACAACACTGTTCCTCTGCTGATTTGTAGCAAGATCACCTGCAGACTCATTTATTTTATTCACAACCACAAGTCACAAGTATGGTATGTAAATCATACTTTTTTGTAGTACTGTTGGGATCAGATGATACAGTTATTGCAGCCTTTGAGTTCATGCCACATTTTTCGCCAACTTAACAATCAACTTCTGATGTGCACAGCTGCATGGATTTAACTAGTAATTTGGTCACTAATTTGTGGACCAATTTAAAGTATAAAGAAACTATTAAGTATGACTTTTGCCTCAATAAACCCTTAGTAAGATAGTTGGTAGTTGTATGTTTTAAGGGATCAGATCATGCAGAATAAGGAATTAAAGGCACAAAATGTTTTCACAGCTAGAGGGCGCATATTCAAAACAAAAAAGTGAGTGTGGAATCATGGGAGTTGTGGTCTTCATCCACACAGCCGATGCAATCCGTCGGGACTCGGGCAGAAATCATATCCATTGATGAGCGAATGTATTAAAGACATATAAAGATCACTTTAGTATGAAGCAGGGTGGGGCTGAAAGTTGTGGAGGTGTCTTCGGGGTTTTCATGTTTACTACAAAATAAAACCAGAAAATCGAGGGTGTATGACTTCATATGCAGGTGACGCAGTGACACGTTCCGTTACACTAGTTAAAATAGCTTATTTCTGTGGATTTAAACATTCTTTGAAACATTTGGGATTATGTAAGTACACGAGTCAGCAAAAAATATAACATTTTATTTTAGTCTAGTGGTTTTGGGGTATTTTAATCCAAAAATCATACATATTGTGCCTTTAATATGTGCACAATATGTGGCAATAAAAAATAGCCAATGTGTTAGTAATATGCATGCTAAAAAGCAACTAGTTAATAGTGAGAATTGGTCCCCAAACTAAACAACAACACAATGAAATTTTAGTTCATCAGAATTAATTTATGTTAGTTTATCCCAATAAATAAAGGATAGTTTAAATTACTCACCCTCATGTCATTCTATATCTGTAAAACCTTCATTCGTCTTCAGAGCGCAGATTAAGATATTTTTGGATGAAATCCGAGATCTTTCTGACCCTGCATAGACAGCACTGTTACTGACACATTCAAGGCCCAGAAATTTTTAAGGACATTGATAAAATAGTCCATCAGTGGTTCAACCTTACTTAGAATATTTACATTGATTGCATGCCATTACTGTACTTTTCAGTGAATGTTCAAAAGCAACCTCACTACATTCTGTGTTGTTCTCTGACAGTGAATTTAATCTAAACTTCCTGCTTGCTCCCAAAGTCTTGGTCTGATCTGTCCAATTGTAAGTGATGGGAAGTCTTCCATTGGTGTTCAGATGAGTCCAGATTTTATTAAACCGTGCATCACTCTCTTTCCCTGTCAATCTCCTGCCCTTTTCCACTCACCCCAGCCTATCCCAATAGTGGCGATATTGGCTCATGATGACACGCTTGGCTTCGCAGCCTTGCCCCTCTGACCTCCATATATACTTTTTCTTAGATTGCCGTTGCTGATCATCTTCGGCGTAAGGAGGTTGGTCTGAATGACCAAGGCTTTGGGGACCTGCTCTTAAACGGAGCATGTTTACCACACCAGGGCAAGTTGCCTATATTGAGCACTTGCTTTTTTTCTCTCTCCAACATCCATCTCTGCTGGCATTTTTCGTCTCCGGCCAAGCCCTCTGAGTGAACTGCAGAATTAATGAAGTGACATACGGAGACGCAGCCTGACCAGCTGTAAAACTTTAATGATGCAGAGCTTGTAAATCCATGGTATACTCAGTTACCTCACTTTATTGGTAGGCTATATGTTTGATTCTTGACATCTTTACACATAAGTGTGACTGAGAAGCTCTGAAGGAAAACACCTAAATAGAGACATGAACTATAACAGTTTGATTGCATATTAGCTGTATATTAGCTTGGCTTTTTTGATAATGTGAGTGATGTATGAGTGTGAGTAGTTAAAATCACTCTGTTTTTAAAGCAGTTTTTTTGCTTTACACCACTGAAAAATAATAATTTAGTAAGGTACTTTTGATGAAAGGAAAACTGAGTGCCCGTAATGCATGTATTTTATACAAGATATATATTTTCATCTTAATGTATGCGTTTAGAATAAGACGCGTATAAATATAGATGTATGCATTTGCATACAAAAGCATCAGCATTTTCATTAGTGCTGAATTAATTAAACTAAGTGTATTGCAAAACACTTCCAGCAAAGAATCCATGAATGCCATCGACGTGCTTCAGGGCAGATAAACAGTCGATGTAACTAAAAACAACAGAGACAATACTGGCTGATTTACGTGAAAAGGGCTTCATTCTGTTGTTTCCAATAGACGAAGGCCCGCTTTCCTCTTCTGCGGATCTCCCACGTCATGTGATGTAATTAGCATTCCCATTTACAGCCGCTGTGTCTCGATACCCCTGTAGCATAGACAATACCAAACCTGTGCTTGGAGACTGCAGGTGTGTAATCTGCATTTGGCACTGAATCAATTACTTACCCTGTATGGTAAATCAAGAACAATGAGTCCCATTCTACATAGACCACCACAGACATTCTCTCCTCAAGATGTAATAGCTGTACACAACTCAACACCTAAAGAGAAAATAATAGAGCTGATCTTTTTCACTGCCTCCGTCAGACACCTTCTGCTACCTTCTGGCTTTAAAACAATATTGAGTGTATTTTACAACAATACAACCGTTTATTTCATTGTTGTGTAGCATATTGTGTAAAGACAACTTTCCAAGTGCAGGGAAGATTGGGAAATTGGAAGAAAAGGCTTATAACAGAGAGCAGACACAACCAAACATGGACGTGACTCTGTTCTAAACAGATTGAATGGAGAGATGTAGAGATGTAGTGAGAAAGATTGCAACCAAGTATGTATTTATATATTTTTTGTCTGGAAATGTGAATTTGCTTGGGGGCTTTTTATGCTTTGCTTAATCTATCAATCCGAAGAGTTGCCAAAGTGCCAAGATAAAGTTTTTAAGTTGTATTGTCCTTAAAGAACAAATGGTAAACAAAAGTGAAGAGATAACAGAAAGTAGAAGATTAATCTATTAGAGTGTTCTTTTCAACACAGACACAAAGCATTATGCATGCAGAATTCCTTCATTTTACAATTGTTGGAACTAAAGGGAAAGTTCACCCAAAAATGAAAATGCTGTCATTCCAACCCTGCAAGATCTTCGTTCAAGATCTTTGGAACGCAAATTAAGATATTTTTGATCAAATTCAAAAGCGTTTTGACAAACTTTAGTCAGCAAGGGAAATACCACCGTCAAGGTAACAGTAACATAGTAAGGACATTGTTAAAACAGTCCATGTGACATCAGTGGTTCAACTGTAATTTTATGAAGCCACAAGAATTCTTTTTGTGTGCACAGAAAACAAAAATAACGACTTTATTCAATGATTTCTTCTTTTCCAGTTAAGTCAGTTTACGAGAGTATCACACCCCTTGACCATGGTAGTTCCTGTTTTCCATAGTTGCTGTCTATGGAGGGGGTCAGAAAGCTCTCGGATTTCATAAAAAAAAAAAAAATGTGTTCTGAAGATGAACAAAGGTCTTACGGGTTTGGAAGAACATGAGTAATTAATGACAGAATTTTCATTTTTGGGCAAACTATCCCTTTAACTTATTTTTTTCTTTCTTTTTTAGTAGGACATGAAAGCCATTGAGAACACAGTGGATTAGTTTTGTTTTTGATATTAACACACCACTGAATATACAAAAAACAGAAGAGAAGGGCAGAGCAATCAGTAGCTCATTATCATTTAAAAAGACATGCACCGAAACGACTTGCTGTGAACAAAGCTGTTTCGTTTTAGATGACCGTTGCAGAATTTTAACCAAAGTATGTTGATGATATTTTATGAAGCCCCTAAAGTATCACACCAACTTGTGGAAAATGGTCATCCAATGTCCCCTTTAAGTCGCAAAACCACAGTTAACCGATTCAACAGATTTGCAATCAATTTCTTTCTTTCTTTTTCTTTCTTTCTTTCTTTCTTTTGCGCTTGGTAAACCTGTGTGGTAAAAATGGACAATACATAAGTAGTGCACTGCATATGATGATATGTCAAAATATACTGTCTGTGATCATCAGGGTTCCCACGGGTCATGGAATTTCTGGAATATCATGGAATTTTAAATGGTCTATTCCAGACATTGAAAGTCAGGGAATTTTATCATTTTTTTTCCAAGTCATGGAATATCAGGGATTTTTGTTTTTTTGCTTTCAATTTTTTGTTCCGATTTATCAAAATTATTTTTTTCTATACCGTATTTAGTTTTATTGTGTTGTTTCACACATTTTGCATATTGTTATGGTTATGAAACCATAAAAAAAAAATAATAATAATTTAACAGAAAATATGAGAGTGCATTTAAGTAAAAGCTAAAAAAAAGTGTATATGTGTGTTTTGCATTAAAAACGTTTGTGAACAAGTAAATAAAGCTTTCTAATGGATGGATCCATTCATTATAGGTCATGGAAATTCAGCTTTTTAGTCAGTGAAAGTCAGGGAATTTGACATTTGACCCTGGATCATATCTCAAGAGATGTTCTTCATACTAAAAGAATGCAATATTAGGCCACTTACACTGATGATTACTGTATGACTACTTTGATTTTATTGAAAGATTCAATTTCACTAAGATAGTACTGAGATTATCAAAGTCGTTGAACTGTTTCAAGGCCCATTTGTAATGCTTAGAGATTATAATTGTACAATTGGCCTGTAATTGTTGAGAACTGAGCCACTTAAATGATTCTTTTTCAGAGTAGCTCACACTATAACCACTTTTTTAACCTTTATGCAATAGCTTTCAGACGTAATCGTGATTGCTGCCCATTCAGACCTTTTATGATCAAAGTTTCATGCTATTTCCAAGCTGCAATAAGACCCCCTCTCCATGTCAAATTGTATCACTCTCCCATTTGTTTGAAGCGCTGTGAGAGTCTTGGCCACGAAGGAATGCTTGTTAGAGATCGGACTACATGCTAATGGATTTCCTCTTTAACATTCATTTAGGAACAAAGAGAAAAAGCTTTTAAAAGTTTATCCTGATTCTGATGTTTCAGTCAGTGGTCTATTAAGGTGCTGCACTTCTAAAGGCTGTCAACCTCAAGTCTCACAGGATTTTGTGTGTGTGTGTGTGTGTGTGTGTGTGTGTGTGTTTTAGGGCGACTCTTGGCAAATGATTAGGGGCCCATTATTGCAGATAGGGAGGACCTAGATTGGTGCTATTTATAGCTGCTGCCATAGCGTCACATTGGGAGCATGATGGATGCTGTCAGGCTTCTGTAATTAAAGGAGGGAGTTTAAGTGGCACACCTGGGTATACAGGTTTACAGCAAGGGAAGATCAGTGTTTGAGACTTTCTGAGAGAGAAAGCGAGAGAGACTCAGGCTTTCAGAAGAACGCACATTTATGTAATCTTTTAGTTTAGATAAAAAATTTGAATGGGGTTTTAAAGGAAATGACATTGATTTTTTACTTTCTTCATCGTTTTACCCTATGACTAGAGACATAGGTTGTTTTTTTTTGCACAATTTTATTCCAATTTCAATACCACAGTAAACTAATATGCTATTGAACACACTCCTTTATTTAAAAAAGTAAGTAATAACAATAAAGTAAAATGTATATTTAAAACCTCCAAATTTGACTACAATGGCATATAGCCTTCAAATATTTCTCAAATGTGTAAGTATTGCTTCAAGCTGTTCAAGAAAGTATTCAAATAAACACACAGTAGAACAAACACATTAAAAGCCAGTTAGTATTATTGTTTAATTAATATTATTCTAGTGGCATTTGCAATGCAAGGCCTCTTGCCAGATTTCCGTTTTTCTGTCCCTCCTGTTTACCAAGATGGGCATTTTGATCAAGAAGTGCATTTGATGATTCACTGCTTAAAACCAGCTGCCTCTCTGTCTACCTAAATGGTTCCAACAATACTGTAGGAAAATAAAATTTATTTTGTTATTTTACTATCAGTGTGCTACTGAACTAGTGGTTTTTATATCCTGGGTTTGAATTAGCCAGTTATTTCAATTAGTTAAAACATTGTGATGTCTTCATCTGTTTTCAGCTTTTTCTTCGTTTTTGTTTTTCACACAGTTTCACTTACATCCCGAGAGGCCAGTTTGATCTAATAGCCTAATGTGAAGCATTGTTCTATTTCTTTTTTTTTCTTTTTTGTAGTGAGTGGAATTGCTCATTGCTCTTTCGCCTCAGTTTTACACGTTCTAGTGTAGACAGCTCAGTTATAGCCCTCAGCTAGTCTACCTCCACAGATTTTCAAAAGTTCTTACATTTTTAAAGATGATATTTGAGAGAGCTCCATTACATTTTTTTTTCTGCTTCTATCATTTCTAATGAGTCTCTATTCAGCTACCACTCTTATAGTGATGGAAAATGCAGACCTAAATAGCGTACACAACACCAGCAAAGCTTTTCTAGTAATTTCCATTTCTATTTCACATCACTGCGGTCAGTTTTTGGTGATAATGCAGAATGAGTTTATAAAAAGACCAAACTCCCAGAATGAACTGTGATTACAGGAGCTACATTTCATTGCCTAGTGATATATTTTTGTGGAAAATGGTCCTGATAGAGCTTCATTCAGCAGTATAAGGGTAATCACTTTAATCATTTTGGATGATAGTATTTTAGGAATTGTATCGTTTCAATGAAATGCATTTGACAATGGATATATTTCTTTAACAGTACAAATCTGCAGTTTGCAAGAAATAGAGGTGTGCTCTCTAAACCCAAAACACAAAAAAACAGTTAGACAAAATGAATCATAGACACCTGTAATGTTTGTTCTCTCCAAATTATCTATATTTTCATACAAATATGTTTCCTTTTCTTCTTGTCTTGAATATTTGTCATCATGTTTTCCACCAGGGATGTGTTGTGATGTTTGACATCTCATAAAACAACTAACTATCGGATAACTGAATTCAACTGCTTTATCTACAATTTTTCTACAATTTTATGCTTGTTGGTTGTGTGCAGTGCTTTCTCTGAAAGTTTTGTTTTTAAATGTATCCTCTGTAAAGCTTCTGTAGTATTTTTAATTAGATGTCAAGTTAAAAATATTTGAGACCCTTGTAGTCAGTTTGAGTCTATTGCTCTCTGCTTTAACTGTTTTAAAAGCAGAAACATTTTATGTAAAGGTATGCTAATAAATGTGTCCATTGGGTGTTAGATGAACCAAAACCAGCTTAATTAGGATAGACTAAGATATATAAACAAATCGTTGAAAAATTTCATCTACTAGCCAATTTTGTAGTTTAGCACATCCCTATTTTCCAATCCCAGTCGGTCTCTTTCTCCATCTGTTGGTATGTATGTAGTTATATTTCTGTGCTTGTACAGAGAGAGAAGCAGCATGTGTGTGTGTAACCATGGGCAATCATGGCCTATTGTACAAACAAACCCAGAGCTTGGATGGCATTGTTATTCCTAGTACCATGCCAAGCCACTTTGGCCTTCAAAATCCATCATGTGCCCCCTAACACTGGCATGTAAGATAATGGTGGATGTCCAAATGACAAACCATCTGGTGTGTCCATTTTGAAAAGTACAGAATGGTGACAATGATGGCATTTATAATAATGTCTGAAATATCAGGCCTAATCAACACTGACCTTAATTTCCACTCACTACCGTATCTTTGTGTGACTTTGAGAAAGTCATTTCCTTCCTGGTTTTAATGTCTTTCCTGTCTTTTTCTCCAGTTACAACTAAAAATTGTCATTCTGACGCTTTCTAAGCCACATGAGATGGGTTTTCACAGTCGTAAGGAAATGTTGTGTACATCAACAATCTTGTAGTGAGAGTGGCTGAGATTGTGGCAGATAGCTGTTCTGATCTCATCACATGTTTGAGACGACAAGAGTTTTTAATACAAAATGTGCCACATAGTCGATAGCCTTGAGCAAGGAAGGGTGGACAAAGCGGATAAAAGAATCATATTTTTTTGCCTCGACTCGAGACAGATTTTTTCCCAAGGTCATGCATATGGGTGTTATGGATTTGTCATAAAGATCTGAGCTTATAATTCAAAGGTTTTAACCTTGAACCCCACTAGACAATTGCATTTCGCTATTACATGTTTCAGCGAATATCCAAGTGTACAAAAATAGAGAGTTACGAGTATTACTAGAGAAAGAGATTTAACAATTCTAGCATAATTACTAGAAATGTGTACATTTGCATATTATACAATTTGCATACTTGGAATCGATAAGATTTGATTTCAAGAATTGATTCCTCACTGTTGTTTTCGATTCTTGTTTTTTTAGAAAGCAAGAATTTCGCAATGACTGCAGGATAAAAGGGTCATAGAAAGTAGCCTTTTCATAATATGAAGCTTAATTTGTAAAAAAAAAAAAAAAAAAAAAAAATGTATACATTTCTGTAGCTCTGACTGATTTTAAATCGTAATTTTGTCTGCATTGCCCATGAAATTAGTCATAGCCCACAGCTCAGCAGTGAACATGCAGTTATTGCATGAATAAAACAAGACATGAAGTGTCTAAAACACATGTGCACAGTTCAGCTAAATGATGCTTACTTTTACTGTATTCTTTACACAAAAATAGCTAACTATACACTGAAACAAAATAACCAGAACATTAACAACACTGATAAAAGAGCTTGTGGTTTATCTGTCAATCAGATGTGCTTTCTAATCTTCTAATCTGCATCCTCAAACTCAGACAAGCTCAGTACCAACTTGTTTTCATTCAGTTTATTTTCGTGAATCAACTTTTAATGACTTAGCACAGCAGTTTTCAATTCCAGTCCTCATGTCCACCCCAGCCTCACTTCAGACGTTTGTTCTATTCGAATGTAAGTGCCCTGTAAAGTGGACATGACAGGATATTCCGCCATGATTCTAGTTTAAAGCGAGCGTATATGTTCCATTTACCATTGAATGTTTCGAAGTGAAGTAAGTGGACTGGAATTGAGAACCGCTGACTTAGCAGCCGAGATATGCAGCCTTCGTAGGATGCAGCCTTCCGTTTGAGAGGCACCCAGATAAGCTATGTTGAACTGAAAATGGCTCAGAATGAGGATTCAATTCCCCTTGATGGAATCAATTCCAAACTTTGGAGTCGACTCTCGATTCCCAATGCCTCAGAATCGAGGAATCGATTCTTTTTGGAATTGATTCCAAGCCCTACATATAGGTGTTGCGATGGTAGAAGTGGTATAATATCTCAGCTTGTAATTTAAACATTGTAGATTTAAACCTAAGAAGGCACAGTTAATAAGTTGCCATCCTTGTGCCCTTGAGCAAGATATTTAAACTCAGGTTATGGACTCTAATTGTCCCTGTAGTATAAAAAAAGATCATTGTGTTACTTTAGATAAAACATCTGCTAAATGAACAAATGTGAATGTCATGCATTGAATACCTTGAAAGACTGCCTCAATATACATGTTGGAGTCATCTTTGTCCTCCAAACGGTCGTAATGGACTTGTATCACCTTTGTAAGTCTTTTAGTCACATTAATCGTCTTTTCGTTAGGCCGTTAGAGAAGAAAAAACATGACTTTCATGTTAGGGTGGTTTATGCAGTACTTAGTGCCGTTTAATGTGCTATTTATTTGGCCAGTTTAACAAACCACATGTGGAGCCACTTTTCAGGTTGTACAGCTCGCACCCTCGAATCCCTGTGTTTCGGTGCACATCGATTTGTCCACTTCACTACTTATGAATCAGGCACCTGGCTGCTTCATTCACATCACTCAAATTGCACATTAGCCACCTGACCTGCCCGCACACCCGTGGCACATGCACCTGCTTTGATGTATGTCACACGAATGCCTTATACAGATAATACACGCCTGTTCCTTCTGCAGTCCAGCATTTAGCCTTCCCACCTGCCTTCCGGATACTGAACACCTGGTTTGTTCCCTGGACCAGCTGTGATCTTTGCCATACTTACATAATAGGCCTTAAAATATGTGCTTTCTAATAATCTAATTTTAGAGAGTGTTAGAAAGAGATGAAGTAGAAGACAGGAAGTGCTGGAGGACACTGTTCCTTGTGGGATTGCATTACCCTCATGTCTCATTTTCTGCCTAGATTTGTGTGCTTTGACAGCCCTATTCTCTGCTGGCTTCATCACTGATTCCTTGTTTTGATTTCTATTTTTGGCTATAATTTTGGTTGTAGTTCATTTCTACATTTTACATTTTACACTGCATTTAAGAAATACATTTTATCAGTTCATAATATCCCTAAGAATTTAACTCTGAGTTGCTAGCAGCATTTTGCTGAACATTTGCTCACTCTCAGGTCATCCAAGGTGCATAATGATCCAAGGAACTATTTGTAGAAATTTTGCATTACATCACTTGCTTACTAATGAATCCTCTTCAGTGAATGGGTGCCGTCAGAACTCCAAACAGCTGATAAAAACACCACAATCATTCACAAGTAATCCATATGACCCCAGTCCATCAGTTAACATCTTGTTAAGCAAAAAGCTGCGTATTTGTAAGAAACAAATCCATCATTAGGGTGTTTTTTAAACCATTGCTTCTGGCTAAAATATTAGTCCATAACTCATAATAATTCATCCTCCAGTGAAAAAGTCCATCCCTTGTTTTCCACTTACATCAAAATCCACCAACATTGGTTTAGAACTGCTTTAGACTGTTTTTGCTTGTAAATAGTGTTTGATTTGTGCATATTTCTTTCCTGATTCAGACAAGATGACTTTTTCACTGAAGAAAATAATATTACAGATGGAGGACTCAAATTTTAGCTGGAAGCAATGGATTGAATTTGAAAATGTTTTGATAATGAATGTGTTTAGATTTTCGATTCATACAATGTTAATTGATGGACTAGATTTGTCTGAAATCCTTTTGGATTATTGTGATGTTTTTATCAGCTGTTTAGACTCATTCTGACGGCACCCATTCACTGCAGAGGGTCCATTTGTAAGCAAGTGATGTAATGTTTAATTTCTCCAAATCTGTTCCAATAAAGAAACAAACCCATCTGCATCTTGAATGGCCTGAGTAGATTTTTAGCAGGGAAACTATTCCTTTATGGAATATCTCAGCACTTTTTTGGACAAAAGTTTTTGATTTGCAAAATTATCAAAAAACCTTGTTTCTCCCTCTCTGGCTCGTTTACTTGTTTTTTGGCTGTTTTTATCATCTATTTGCTTTCCTTCGCCCTCTCAATCAGCGGCCACTTGCTCTTCTGAGCTTGTTGATTTCTCTATGCCCCAAATGCTCTGTATTTACCCATGCACTCAGTCAGTATTCACTGGGCTGCTGAAGGTATGCACTCGGCCTAAATGGATGTCCAGAGCTTTCATCCTCACAAGTGCTTTGTCCTCTCAGCAGCTCTTTCACTCATTTATTCATTCCAGAACCCCTTTCTGCTGGACTTTTTATTCAGCAACAAGATCTGACTCTTTTATAAACTAGCAGAGAAGTAAACAGAACAGAAATTATTAAAATTGCATGTGGATTTTTAGTGTTCTGTAAAAAGAAAGGGGCAAAAACAAGCCACAGCTTTGCTACATAAAGGTGCAGCATGTAAATTCAAACCAATTTTAATACTCTCTACTCATATACCATTATTATACTATGGACCTTAGTCGAGGCTAAAATCAGTAAGTAAAATAATCAAATAAAATAAAAAGTACAGTGCGATTAATGGATTGCACTGTTGTTTAACAACATATTGTTTAGATGACAAAACTCCATTAAACAGTTTTGAAAATTAGATGATCTATGAGTTTTACTTCTACAGCGTATGCTACTCTAAAAACTGTAAGTCCATGCCACACAGCCCTCACATTTTCATCTGTGTTAAATTCAAAATGGCATTTAACCTGACTAAGGTCTATAAAATGATATAATGATAATTATATAGAATCCTCATGTGGGTCTTTAATCTTAGAAATCTGCTAAATGTACAGTACTGCAAATGTAGTCCAAATGACTTGTGTACAATATTTTAAATTAATTTTATTCATTATTCGCTGATAATCTTAATCTTTCCCTCCGGTGAGCTGTTAAATGGAGAACTGCTGAAACTAGATAATTGAATCAATGAGGCAATTCCAGTTCATGAACAAATCACTTCGATTCATGAACAAATCATTCTGATTCGTGAACACAAACTGGAAAATGCTGCCATCAGAGGAAACATTTCAAGGTGGGAAGACATCAAAGCACATTCCAATCCAATGTTAGCTTCACTGCCTGCCTCTTGAGATACCTTCATCTGGGGCCAGTTGTTCAAAAAGTTTAATCTGGATCAGAATGATCTGGATTTGGAAATCCCATGTTTTGCTATCCAGGATCAGGTAACCCATCTGACTTTTGTGTCGGTTTTTCAAAGCAAAAGTGCATTGGATCACCCTGATCCAAATATACACAGAATTTTTCAGAATTCCAGATCTGGATTACTAGTACTGTATGGAGCCCCTAAAGGCACATGGTGTTGGAAAAAAAAAATGAGATGGAGAAAAAATGCCAGTGTTTTGTATTCTAGTTTTGCAATGCATTTACAGTATATACAAATTACTGCTTCTGACTGGTCCAACTTTGTTGTTTGTGCCAATCCAGTTTAATATCAGTGATTAAAAATTAAATATAATATTTTTGTTTAATATCGACAGCAATTTGGGGATATATTACCTATTTAAATGTTATACTTTTTGGATCAGTTTTAAAATTTTATGACATTTTTGTTTCTGATATCCACCCTTCTGCGAGGATCAGAATAATCTTTTTTTTTTTTTTTTTGGATCAAAAGTTTTAGGATTTAATCCACAGCAAAGATTGTTTTTTGTGATCTAATTCAAATTCTGAATCCTTTTTTTTCTTTTGAACAACCCATTTTCAAGATTTGATACAATCCAATGGCCGAAATCAGATTACTTTTGAACAACTGGCCCCTGGTAGATTTTTGAAGGCAACATAGATGTATCCTTTGCTGCCTTTGACATCTCACAATCCTGTGCATTCCATACCGTGATAGTTGAGCAAAAAAAAAATAAAGATGGCATCTGAAGGTTGCGTTTAGTGGTCAATTTGCATGTAAATGTATGTTTCTGACCAACTTTTTGCAGTTTTGATACTATCTCTAGCGAGAAATCAGTATTATACTACTTAAACATTCACTTAGCTCTCACTAAATCTCTTTCTATTTTGTTGTAGATCATTAAACTGTTGCGCTGCCTCAGAAGAATGTCTGAAATCAATTTTGTGAGGTGCCTCCAGGTGATTCAGCCACTGTTGAGCCTGAATTGTCAACTGAATCAACTTAGTTAAAATAACTCATTCAAAAAATTCATGAATGATTCATTTCCTGATTTGTTTGAATAATCTAGTCACAGCAACATTCAAATTAATAGCTCACAAAAGGAAACAGATTTTTACACTTTCCCTGCACAAAGCTATTGTATGGCTTCAAAAGACATGAACTATTTGTTGATGTTTCATTCATTTCTGTCATTTTTGTAGCCAGCCATGAACTTTGTTCAACAAGAGCTACATATAAATGCTTTAAGACATTCAACTTTTGTGTTCCTCTGAAAAATAATAGCACACAGTTTTAAAATGGCATCAGGGTGAGTTAATAGTGAATCTCGTTTATATTGGTTTTTGTTTTCTTGTGTTTTTTGATAAAGGGAGGGTTGGGCTCAGACATTTTGAAAACAGATTATATAGTTATCGGTGTGTTTGCTTGGTTGCTATTGTCCGTTTTCCCATTATAATCTGTCCACTTCTCTTTATAATCTGTTGATTCTTTTGTACTGATTTACTCAACAGAGTGTCAATGTGCAGTTCTATATGCCACATAGTATAATCCTCACGCACAGATGAGACGCAGCATGTTGAACCGAGGGTCAGAATGGCACTGATGCATGCCGATCGAGTGTGGCGATTAGGCCAGTGTCCAGTTGTAATTACAATGGTAATTCCACTCTCCAGATGGATGCTTTTATAAGCAAACACAACAGGGATGGTCCACATGTCTCTGAGAGTTGACGGCTTTGAGGAAAGCAGCTTACGTTAAATGGGGGGACAAGTATCATCAGTCTGTTGTATCTCCAGCCTTTGACTTCACCGTTAATGCCTGGAGATCATACTTGAATGCTGTTGTCCCCTTTGTTTGACTCTGCCATAATGTTTAAAGACTCACGCTTTAATACCACTTCGATGAAGTGGGTAACATGCCTGCCACGCTCCTCAGCAGGAGCGAATCGAGACCCCTGCTGTTCAGAATCGAATCCCACACACACAGAAACAGACATAAACAAATGCACTACAGAGGAGGGAATGATGCAAAACTGCTCAGAAATCATCATATGAGCAACAAAGGAGGAGTCAAAACGAAACTGCTGGGTGACGTTAAAGGATGAACTTTCAGTGGAACACAAGAATACAGTCTTTCATTAAGAAAAAACACCAAGCATCAGCAGATTCTTTCCCTAAAAGCTTTACATTCAGTTTTCCTTTCTACCAGAGTGGGATTTACAGACTTTCAAAGGTTCAGTTTTTAACTTTGATGTTCATTTCACAGGTTGGGATTCCCCATGATGCTGATGACCTGCACAATAGGCATGTGCTACTTGCTCGCAACTCACATTGGACTTCGCTGGAACACATAAACATTCCCTCAACACATGGAAGCAAAAAGACTTTGATTGTGTCTGCAGTTTACGTTTGAGTGTGTGTGTGTGTATGTGTGTGTGTGTGTGTGTGTGTGTGTGTGTGTGTGTGTGTGTGTGTGTGTGTGTGTGTGTGTTGTGTGTGTGTGTGTGTGTTGAATGACACATCTGTTCTTCTTGGAAGGATCCATGAAGACTTAAACTTTGTGTACCTTGTCCATCCTGAGGGACTAAGCTTTACACCCAGGAGAGGTACAGAGAAGATAAACCATGGGAACATCTGATCATCTACAGGTCTATCACACTGCTATGGTGCTACTGCTGCTTTGTGATAAAAGAAAGTTTTTGGAAAACCTGTTAATATTTGCCAAAAATGCAGAAAACCAGAAGATTCTTTTTTTACATAAAAAAGATGCAGATCTGTTTATATTATTTATTAATGCACAGTTTGAATGAATGAACCTTTCATTTTTGAGGCATCTTTGAAAAGGATCTTCTGTGGCCCACAATTGTTGAAAATCTAAAATAATATTGTGCATATACTTATCCTCTGATCTCATAACGAAAACCTGTGGGAACGTTATTGCAAGACGTGAAATACATACCAATGAGTACATCTCACTGCAGTTTCCAGCAGAAATGAACACTAGAGGTGGTAAAACAGTGAGCACTCGTAATTGTTTTCATACAACTTCATATGTTTTGCTTTCTGGACCTAACATGCTTGCTCGGTAGCTCAGCTGGCAATTGGACTAAGGATGCAGAATCCTTGGGTACGAATTCCATGAAAAACATGACTTACGATAAAAGAGATGAAAGATGAGAGATGAAAAAACAAGCTAAAACGGCATACTTGCAATTTGCGTAGGTTTAGGTGTAGTGCAGAGCATCACGGAGCATTAGAGTTATAGTGCATTCAGTGGACATTTCATATCAAATACGTCACAAAACATACATGGCGGTATGTATTTCGTTTCTTATGGAAAAAGTTCCCACGGGTACGTTTTCATCATGAGATCAGGTTGAAAAATTTTGATCCACCAAAGTCTGCATATAACATTGAAATGCAAAAGTTTTAACAAGATAGGGGTAGCACTTTCTACTTTCTGTGATGACTGTATATTAAAAATATGTTTTAATGGTATTAATAATGCCTTTCAATGCACCTTATAATCACATTTGTTGTAAATAATTGTAACCACATTATAATGCTTACTTGCTTACTAAATGTTGATCATAAATAGCAATGTGTGTTTAAAGGTGAATAGTGAACGGTAAATAATATTAATTGTGGTTAAAGTTGTTTACAGTAGAATGTGGATACCTTTATTAAAATGAATAATCATTGCTATCACAATCCACTACAGAGCTACAGGCTATATTAGTATTAATAGCTTAAGATACATTTTTGCTAAACAGTTTAAGCCTATGCAAAAATGCTACTGCGTAAGACAGGACCCCTCTGAAACTGTATTTAAGTATTAATTTATGTGTGGTTAAATAATAAGCTTTAAATTATAACTTCACTTTAATGTATTTGATTTTTAATTCATCACACTATAATACTATGTAGGCTACCTGTAGAGGTTATATTTGAGAACAGTTATTAGTCATCCATTTCTTTATAATACGTGTTTCCCAACAGATATATATATATATAAAATATATTTTTTGCCTAATACAAACACTTGATGAAGACCTGTATAGAATGATCAGCTGGTTGCTTATCTGTACATGTTCTGTGACTAGGACTAACAACAGTAAAAAAAAATATATATATATATACATATATATATATGTACCATCAAACTTTACTTTACTATTTTATTCAGTTACATTTTGTACACCAGTTACATGTTTAAGTATGAGAACATATCTGACAAAACACCTATGTGTACTAATATTCCTTTGTTTCCAGGGAACAAACAATGTATCTGACTAATGATAATTAATTTCATAACTTTTGGTTTAAAAGAGAAAAAAAAGGCATTAGCATCATTCAAACAACTTCTGTAGTGCTTTGATTAGCATCAACTGCTATAGGTTCACTTTTGCTCCATTTAAAATTGTGGAATTGTGGGATATGCAGAGTATGACAAATGGATCAATAATTGTAATTTGCCCATTTGTTTGTTCATCATGTCTGCTGCACTTCTTGAATGCACATTATCAGTGAGTGAAGTTGAGCATGCATATCACTACTACATGGAATTGCTGAAATGCTGGAGGTGGAGGAAATGAATTTGGCAAAGAGGTGCTGATTACCTCCAGCAGTCATGAAATGTCACAGGCAACACTGGGCAATGGAGCAGTCACTGAGAAACCAGAATGCCTTGGCTTATTCCCTTGTTTTCATAAATTCCTAAGAATATTCAAATGCCAAAGATCTTTTTAGTCCAAAATAAAGACTTCCTGATAATTGACTCACCGCCATGTCATTCAAGATGTTCATGTCTTTCTTTCTTCATTCGAAAAGAAATTAAGTTTCTTGAGGAAAATATTCCAGGATTTTTCTCCATATAGTGGACTTGAATGGTGGCCAATGGGTTGAAGGTCCAAATGGCAAATGGTTTCAATGCAGCTTCAAAAGGCTCGACTTCACGCATTACATAATCGTGCACACATAAGTAGGCAGAAGTACTGACCCTGTATTTACAAAGCAGAAGTGCAAAGAAAATCAAAGCCTAAAACAATGGTGTCAGGTGATTTTGAAGTTGGAGGAGAAAATGTGATGTGTTTTTCGCCCTACTCTACCTGTTTTAACCTGAAGTACACAGAGGAAAAACCAATCACACGTGACCTTTCCACTGTGATTACACAATGGATGAAGTCGTCGACGCTGGGATCATGTAGAGCCCTTTGAAGTTGCACTGAAAAAGCAACTTGGACCTTCAACCCATTGGCCACCATTAAAGTCCACTATATGGAGAAAAATCCTGGAATGTTTTCCTCAAAAACCTTAATTTCTTTTTGACTGAAGAAAGAAAGACATGAACGTCCTGAACGACATGGGGGTGAGTAAATTTATCAGGGAATTTTTATTCTGGAAGTGAACTAATCATTTAATTCGTAAGCCTTTTGGCTTCAAATACTTTGGATCCATCTAAAAATGATCTCAGATGTAATATTTTTGAGGAAAAGCAGAGATCTTTACATTTGTTTTGCAAAATTGTCAGGTTCACAAAGACAAATGCATTTCTGTGACAAAAAAAAAAAAAAAAAATTGCACAAAATGTTTAACATCATAATTATGAGTCAAAACGTACATAATCATAACTATATACAAGTCATAATTATGATGTCAAGCGGTCTGTGACCATTTCTTTTTCCATTGACCATTTCATATAATTGACTTTTGTCTCAATTATGACTTCTTTCATAAATATGATTTACCAAAGAATGATTTTTTTCTTATGTGGTGGAAATGGGATTCCTTAAACAAGAAAGTGTGAGCAATTTCAATTGCAACACTTACAATGAACCTTTAACCAATCATCTAAAAGCATCATCTTGAGAAATCTGAATGGGTGACAGATAAATCTGGGACATTGTTTACCAAAAATAAGATGTCATTTGGAGTAATAGTACAAATTTATTTTATTCCTATTTTGCGCTATACCACCCCCGATGGCAGCTACAAATAAAAATTCATTGAATCTTAGGAAGATACAGCTCTGGTCTTGAGCATATAACGTAGCTCTACTCTATGTAGCTGTTTATATGTATGTATATGGCTGTGACTTTTTATGTAGTATGTATGTGTGCATGCATGTGTGTGTTTAGCTGCGGGAACTGGCTGCAAAGAGAGGATGTTAAAAGGTAAGTCAGACTCGGAATAAAGTACACAGGGCTAGACAGTTGCACATATGGCATGATAACACTTCTCCCGTGGAAACATCTGCTAAGCATTCGCAGAATCCACTGCATGTTTGAGTCTCGTAGAGCATTAGCATACTGAGTTATTTCCTTGTAGTATCACTGTGACACATATGAAGACTAAAAATAGAACTTAAGAAAAATGTTAAACCTCTATTCAAAACATTTTATGTATGTTTTTGAAATGTTAAACAGTTTCCTTTTACACAGCAATGCTGAAATTTTTGCATTTAATTTCTTGATTGTTCGAGTTTCGAATCTCTGTCAGCAACATTTGTCAGCAGGTTCCATTAGTTTCCACCTTATTGTTCGCTTGACGTTCTATCAAACAAGGCAATGCACAGATTCATAAGGTAATGGTTGCCGAGAACAGCTTTTAACATGAGGCATTATGTTTCTGAAATGTCCCCGGGTCTACAGGCTCTGATTAGAAATGCATATTAAATGGTATATTGCAGAATTTGATGGAAAGAGGCTTTTTCTGACACAAGCATATTTACCTTTTTAGCTATACAGCTGCTGTACGTTCGACCTAACCCTAACATACACTGTAAAACCGAACAGTGAAATTAATTAAATGAAATTATTTTCACTCAAATAACAATGAAAGTTTATTGGACTTAATTGAAATAAGTTCTGTAAACTCAAAATGCCGTTGTAGTAAAGTGAACTTAGAATGATTGAGTTTTCTAGCTCCCAGCATGCTTTGCATCAGACAACATTTAAAATAAATGTTGAAATTAGGTGTTATTGTGTGTGTTTTTTGCACAAGATTAACATAGGGAGACATAAGTTAGTATTTAAATGTTGAGATATGTTAGGATTTGCATAGATTTCTGTTATGTTGGTTTTGTAGTGTTACCGTTGTGGTAAAGAGTAGAGCCTGTTCTTAGGTTGAGGATGGACAGCAAAATTTGAAGACTACATATACTGCATGTTTTTTGACAATTTCAATGCAAGTATATATTGAGAGTCTTTCTGATACACTGTAACTGAAAATATTTAAGCTGATTTCATAACAAGTTTTAATTTAACTGTAATGAAAAGTTTTATGTAGCATGTAATCTAAATATTTAACTTTTGAAATATTTAATTTTTAAGTTCATGAACTTAAAAAATTTGAGGCAACGAGTTACATCAAATTTTTTGAGTTCTGCTTACTAATTTGGGTTTACAGTGTATTTTCCACTCGTTTTTATAAAAAGTTCAAATCTTTAGCATGTCCATTATAATATAAACTTCGAAAAGTGTATTCAAACTGACAGAGCAGTTATCAAAATGTAAGTTGAAGAATGCGCTTTCTTTCAATCAGTTCAGTTCTACTTATTGATCAGGAAATGCTCTAGTTTCTTTCAGCTGCCAGATTAGACGAAAGTAAGCTACAGTGGAGGGTCAAGAATGTTACTGGGATTATTGGGTGATTGAGGGAACATACAGTGCTGTAGATGATTTACCATTGCCAGCTTCTTCTTTTTTTTTTTTTGAAGGGCTCTTAAAAGCATGAAATGGACAGGGATATTTTTTCCTGTCTTTCTTTCACATCACAGCTCGGTATAGTCACTAATAGAGGGCTTGTGACTTCACGTGGATCCCATCTTGTGGATGTCATTTTCCTCCAATTGCAGTGAGGAAAAATAGCAGATTTCAGTCCGTAACCAAGTCCGATTTGAAGTCCATTGAATACTGTGCCAGTCAAACTGTCAGTGGCAAGAAAGACTTCCCAAGGTATCAGATAACCTCTTTGTCATCCGTGCAATATGCAATTTCATATTTGTTAGAAATAGTTCTATATATCTATAATGATATAGTAGGGGTGGGTTCTGACACAAATTTCACGATTTGATTCAATTCTGATTCACAAGCTTGCGATTCGATTTGATTGATTATTTTGGATATATCAAGTAGATGCACTGAAAAAAAAAACAATTTGTTGAGTCAACTTAAAATTATTTGTTACCCTGTTGCCTTAAAATTTTAAGTTCAGTCAACTCAAATAAGTTTATTCAAATTGAAATGTTAGTTTGTACTAAGTGACAACTTAGATATTAGAGTTGACTAAACTAAATTGTTTGTTAAACTTAACAGCTGTTTGTTACTCGGCTGCCTTAAAATTTTAAGTTGAATCAACTCAAATATCTAAGTTGTCACTTAGTAAAATGTAACATTTCAAGTTGACTAAACTTTTTTTGAGTTGACTGAATTTAAAATTTAAGGCAGCCAGGTAACAAATTATTTTAAGTTGACTCCATAAATTGTTTTTTACAGTGTGCCAAAAAAAAGGAAAAAAATCTCTCAGCAGTCAGTTGGTACTACATTACTATAATATTAAAGGTTAAAATTAACTGCTTTGTATACAAATGTTTCAATTAAACTCAGTGGTGTTTTTATAATAATAAAGTTACAATTACATAATTTGTTTTGAAATATACATTTTAAAATTTTAAAAACCTCAAACAAAATGTTTAAATATGGTGTCAATCAGGAAGTGGTCCCTATGGTGGTTGGATGAATGGCCACCAGCACTATTTGTTACATTATGATCACCAAAATGTTTTTTCTTAGGTAAATGTGACATTACGTGACATTGTTTACAAGCTGTTAAACATCTTTGCATGGTTAAAACACTGATTGAGCTTTTACATTAGACATGATACAGATTTCATTAAGTTGTACCAAAGTGACTCGCTAATTTTAAGCAACGATTGGCTCTTTCATTAAAAAGGGGGGGGCGGGGGGATCTGAGACTTTTCATATCAAAAGTAACAAGCACAAAGCTTATTGCTATTTACTGGATGCAAGGTGTGCTTACAATGTTCCATTAATTAACTGAAAACCAGCTAGATTAATGTTAATCAGTTTTTAGGATTTTGGATTTAAGAATCGCTATAGTTATAAAAATGAGAATGATTAAAATCAAGAAGTGTTTTAACCAGCCCTATAATATAGGGCAATTTCTGTCCAAATACTTGTTCATGTTATTCTGTAATTCTTCAATCCCACGCATTTATTTCTCTTTTCACCCAGACGTTTGAAAAACAGATTTCTTCATGTCACAAATGTTTTCATCAGTATGAAAAACAAAAAGGGAACTTTATTTTTTGCAGTTCTTTGACTCAAAATGAAGCTGGTAAAGTCCTGACTTAGAATTGTTTTGTGCTGTTGCCATGTCAGTCCATTGGGAATCTCACAATTGGTGCATTGTCCTTAAAGTATTGTGTTTTCTGTTTTATTTCACAGAAAAATTACATTGTTTCTGTTTCTTTCTTGTTTCAAGCGAAAATCACATCTCTCTGAGGCGGTGAGGTTGGCAGGAAATTGCATTATCGAAGGCTTAAACAGGCTTTTGGGTGGTGGCAACAAAGAACGTGAAGATACAATTTCATTATAGCTAAACTGATGCAATTTTGTCCTTCATTTCAGTGTGCCCCTCTCAGTTTCTTTCTTCCAGGTTAGCCTTTCAAGGCTTAATATGCAATGTAAATGCCATTTAAAGAGCTGGATCTGCACCCTAGCTGCCAGCATTGATTAACGTTAGTTAGCACTGAATGAGTCATTATTGTGGTGCTACATCACCCACTATCTAATCTATGTGCTTTACGCTTGTTTGAGAGCTAATCCCTAAGGGAGGGAAGCGTTTGGCTCTTTTCCAACCTCATATTCCTGTAGTTTTAGTTCTAGTCTGTGAATCACTCTCTGAGAATAGAACTGAAAGACTTGCTTGAGCTTGTCAAATGTCATTCAGTGCTGAAACTCCTAAACCCGCTGACACCAACTATATAAGTGGAATAGATATTCCACTTATTTGAGGGCGAGGTGTTAGTTATAGGTGTTAGGAAGGTTTATTCCGGCTAGTCCATGGGTGCCTAAAGTACATTGTTTGAGATATATACACTCACAAGTGAGTACCTGAACCCAGTTTTGCTTTAAAACTTGCTTTAATTTGGGGCATAGATTCAACGAGGTGCTGGAAGTATTCCTCAGAGATTTTGGTCTTTAGTGGCATGATAGCATCAGCACAGTTTTCTGCAGATTTGTCAGTTGAATATCCATGATGCCAATCTCTTGTTCCACCACATCCCAAATGTGCCCAACTGATTGAGATCTGGTGACTGTGAATGCCAAATAAGTATAGTGAGCTTACTGGCATGTTTATAGAACCAGTTTGAGATGATTTGAGCTTTGTGATATTGCACATCATCACAGTTTCTTGGACATGGTCAGTAACAATACTCATGTAGGCTGTGGCATATAAACAATGCTCAGTTGGTACTGAGTGACCCAAAGAGTGCCAAGAAAATGTCTTCCATACTATTACACCACCATCACCAACCTGATCCACTGATACAAGGCAAGATCCAGGATCCATGCTTTCAAGTTGTTTACGCCAAATTCTGACCCTGCCATCTGAATTTCACAGCAGAAATTGAGACTCATCAGAGCAGGCAACCTTTTTCCAATCTTCTGTTATCCAATTTTTGGTGAGCCTGTGCGAATTGTAGCCCCAATTTCCTGTTCTTAGCTGACAGGAGTGGCACCTGGTTTGGTCTTCTGCTGCTTTAGTCCATCTGCTTCAAGGTTCAATGTGTTGTGCATTCAGAGATGAATGCCTTGGTTGTAACGAGTGGTTATTTGAGTTAGCGTTGCCTTTCTATCAGCTTAAACCAGTTTGACCACTCTCTTTTTGACCGTATCTGTCTTGAACAAATTGGCTACAACCTTGATAAAAACACACCTACCTGTATTCAAGGTACATGTAATGGCTGATTTTTGCAATTATAAAAATATTTCAAAATCGTATATATATTTTTTTTAATCAAATTAAAGGATTAGTTTACTTACAGAATAAAAAATATCCTGATAACATACTTACCCCCATGTCATTTAAGATGTTTATGCCTTTCTTTTTTCAGTCGAAAAGAAATAAAGGTTTTTGAGGAAAGCATTCCATATAGTGGACTTCATGGTGACCAGCGGGTTGAAGGTCCAAATTGCAGTTTCAGTGCAGCTTCAAATGGCTCTACATGATTCCAGCCAAGGAATAAGGGTCTTATCTACACAATTAAAAATAAAAATGCTTCATGTTGCCATAGAAGAACCTTTTTTTTAATCTAAATGGTTTCATAAAAAACCTCCAATATCTGAAGAACCTTCCTGATTCACAAAAGGTTTTTTGTGGGGAATGAAGATTCTTCAGACTTTAAAAATGTAAGAAAGCGATGGTTCTTTAAAGAACCTTTGACTGAATGTGGATTTTGCACTGCAAAAAATGCTTTTCTAGCTAAGATTTTTTGTCTTGTTTCTAGACAAAATATCTAAAAATTCTTAAATCAAGAAGGATTTTCTAGACAAGTAAAAATTATTGTCTTGTTTTCAGAAAAAATAAGTCAAAATTAAGTAAGGTTTTGCTTGAAACAAGCAAAATAATCTGCCAATGGGGTAAGCAAAATAATCTTATTTCAAGCAGAAGATTATTTTGCTTACCACATTGGCAGATTATTTTGCTTGTTTCAAGCAAAAACTCACTTAATTTGAACTTCTTTTTTTCTGAAAACAAGACATTAACACGTACTTGTCTAGAAAATAATTCTTGATTTAAGAATTTTTAGATATTTCGTCTGGAAACAAGACAAAAAATCTAAGGTAGAAAAGTATTTTTTGGTTCTTCTATGGCATCGCTGTGAAAAACCTTTTAAAGCACCTTTATTTTTAAGAGTGTAGTGGAACATTCTGTCATTTTCAAAGTAAAAATGTATATACTTATTTGAACCACAAATGGTTGTCTTATCTAGCTTTACAATGCGCATGTGCATCTTCACACATAATGTAATCACGTTGGAATAATCACATGCAGCTAGTTCTTTATCTGTGTACTACAGAAAGGTAGGGTAGGTGAAAAAACTCTTCAAAGTCTTCAAAATTGTCTGACGTGGTTGTTTTAAAGAGTGTTTGACCTTTGCATGTTCGCTTTGTAAACACTGGGTTGGTACTTCCACTTACATTACATGTGACCTTTCTAACTTGATTACACACATGAAGTTGAGCTAGTGCAAGATGAGGATTTGTGATTAAAAATTATTTACATTTTCTTCTTCTTCTTTTTTTTTTTTTTTAGAAAATGACTGATTGTTGTGCTAGATAAGGGCCTTATTTCACAGCTGAGATCGTATAGAGCCCTTTGAAGCTCCATTGAAACTGCAGTTTGCACCTTCAGTCCGTTGGCTCCCATTGAAGTCCACTATATGGAGAAAAATCCTGCAATGTTTTCCTCGAAAACCTTAATTTCTTTTCGACTAAAGAAAGAAAGACATGAACATCTTGGATGACATAGGGGTGAGTAAATTATCAGGAAATTTTTATTCGGGAAGTGATCTAATCCTTTAATGCATCTTTAGTGAGCTTAATAGATTTTTTCCCTCCAAAAACATTTGTAAATCTTACCGAATACAAACTTGAATGGTAGTGTTGCTTGCCCAGAATGTTACTGTCACAATAAGGTGGCTTATTTTGAATGGACCAGAACTAGAGACTAAAGGCGTCATGCATTTTTAAGTAAACTCTCTGCTGAATCGCTCTTGGTCTGTATGGTACGCATTTCCAAATCACAGAGGGTAGAGAGAGCATGCTGGATAATGAACGATGCATATAGAAGCATTCATAAACATACTGTATGATCATTTGCATATGAATCTAGCATTTGACTAATCTGTAATCTCCTTTATTTTGGCACCATTATGCATGATGTTGAATAGGAAAAATACCCGGTAAGATGTGTAGGAGGCTTCGCCTGACACGGCGGTTTTACAATGTGAATTAAACTGTTACTCTTTTGTTCTACCACGACAGATACTGTAATTGTCCTTTCAGCTCTCTGACCGAGTTTGCTCTCTCCCTGATTGTAGTCTGTGTCTAATTTTCATTGCCCTTCTCCCCCCAATACTACTGCATGCTGAGTCCCGTATTAATTAGAATGGGATTAAATGGGTTATGTCGACTGTAATTAAGAAGTTGGGTTTAGAGCTTAGGGGAGACTCAGTGGAAGGTTTCTGAATAATCGAACCTTGGCCTGTAGAAGCGCAAAGTAATAAGACACAAGATGAGATCAGTGTTGGCGCTGTCTGTCAGCAACCTCTGTGTGTTTCCAGGGATGACCTACGAAATTCATCCCAAAAACAGCATATGTTTCCAGCTCATTCCGAACCAAGTCACTGCAAAACAGACCAGGATGGCATTTCAACAAGGTGGAGAAGCTAAGAGAGTTTATTATATGTATAATGTGTCATTTTATTTGTTCCTTGCACAAGCCCTTGATTATTTCATTTTATTTTATTAAAAAAAATATTATGTTTAGGAATCTATATTAAACTTTGTTACCTATAAGAAGCTGCGACCTCACAAGTTGTTGATTGACAGTTTTGAAAGAGTTTTCTCCAAATCCCTGTGGCTAATGTTGAGGCTCTTCTTGTATCCATGGCTACAGCAATGGCATGTCGTATGCTTTCCTGTTGTTGTGAGAGAGTGTTTTTTGAGGCTTTAGAAAAAGCCAGCTACACAGACACAGGCGCACAAGTCATGTCAGGGGCAGGGAAAGCAGTCTAGTCATTGTGACATCCATATTGATGATGCTCTCATTAGTCTTCCCTTCAGCTACATGGAGGTGGCCAGAGGTTGCCAAAAGCTTTCTACTGTCAAACAGATACTTTTATTTATTTATTTACTGGCTGGGTTCTCTGCAACTTGTTTTCAAGGTTAGCCCCTCTTTTTATAGTTCATAAACTTTGCTGAGGCCTGCATGATATGGAACTAGTCTTATGTTCTTGCGATGTACAATATGTATGTTGTATGTTAAAAGGGCAAGTACAACTAGCCAAGAATACATACTTGCTAAACTTGGACTTACATATATGCCAAGGAGAGCCTGTGACAATTACAAACACAAGGAACATCAAATGTATAAACATCTAACTAGCTAAATATGTAACCAGGTGTAATGTGTAATCCTATTTTGCATATATATGCCTAGATAATTCCCTAAATAGGACAATGAGCATAGTCAAGCCAGGAACTGTGCAAGGAGCTGATTAACCCTTAAGGGTGTGCTGAAGGCTCCGGCCACAGAGAACTATTAAAAGGACTTACCAAACTTAAAATAGTTAACACTGGGTCATTCTAAACACCTGGGTAAGCAGAATCCTGTGCTGCATCTCAATTCACACACTATCCATTAGGGCTGGGTAAAAAAAAAAAAAAAAAAAACATATAAATTCCTCGTACCTTTTCATAGTTCCTAGAACTATTTGCGGAAGTACCCGGATGTTCGTGTGTTCGCACCCCAGGAACTAGGAACAATTGTAGTTCTAGGAACTCCTTTTACGGGAACTAAATTAGCTCCTACTTCGGAGTAGGGTCTAAACCAGTTCTATAGGAACTACCAGTGACGTAAGTGTACGCTGATTGGTCGAACACGTGCGCAAACGCAGGCAACCTAACTTATACGTCTACATTCTATTTCCATTATCACAAAACCCAGTATATACATTAAAAACACAGCTCCGATCACAGTGTCCGCCATCCTTTCGTTGTTTAGATTGTTGAATGCAGCGCTTAAATGACGTAGCTTTCTGTTGGCTTACATCACTTCTGAGTTCCTGTTGGCGGTGCGAATGCAACCAGGAAAACGGCCTGGGGGAACCTAAAGTTCCCGAGGAACTACCCTGACCGGCTAGTTCCTAGAACTTAGTTCCTAGGACTATGTGGTGCAAAAGGGGCTTATTGTCACGCCGCGTTGCATGTTGGGGCGCTACCGCCATTCTTGGAGGATCGCCCTATGCTACAAATGAAATGTGTTTTGTTTTTGCCTTTAAGTTAAATATTCACGCTTTTTATTGTATTGACTGCAGAGAAGAGAAGCTATTTAATCACGAACAGTGTCGGCTACTGGACGCTCACAAAGTATAAAATAGTCATTGTAAATAATCTTTTTTTTTTATGGCCACGGAGAAGAATCAGAGATTGTGGGTCACATTCAGCAGACAGACACAAACACACTGTATTTTTATACTTATTTCAACAAATGACAACCAAAATAAAAACCCTGGGAGTCTTGTTTACAGTTTTGCAGTTATGTACTATGCAGATTTACTGACACGTGAAAGGTTTTCCTCCATTTAGAAATCCATGCAAGGGAAAAACATACAGGAAAATGCTTAGCATGGCTTATACATTAAGACAGATTATATTTAAAGTTCAGAATTTGGGCTCATCTGTTTTTTTCTGCACAGAGTGTGCTTTATTAGTAAGGTGTGTGCATAATGTGCTCTTTAAATATCGCTGTTTAGGTGCATAAGGAAAACGCTTAATGTGTAAATAAACACGTTGTGTTCATATTTTGGGCTCACATGAGTATCTGCACATAGTCTGCCTTACAATTTTTGCCTTTATCACTGTTTTAGTGCATTAAACCACATGAAGTGTTTCTGTTCAGCATTTTGGAAAGTCCCTGTTCAAGTTCTGCTCATTCACAAGCCTAGAGAGTCATATTCACAAAGGTGTTGTGAATTATTAAACCAAACAATACCAAAACTTAAAAAACAAAACAAAACAAAAAAAATGCAGCATTGTGATCCTTTTATTGAGTGACAAGCAGTGGGTTTTGACATTTATTAATAGATTTCACTTTTTTTTTTTTTTTTTTCACTAGATTTACTATCCGGCGTCTTCTTGCCATCTCAGCGAACTCCTGTCCTTGGTGTTTTTACATGTGGAAAATGTCCAATTTTCTCTCAGAACAATGATCTAAGTTACTACTGCAATTCTCGATGCAGCATGAATAACACAATGGTGACATTTTTCACAAACGTGACAGAAAATCAAAATACTGTCTTAAACTCAATAGCGAAAACATGAAACGGCAGCGTGATCCTCCCAGTTTGGTGGAAAAACAAAGCAATTTCCTAGAACTCAACGCGGCGTGACGTCAGCTTCATATTCTCAATACTCTATAGCACGGAATGCCAAAGAATTTGTACATTTTTGGATAAATAAATCAAAAGTAGGTCTATCACTTAATTTGAATCGCGATATGGCCTAGTGTCTGTGAATATTCAAACGCAAAAAGCATGCGTGAAGCTCCTGGTAATTTTTGGATTTGTATCTCACTATATGACAACATTAACACAAACTTAATCTCCAGAGCTGCTGTGAGAGTCACTTCATGATTCATTTGAGAAAGCTAGTCTAGCATCATACTATATACACACAGAAACTGCACGGCAACCTGTCAGAATAAAAGTATGGTTTGGGTAAAATATGTCACATACTTTATTTCGCTATCCTTACTCAGTGCCGGTGTCACGCCTCAAAATGATCGTCTGCCAAAAGCTGATTGCCGTCCGCGGGATCTTTTTGTTGTTTTTTGCCTCAAAATGATACGATTACATTCATTGGGGTTATATTTAATAGATTACAGCTCATTCAGTCATTTTTATGACACAAAACCATCAATGACAAATGTATGTTTTTTATTTTAATTGTTGTAAAAATTGTGATATGTGACTTGAAAATCGCTCAGTCTGGCACATTTACATAACAGTGATGTCAATTTATAAATATTATCCTTAATAAATGAAAAGATGAACAGATAAATGAATACAACCATTTTTTTTATTAATTTATTTTTTACAAATGCAGTTTTTTTTTTTTGTTTTTTTTTTACAGATACTTAGATATTTTCTTACTAATACACAGATAATCTCTTACTAATGCTCATATACAAATTAGGTGACTGAGTTAGGTGACTGCTTCTCGATGCCTCGAAGCTCTTTGCCCCAGATTGAATGGTTGTGGTCGAGGGCCATGAGGATTCTGCTGCCCCCACAAAGGGGGCTGGAACTGTCCATGCACTCTTGGGTTAGCCCTCTGAGCTCTTTGCCCCAGATGTGAAGGTTGTGGTCGAGGGCCATGAGGATTCTGCTGCCCCCACAAAGGGGGCTGGAACTGTCCATGCACTCTTGGATTAGCCCTCTGAGCTCTTTGCCCCAGATGTGAAGGTTGTGGTCGAGGGCCATGAGGATTCTGCTGCCCCCACAAAGGGGGCTGGAACTGTCCATGCACTCTTGGGTTAGCCCTCTGAGCTCTTTGCCCCAGATGTGATGGTTGTGGTTGAGGGCCATGAGGATTCTGCTGCCCCCACAAAGGGGGCTGGAACTGTCCATGAACTCTTGGGTTAGCCCTCTGAGCTCTTTGCCCGAGATGTGATGGTTGTGGTCGAGGGTCATGAGGGTTGGGCTGCCCACAAAAAGGGGGCTGGAACTGTGCATGCACTCTTGGGTTAACCCTCTGAGCTCTTTGTCCTAGATGTGAAGGTTGTGGTTGAGGGCCATGAGGGTTCTGCTGCCTCCACAAACTGGGCTGGAACCATGGATGTGCTCTTGGTTGAAATCTCTGAGGTGTTTGCCCCAGATACCATGGTCTTATTTGAGGGTAGGCTCTTGGGTAGGGATTCCAATTAGGTCTTTGCAGTTGGTCTGCATTTTGCAGCTGACAGGAATGAAAGTTTTGCTGTCTCCACTGCTGACTTCTACTTGGAAGCTGATTTACATTTGAGTTAACCTGTTGAAAAAAGACAAATGTATGCAATTCTTCTACCATTTCAACATGAGTGGTCTATGAATTAGAAGTGTTTGATACAAGTAACAGATTAAAACATAAATTCAAATTAAAGGGGTTTGGTAATACCTTAAAATTAGGGAACACATATTCACTTTTAATATATTCATTTTTTAACTAAGATTTTTCCCTCAAAAAACTTAATTACTGCTTAGTAAGTAAGGTGGTTGTTGTAGTAGTTATGTTCAGGTATGGGGTAGGGTTATGGGATCTAAAATATGAGCAAAGTCTTACCTGCTGCCTTTGGTTCTTCTGTTTTCTCCTTCTTTGAGGCCTCTGCTCAGATTCGTCTTCTAGGGAACACACAAACATGGGTTTGTCCTCTGGGGAACACACAAGCATGGGTTTGTCCTCTGGGGAACACACAAGCATGGGTTCATCCTCTGAGGAACACACAAGCATGTGTTTGTCCTCTGGGGAACACACAAGCATGGGTTTGTCTTCTGGGGAACACACAAGCATGGGTTTGTCCTTTGGGGAACACACAAGCATGGGTTCATTCTCTGAGGAACACTCAGGCATAGGTGCTTCCTGTGGAGAACAGTCAGACATGGGTACTTCTTTTGGAGCCTTGGCAGGTTGGGATACTCCCTGGGACATCCCAGTCTTATTAGATGAGGGCCTGTAGGGTTCTATTGCCTCCACCCTTACGTCGTCAAGATGGGCTGCAAAAAGAGACAGGCTTTGTGGTGTCCCTGTGGCCATGTATTCTTCCTGAGAGGAACACTCAGGCATGGCCACTTCTTGTGAAGAACTTTCTGCCACAGGTGATTTCTCTGCGGTAATGACAGGCAAACGAGTTCTGTGCGTCAAGGAGGCTTGATACTTATGCAGCCGGTAATTCTTTGTGGATAAGATTGGTATGGATATTCCCAGGGTAAACAACTTGGGCATGGGCGCTCCATGTGGGGAGCTAGTTGTCTTGGGTGTTCGATGAAGGGAAGATGCTCCCTGAGGGGAAATCTTAGGAATGAGTGCTTCCACTGGGAATAACTCAAATACAGGTTTCTCCTGCGGGGTCTCAGCTGGTGTTCCCTGAGAGCAACACTCAAGCACAGGTGTTTTCTCTGAGGAACACTCCTGTGGGAGTCTCAGAGGGGGCTTCAGAGGGGGCTTAAGAGGCTCGGGTGCTCTTTGTTTCAAGGATGCTTGACGCTTATAGTCCTGGCGTTTCTGAAACAGACATGAATGCTGTGATCGCCCTTTCCGGACATGAAAGTTCCTTGCGGAATGGGATAGATAGATAGATAGTCCCACAGTGAACAATCTGGGCAAGACAGCTTCCTGTGGGGAACACTCAATCACAGGAGCTGTCTGTGGGGAACACTTGGGCATTGGTGCTCCCTCTAGAGAACACTCAGACACAGGATCTCTCTGTAACACAGGAGATACCTGTGGGGAACACTCAAGCACAGGTGCTTTATCTGAGGAACACTCCAGTGGGGAACCCTTAGGCACAGGTGAACACAAAGGGGGCTCAACAGGCTCAGGTGCTCTTTGTTTCAAGGATGCTTGGCGCTTATAGTCCTGACGCTTCTGAAACAGACATGAACGCTGTGATCGCCCTTTCCGGACATGAAAGTTCCTTGCGGAAGGGGCGGGTATAGATAATCCCACAGTGAACAATCTGGGCAGGGTAGCTCCCTGTAGGGAACAGTCAATCACAGGAGCTGCCTGTGGGGAACACTTGGGCGTTGGTGCTCCCTCTAGAGAACACTCAGACACAGGATCTCTCTGTAACATGGGAGATGCCTGTGGGGAACACTCAAGCACAGGTGCTTTCTCTGGGGAACACTCCTGTGGGGAACCCCCAAACACAGGTGATCTCAGAGGGGGCTTAACAGGCTCAGGTGCTCTTTGTTTCAAGGATGCTTGACGCTTATAGTCCTAGCGCTTCTGAAACAGACATGAACGCTGTGATCGCCCTTTCCGGACATGAAAGTTCCTTGCGGAAGGGGCGGGTAAAGATAATCCAACAGTGAACAATCTGGGCAGGGGAGCTCCCTGTAGGGAACAGTCAATCACAGGAGCTGCCTGTAGGGAACACTTGGGCGTTGGTGCTCCCTCTAGAGAACACTCAGACACAGGATCTCTCTGTAACACGGGAGATGCCTGTGGGGAACACTCAAGCACAGGTGCTTTCTCTGAGGAACACTCCTGTGGGGAACCCTTAGGCACAGGTGATCTCAGAGGGGGCTTAACAGGCTCGGGTGCTCTTTGTTTCAAAGATGCTTGATGCTTATAGTCCTGTCGCTTCTGAAACTGACATGAACGCTGTGATCGCCCTTTCCGGACATGAAAGTTCCTTGCGGAAGGGTCAGGTATAGATAATCCCACAGTAAACAATCTGGGCAAGGGAGCTCCCTGTAGGGAACAGTCAATCACAGGAGCTGCCTGTGGGGAACACTTGGGCATTGGTGCTCCCTCTAGAGAACGCTCAGGCACAGGACCTCTCTGTAACACAGGAGCTGCCTGTGGGGAACACTCAAGCACAGGTGATGTCTGTGGGGGCTTAACAGACTTGCGTTCTCTCTGTCTCAAGGAGGCTTGAGGTTTATACTCCCTGCGCTTCTGAAACAGACAAGCCTGTGATTGCCCTTTCTGTAGCTGCCTCTTACATGAGGAAGAAGCAGGTACAGACAATCCCAGAGTGAACAATCTAAGCATGGGTGTTTCCTGGGGAGAACAGTTGTCAGCCATGGGTGCTACCGTTGTTGCTCCTTGCCTGAAATATGCAGACATGGATTGGCTGCTTCAAAGGATGTAAGATGGTCAATCTATAAAATCGTGCAATTGTGCTAATCTGCTTGTGTCTGCAACACTATCTGTGAAACACTGTGAGAGAGAGAGAAAGAGAAAGAGATAAGTTGAGTACAACACAAAATTCCACAACTGGTTGCATTAGAGGCCTTCTGTGAACTTGACATGATATTTGAAAAATGTGGCACTCGTGCATGAGACACATTAAAAGCAGGGTGAAAAAGTGCAATGATAAAAGATATTTAATTTACCATAACACAGAAAAACTATTTAAATGAGCATAGTTGAAAACACTTGAATCATTCTCAAAATACTGACAAAATGACCCTTGATTTTTAAGTGAGTTTTGCATGAAATTACATGTATTTTAAAGTTTTTTTTATGTCATGACTTTAATCATATAGTCTAATCATATGATTATACTCATATAATAGTATGATACTTTTGAAATTATGCAGTAATTTTAGAGAAATTTCAGCCCAATTTTGCATGCAAGTTTTTGCATGCAAAATTGTCCACTGTCAATAGTAGAAATATAAAACACAGCTCACAGAAACATTCAAACCATTTATATGACCAACTAAAAGCATGTTTTTCATGCTTGTTCAATAAGCCAGAAACAATTATTGTACATGCACTTGTGGAACAGACCTTAACAGCTTAAAGGCGGTAGGTAACCTATTACAAAAAGTTATGACAGTAAAGAGACCTTTCTGCTGACTCTGAAAAACATCAGAAGAAAGAGTACCTGATCACCTGTACGTAATTAAAGCAGCTAGTATTTGTCAAATGCTTGTGAAATTTATTTAGTTTATGTCTCAACTGTTTAACTTTTTTGTTAATATAAATATTTACATGTAGAAATTTGCAAATAAAAGCAGTTGAATGTGAGAGGACATTTCTTTTTTGCTGAGTGGATTTATGTTCAATCTAACTGTACAGTGTATTTTAGTCTAAATACACTTGAAAATATTAAGATAAACTGTAGATATGTAGATAACTGTAGATAACGGTACAAATGCGAGTATTCGTATGAACGAACTAACATTCTAAAGAATTAATTACTGTGACGTTACACGTGAGCGCCTTCCCGAGGGAGGGGGTGAAGATGCTGCAGGGCCATTTGCTATTCCTTAGTATTCTTATTCATTTCATTAAATGAATATAGGAAATTGTAGGATTTTAATGAAAAACATTAGGCCTACCCAACGACCCAGCAATCTTCTATCTTTAGTCTCCCTGTACATTGTTACAACATAATCGCCCTGAGCATGTAAATGGTTATTAGTTACTGTTGGGAATTTACCCCACTATTTAAAATGTTATATTTTACAGTAGCAAACGGTGCGCATTTTTAGAATAAAGATTTATGCATTGTAACTTATATATTTTAATTTCCCTTGTACAGCTACAAGGGATTTAATTATGTTTTAATTAAGTTTATGTTGTTTTGTAGTTTTTATTTGTACAGTAGGCTAACCGTTCAACAATGATTTAAGTACGGCACGCATTTTGAAACAATGAAATTTTTCTCCTAAAGAAAAATTTAATTTTCGTAAAAATGGCATAGAATTTGCATGGTCTTAAGGCCAGTTCACACCAAGAACGATAACGATAACTATTAATACAAAGATATCTGTATTTGCGTCAACACCAGAGAAAGTCTGTTTTTGTTGCATTTACACGACTTCAACCAGTAGATGGCCATTAGCACGCACAAATGCATCTAAGCAGTGAATCTAGCTGAAACTATCTGATTAGTCAATGTATGATAACTTAGTCAATGTAGTGGAATAAAAATAATACGGATTCTTTGCTACTGCATCTTTAAAAGAGCAAGACAATGTTGTCCAACCCTGAGCTGAATTCCTGAGGTAAATGTATGTTTTATGTTACTTTTTTTGCTGTGCAATGAATGTTTGCTTTTCTACTATGTGGCCTGCTATTTTAAATGCGCAAGCCCTTTAAATTTGAATGAAATCTGATTAGTTGTCAGTATTTTATCGTCTGCTGTAAAAAAATCGTTCTGAAAGTGCTCTGCTATTCTCTTAAATTTGAAACGATTTTTAGAACGTTATCTTTATAGTCATAGTTATCGTTATGGTGCTTGGTGTGAACGGGCCTTTACCTTTATAGTAATAGTTATCGTTAAATACAACGATAACTATATTTGCGTCTACACCAGTGAACGATAACTGCCCAACGAACACAGTTACGTCGTGACAAGGTTACTGGACCATATTCGTTGCAGCACCAAAAAGTACCAAAAAACGTTCCAGGGACGTAACTTTGTGATTCCCATATTCGTCGTGGCAACGTTATAGTGTTACGTTGCTGGGACGTGGCAAGTAAGTCCTAACGACCAAACTAGCACGTTCTCTATATTTAAATATTTAGGCTACCTCTCACCTTTAGTCCGGGTCCGAGGATATGCTGGTACCACCTTAAAATCCAAACCCACTACTAAAAAAAATTACTAGTAGTAAAAAATTATATCTGGTGTCTGAATAATTTTTGGTTTGACTGTATATGTACATGTTTAATTAGACTTAGCTTTTTTCATTTAGTCCATACAGCTACCATTTTGGATTTATTTTTTAATGGATATATTTCTTTTCCACTGTATAAGGAGAATTATCTAGGAGGACCTTTTTGGAGCAGCTTTCATGCTGAGAGTACAAAACACCTGGAGGCATCATCTGTGGGGCCATCAACTGAGACAGATATGGAGGAGATTGAAATGAAGTACTATGTCAGGTAAACATACAGTGATCCTAACTTAGAGCCGGGAATGCATTTATCTTTTAAAGGATAATAAATATGAGATCAGTGATTGCTGTACTCTAACAGCACTCAGCTCTGTTGGACACACAGACGACAACAGGGATTCTCTCTGATAGGTGTTATTTCAGCTTTGATAGCTTTGAGTGTAAACAGTGAAAAAATATTGCACTCGAAACGTTTTAATATTTCATCTTCATCATATCTAATACTGTAGACCTAAAATAGTAGGCCTTGCTAAGAAAATTTAAATGATCTCATGAATAAATGTAGCTTTTAGTATCACATTAAACTTTTGAACCCCGATGTGTTTTAAGGATGATGGGAATGAGACCTTGGGGAATTGGGTGTTTTTACTCTATAGAGGAAGAGGATAGACACAAATGACCTCTGCGACTGTAGCGATTGTCTTTGCTCAGAGCAAATAAAGATTTGGAGAAGCTGGGGTAAGACAGCTGACCTCATTCTCAGGTTTGCTGGCCTGAATTTGGCTATCAAGAAATTACATGTAGGTTATGCGAGACGTACTGACTAATCTTCCCTTCTTAGAAGATCTGCGTAATTCTCTCAGAATCTCCTTCATTTAATGATCACAGGATGAGTCTCTTATGTCATCTTTTCTCTTTCCTTTTCTCATCCTATCCTGCTATCCTTGCCTCCCTGCAACTTCTCTGGTACAGAAATAGATATCTTCCACAGCTCTGGTTATGCTATTAAAAAATGCAGAATTCACAGATTTCTGTATCTCTTTTACTGCGTAGCTGACTAGCTGTACAGTATATATTTCAATGTACTTAACTGATGCTCACTGAATATAATTTATAGAAATAGAATCTGCTTATCAATGCATTTTTTTAATCATTGCTGTTCATTTAGTGTAATTCTGCATTTGACAAATGTGAGAGAACAAAAGATTCTGTATTGATGTCCGTATTGATTTTTTTTTTTAATAGTTATGAACTATTTATGACTTACTAGCTAGACAGTTTATTAACAAAAAAAAAAAACGATTATAAGCCGAGCCTGGTTATAAGACGACCCCCCTTTTTCAAGATGTACCTTTTCGTAAAAGGCTTTTTGAAAAAAACAAAAAAAAACAAATCGTGTTTTATTAAGAATTCTTTGTTTTTGTTTTGAGAGTATTGTAAATACTGGTAAAATGCACCAGCAATCACATAAATAATATACACTTTTTGATAAAAAATAACAGGTAACCCATCTAAATTATATAACAATTAAGCTATCCATCTCATAGTAGCCTACCGACATCTCATTAACATTAGAAGTGAGATCTTATTGTAGTCTTCAAATCTGGGTACTGTCTTACGTTTCAAAATCACTTATAGAGGAAGTTTGGTTCCATCAGGCTAACATGACAGTTAAGACTCATGCTGCTGTAAGCATTTCTTTTTCTTTTGTTTTCAATCGCGTTGTTCTAACATTACCGACAAACATTACATTATGTATTTCTTGGCACACATGTTTTATGTGGATTTGGTGCCACCTATAGTTGTGGGTGTACTATTGACATGTCAAAGTCTAGACCCTGAATATAAGACAAACTTGTTTTTTTTTTTTTTCAGATATTTGGGTCAATACAGTACTGATCCCAAACGTCTGATCTGTAGTGTCCTTTGAATTTTCTTCCAGAGAATGTACCTGACAATCTTAATATTTGCCCCTTGTGCATTTTTTGTACAGCACAGTTCAAAATGTATGTGCATTGCTCAGGTCTTTCTAGAGGTGTTCTTTTTTTCCACAGCATGTCACAAAATACACAAAAATGGAGTTTGGATGGTGGAGTCAGTCTGGCCTTTTTTGACATGTCAACTTTTGCATTGTTAGCCGCGACCTCAGTGAGAGGAGGTGACCCAATGTCCGCTCATCCTATCAGTGACACATCTTAACAGCGAAGAACATCTTTTCTGCTCCGTCAGCAGCACACCATCTGTCACATCGATAGGTCTCTTTAGCAAGAATGGCCTTGTGAAAGTGTCTCTGATGCACTGAGTCTTCATTTTGTGTGTGAGCCATGTCCCATGAGAAACCAGAGTTTCAGGACATCACGCATGGACAGAATGACCTTCATACTGTGTCACGCTGCTAGTTGCTGTCTTTATTCTATTTTTTAATTAATTATGCATCTTGCTTTTGATTACATGGTAGTACATATAGCTATTACAAAGCTATATGGTCAATCATTTACCTTTAAAAAAGGTAACATTTCCAATAAAAAAAAATACCTTTTCAATGTGATTATGTAATGCGTGAAGTCATAAAAAAAAAATTTCAGATAATGACAGATCGTTTCACTAGATAAGACCTTTATTCCTCGGCTGGGATCCTGTAGAGACCCTTGAAACTGCAATAAACTGCAACTTGGACATTCAACCCGCTGATCCCCATTGAAGTCCACTATATTGAGAAAAATGTTGGAATATTTTCCTCAAAACCTAATTTCTTTTTCAGTGAAGAAAGAAAGACACAAAGTAAATGATCAGGAATTTTTTATTCTGGAAGTTGTATCTAAATAATTGTGAGATATAAACTGAGATGTTAAAAGAAAAAAGTCCAAATTTTATTTAATTATTTTATTTTTTATGTTTCACAGCAACTTTTTACTCAGAATTACAGGTTTAAATCTTACAGTTCTGAGTTATATCTCGCAATTGTGACTTTTTTTCTCAGGATTTTGAGAGAAAAACTCTTTTTTTCCCCTTCATCCTGTGTTGGAAACAGGGTTCCATAATTTCTTGTCTCTTCAAGTAATTATACCAAAATTGATCTTAATTAGAATTTGATTATCTCTAATGACAGTCCTATCTATGCTAATGAACACTACTAATAATAATACCTGCCGCTATTTCTGCAGGGTTTGTATTGTGATATGGAAATGGTAAAGCTTTTATTTAGTGAACAGCTCGACACCAAAATCTTTGATCAATGATAATCAGATGCAAGCCCACTTGGATTGAAAAGTCATTCTTTCACTTAAAGGATAATTTGAAAAGCAGTAAATGTTACATACTCTACTCCTTTCAGTTTGTCATCTAAACATTTGCAGGCAGCTGTAAGCTGTTTCTTCAAAGGTCTCACAGTTCACCAAACATCCACACTGTAAGATTCACCTTTAGAAATATGAAAGTAAAATGACTAAACTCGAAAACGTGTGTGACATTAATGACTCAGTTGTTGTAACAAACAGTTTGTTGTTCCTGTAGTACTTGGCGTGGGCTTTACATCTGTGACCAAAATAATTGGGGCAAAATAAATATTTTATTTGTAGACATCTTAATTTGTATTCTAAACACTGTCTTGCGTGCACAATGGCTTTATCTCTTTGCTAAACTACCCTCTAAAACTTTTCTACCAGGAGTTGTTTATTACATTTCAAATCTTATCAGGATAGCCTAAAAATATGTATGCAAAGTGATCCTTTGTCCCTCATATTGATGGCTTGTGGTTTGAGGAGAGGAATTATATCTCTCTTGTTTGTAGAGGAGTGAGTGAATCTCAACAGTCATCTCTCATCTATCATAATAAGATATCATGCATACTTATCCAAACAGCTTTGTGTCCTCAATTTAATTCAGTTTTCAAGGCTGCAGACACACACATCTTTAGGGAAATTATATCTTAATCTACTGTTTTTAATGTTGAAAAGCTCATTTTATTTGTCTTATATGTTTGTTTTAGCTTCTAAGCACACTTCTAAAAGTCTCTACAGGTCTCTGAACTTAGAAAAAGACACATTCTGTTGAGATGATCTTGATCATTTGTTAAAATTACAATATTACAATATACTTCATTTCTGAAACTTATCACTTGTCATATGTGGTATTTACCAACATGCATATTGTTCTTATACATAGTGCCACTGCCACAGTTTTGACTGATTATAGCCAAATAGCTTTAGTTACTTATTCTTTTTTTAGATTAGTACCTTTGGAGTAACTTTGCAGCTGCTTGTAAATACTTTTTGCTAAATATAATTCATATTTACATTTAACTCGGCAGCGTTTTTGAAAAAAGTTGCCAGCCACTGCTAGCATTTTTGATAATTTTCACAAAAATTTCATGGCCTGCAGAATATTTTGTTGTATGAATATCTGAACATGCAATAAATCAAAATAAAGAACAGAGCCTCTACTTTTAAATAAAAAAATCAGTTTTATTCTAGTTATAGGCATTTTTACAATACTTATAGGTTTTTTATTAAAAAAAATAAATAAATAAACATTTTGAGCAAAAAGATAAAACAAAATTAACGTAAACAAACATTTAAGCAATAACTGTATTTTGTGAAATATTCAGTAGTAAGTAAGGAGTTCGTAACTGGCACTAGACTAATTAATTATTATACAGATTCATTATTTAATTTTATTTAACAGCATCACAAGTGATTTGTTAATTTTTTAACACAGATATCTGTATTTTACTGTTCATGATCAGGACAGTCACACAGCAGGACAATTTCCAATATTTGTAGAAAATGATTTTATTTTATTTTTTTACATTTATTAAAACTATTAAAAGTTCTGTCATGAAACTCTAGATGGCGCAGGCTGATGGGTCGTTAACACAAACTGATGATATTCACAGAGTTAACCTACTTGGCACAAGTTGATTGATTCATGTTGCTTACACAGCCAATGAGCTTGCTTCTTCACATTTAAATGGCTGGTTAGCATTCAATAGAGCATTTTGTAGCATGTTTTCAGAGTTCCTCTGAAACCCTCCCCAGCTTCACCTGTATAGATCTGCTATGGGTTATTATATATGCTATTGTGCAGCAGCAGTATGTTTTAAATACTCACAGCACCTTATCGGCTTATGTATTGCAATAGCAAGTTTCTAGGGCTGCACGATAAATTGAAATTAAATCGCAATCGTGATTAGGCAGAAGCTGCTATTGTCATGCATATATTTCACTGTGATCTGCAGTAAATCTTCTAAATCTTCAAGGCCAGAGAACACTCCTAACACGCCCAGAATAAGAAACCCAGGAAATGCCTATGGCTTTAGCTGAATAAACAGAAAATTGAACTGCTTTCATTGATTCAGCGTTACTAATAAACACACATCTATGACAATGTATGGTTTATCTGAGTTTTTATAATGATAATTGTCATTATAATAAAGTATATTTATAATGCAACGCCTTTATCATTGCTTAGAATACTATGAAATGTGTTGTGTGCTTTATTCTGTGTAAGAAGCCACATAATCTCGCAGAAGGATTTATTTCAAACACTCATCTGACGTTATGAAGTAGCGTTATTTACTACATAGAGCCGTGGTTCACTGAGACGCTACGCAAACAGGACGATTTTTTTTCGATTTCATTATCGCATAATTAAATCATCTGCTACAATGAATGCGATATAACATACAGTTGTGCTCAAAAGTTTACATACCCCTTGCAGAATATGCAAAATGTTAATTCTTTTAGCAAAATAAGAGCGATCATACAAAATGCGTTATTTTTTATTTAGTACTGACCTGAATAAGATATTTCACATAAAAGATGTTTACATATAGTCCACTAGAGAACCCTTTCCAACAATGACTATGATTTTGAGATCCATCTTTTCACACTGAGGACAACTGAGGGACTCATATGCAACTATTACAGAAGGTTCAAACGCTCAATGATGCTCCAGAAGGAAAAACCATGCATTTAAGAGCTGGGGGGAAAACTTTTGAACAGAATGGAAATGTGTACATTTTGCTCATTTTGCCTAAATATCATATTTTTTTAATTTAGTACTGCCCTTCAGAAGCTACAGAAGATACTTGCCCCAAAACTTCAAATTTCAAAAGTTTTCACCCCTGGATCTTAATGCATGGTTTTTCCTTTTGGAGCATCTTTGAGCGTTTGAACCTTCTATAATAGTTGCATATGAGTCCCTCAGTTGTCCTCGGTGTGAAAAGATGGATCTCAAAATCATACAGTCATTGCTGGAAAGGGTTCAAATACACAAAAATGCTGGAAAACCAAAGAATTTGTGGGAGCTGAAGGATTTTTCTGAAGAACAGCAGGCAGTTTAACTGTTCAGGACAAACAAGAGACTCATGAACAACTACCACTAAACAAAAAACACAGCTGTGGATCATTCAGGTAACAACACAGTATTAAAAATCAACTTTTGAACCGGGGAATTTTTTATAAATGTAACTATTATTTTCTCTTGTGGACTATATGTGGACTATCTTTTATGAGAAATATCTTATTCAGGTCAGTACTAAATAAAAAAATAACATGCATTTTCTATGATTGGTCTTATTTTGCTAAAAGAATTAACATTTTGCATATTCTGTAAGGGGTATGTAAACTTTTGAGCACAACTGTAGTTTGTCAGTGAACTACGGCTCTGTATAGAACATGCTGCTACATCTGAAAGCAGGTGCTGGAGATTTACTACTGATTACACAACCGGCTTTACTGACAAAATACGCAATAATCTACAACAACAGCAATCATGATAGAAATACTTTTATGTTTAAAAACAAAATATTTGTTGTCAAGTCAAATGATTACAAATAGGGAAACAAAACTTTTTGAGGACAGTAACTGTATGTCATGTTAACTGCTCATATATAGAATGTATAGTACTTCACTTTGACTTTTTTCTCATTTTGCGCTGCTGTCTTCAGTGTTGCTTTTATTCACCTGTGAATCCCAGAAAAGTGGTGCGGAGTGTATAGGACAGGATTTGAAAATGTGTCAAAGCTCATTAGTACCGGATCTCTGCATCCATTATCCAGGCCTGCCGATGGAAGGCGAGAGATGAGAGGGTGCATTTGACAGAGATTCTGGATGTAAGATATCCCTGCAGACATAATAAGAGTAATGGAGGGTGGGGAACGTTCATGCACTGTTTATACACTAGTGATTCTCTGCCAAGCAGCCTGAGGTGATGCTGCTGCAGAAAGCCTATATACTGTACAATTGACTGGACCTACCTACTTCATGTGGAAAGCTATTCTTTTTTGCATAACCTTAGAGACAAACCATGAATACTGTTTTTATTTTATTTATTTATTTATTTTTAAGAAAGGCAGGTGTATTGTTGTATGTATACTGTCCTGACAGTGGTTTTGTTCTTTTGCTTTTGTATATTGGACTTCTCTTTCTTGGTGTTAGACACATCTGGGCATGTCTCCATGGGAACACCCTCTATCTCGCTCCCACACCACTGTGTGGTGCCAGACTGAAGCAATCAATCTACCGATCCCATCAGGGTGAGGAGAAATCTGATCTATTAGGGAGCGCAAAGCAGAAATCCAACCTCAGGGTAGGGCTGTCAGTGCAGCCCTGGATAGGAGAAGAAGAGAGACAAAATCTAATAATTGAGGACTGAAATGCCTCTTCATACCAGAAGGCATCGACTGTCCTAGACAGAGAAGGTATTTAGAAAGATTAAACATCCTGTGGTTACATTCTAACCACAGCCAAACATTATGCTGCAGAAATAGCAAGCAATTGTTTGACTGCTCTTGCCATTATAATATACAAGCTAGAGGTGTATAGGGTTCACTGATTATGATTATCATCAGAAACCTTTTTCTAGATAAAATGTAAAGCATTACAGAATTAATCAATCCAAAACTGAAGTTCTATCAAGTAAATGCTGTTATTCTATCTGTACAACACAAAAACAGAAACGTCCCAGCCAATGAGATGTTAACTCAGGAACCACTGTGAATGAATCAAAACTCATTCACAAATTCAGTTCTCAAGTTCAGATTACTCAGTCTGCTGAATCAGTGAGGTAAATCTGAGAATTGTATCACTAAATGAATTGTTCCTCTCCACCACTGAATAATGACTTTTCTCAGAATTGTGCAATACAAACTCACAATTCTCACTTTTTTCTCAGAATTGTGAGAAACTCGCAAGTTATAAAGTCAGAACTGTGATATATAAACTTACAATTCTGACTTTTTTCTCACAAATGTGAGTTTGTATCTCACAATTCTTTCTTAGCAACTGCAAGTTTACATCTCGCAATTTTGACTTTTGTCTCAGAATTGTGTAATTTAAACTTTAAATTAAAAAAGTCTAATTCTGAGAGGAAAAAAGACTCTTCTCAGAATTGCGAGTTTATATAAGTTCTGACTTAACTCGCAATTCTGTGTAAACTCACAATTTTTATTAAAAAAATGTCACAATTACCTTTTTTTTTATTATGTGGCGGACACAGGCTTTCATTTGTATATACAAACCAAACTGAACAAATTTCGGAGACGTTAGGTAATGATGATTTGTGTAGACTACTTTTATGGTGCATTTCCTCTCTACACTGTAAAAAACAATTTGTTGAGTTAACTTAAATTAGTTACCCGGCTGCCTTAATTTTAAGTTCAGTCAACTCAAAGTTTAGTCAACTTTAAATGTTGAAGTGATGTTAAGTGTAAATGTTAAGTGAAAACTTAGATATTTGAGTAGATTTAGCTTAAAATTTTAAGGCAGCAGGGTAACAAATTATTTAAAGTTGTCTCAACAAATTGTGCTTTTTATTTTTTACAGTGTATATATGATTTTAGCACTATTAAAATCTTCAACATATTTATTCATTTGTTTTTTGTTTTTTTTGTTATTTATTTTTTGTTCCACGGATGAAAAGAAGTCATACTTTGTTGATGTGAATTTGTAAATAATGACAGAATTTTAATTTTTTGATGAACTGTTCATCAAACAAAACTAAAACCTATCAAAATAAAATTTTGTTTTCTTTACACGTGTATGAGGTTATTACAGTTTGTTTCCTCTGTGACGGAGCCATATCTTACATCTTATAAAAGATGAAAAGCTAATGGAGGCTAAAGAAAGCCATTTTAGAGCTTTCTGGAGAGCCCACAGTGTACTGATATATAAAGCCTGAAAAGATGCATTTCAGATGGACAGATTCCATTTAGGTTGCTTCTTACCTACCTACTGAATCATGGGAAGGAGTGGATGTCCAAAGTCTTCATGATAGACAAACCATTTTCTAAATAAAAAATTCATTCAGCCCCATTTTAAAATCAAAGGCCCATATCTCAGGGAACTGGGTTGGATGTTGTGTCATGTTATATATACTTGATACATTTACCAGCAGTCCATCTTTCATTTTTAACTATTCCAGTAATCGTCATGCATGTTCAATGCACTATTGCAATTTGACACGTTGTCAAAACAGAGCATCTCTGGTGAGCTTAGTTATTTGCTTGACTTGAAGTACAGTAAATGTAGGGAAAGTCCTAGGATATACTGGGGTTTAAATGGGGTCCTTAAAGGAACAGTTCACCCAAAAATGAACATTTTCTGAAAATTATTATTAAGATGTTTTTAACTAGTTTTAAACTATGCAGGGTCAGAAAGCTTTAGGATTGCATCAAAAATATCTTAATTTGTGTTTTGAAGATGAACAAAGGTCTAATGAGTTTAGAACAACATGAGGGTGAGTAATTAATGTCAGCATTTTTTCAATTTTGAAAAAGGACAAAAAGTACTCAGAGTCAAGGCAAATATTAAAGCATTAAGCCTTAAGAGGTTATGTTACAATTATTTTTACCATAGATCATGTTTTTTTTCAGCATACTCAGCGCTAAAATCACTGTCACAGTACATCCTTTTTGCTTTCATAAAATGTTCAGTGAAGAGTTACATTTATTAAGGATAATTATCAAATAAACAATTCTTCTTCCTAGTTCATTATACTAACATTAGGCTGTTAGATGGTTGCCAGGCAACATAACAGTTTGGCACATCAACATAAAATGTGTGTTCACAGGTGTGTATGTGTGTGTGTTGGGCATTTTGGAGTCTTAACTATTCATTTTAGAATTAGTGTTTCATGACAGTTGCATGTATACTTTCATAAGGAGCTGCACTGTAATTAAATAAAGTGTTCAGAAAGTCACACAGGACACACAAGGGGAGAAATTGGACAAAGGCTAATGGCAGTAAATCCTCACCCATGAAATTGCTGGTGTTAAGTATATTGGAGAGCGGCACTGTTCCCGAGATGCCTGGAGACTTAGTGTCGCTGTCAACCATATCAGAAGCCTGACAGTACGGCACCCCACAATTTCTCCAAACATACTTTGATGAGAAGAATACAGGTTTTAGAGGGCAAGTACCAAAGTGATGCCTCTTTTGATCAGAGCTGATAGAGGACTCTCTCGCTCTCGACTGCTATAATGAGTTATTTGCATATCTATGACTAAAACATATTTCAATCACAAAGGCTTATCATTTATAAACATGTATCAAGTAATTGCAGGGAAGGGAAATGAGACTGGTTCTGCTGAACCTAATTGGATTTCTTATCAGAAAATCGTGTATACAAAGAAACAATGCACTATTGTTGGCTTTGAAATTATGTACAGTTTGAACTTTTAGTTAACCTTCTGAATCAACCACTCTGTGTCAACTATGGCATCATACATGAACTTATGACCATTTGATCAAAGCAGTACATCACTCTATAATGTGGAATATCTAATTTGATACTATTGATGATATACAGTGACTAGTGCTAATTTTGTCGGTCATTTTTTTAAAAAAATTTAGTCTCATAGTCTTAGTTCCTGTGTCAAATGTACTTTTAAGTTATCATCATATTAAGTCCTGTTTTTGTTTAGTCAAGTTTGAAAAAACGTACCTGTATGTAGGAATAATTTCAGTTTCCAGTTGAAATGAACACTAGAGGCAGTACAACTTTTATTCTTTTTCACACGAAGTATGATTTACACACATTGTTTATTAATAAAGCCTAATTTGCATACAATTACTACTGCAGAATATTATATTATGGCTTCAAAACAATCCTGCACAGTTTAAAAACTAGAGCTTCAGTTGCATACGTTTTTTAATTGTTAACACTATCGGTTAGTTTTAGGGTTGGCTTTGGTGTAGGGCAGTGGTTCCCAACCACGATCCTGGAGGACCCCCAACACTGCAGGTTTTCCATGTCTCCTTAATCAAACACACCTGATTCAGATCAGTAGCTTATTAGTAAGGACTCCAAGACCTGAAATGGGTCTATCAGACAAAGGAGAGATAAAAAATGTGCAGTGTTGGGGGTCCTCCAGGATCGTGGTTGGGAACCACTGGTGTAGGGGATATTTCCAACACAAAGCATTTAACTTTAGCGACACACCCTGGATATTTGAATTCTGAACAGCTGCAATACGTATCTCAAGCAGCGCAATAAAAATGCAGCAATATGTGCCTGCTACCAACATAATAAAAACATGCAAAGGTCATGTACAGAACGCGTGTTTTAGCGTCCTGTCTAGACATTTCACTTTAAAAGGTACTAAATTACAATGCTGTAGAAATGTATGTAGGGGCACATATTTCCAGTGAGCCTGGGATGCTAGTTTCAGTCAATGTAAGCCTAGTCACATTTTTGTCATGCTGCATAATGGTTAAACTGCTAATATATTTTGCTCAAAATTATAATTGCAGTTATTGTTGTCTTTTTACATTTTAGGTATTGCACTTTCAGCACAAATCAATAGAATGTTGACTCATACACATGGTTTATTTCACATAATCTAGTCTACTGATTTATTACTGATTTTATGACTTAGAAATGCACTATGAAATATTAAAACAGTGAAATTCCTAATAGGAATTCCAATTATTCCAAATTGCCGTAATGTTTCTCTATTAAATGGCATATCTCATGACAGAACACATACTGGCTGAATGACACTTTAATTTAAGCAGAACATCTCACACATGGAGATCGCTAAACTTCAGCTTACCTACTTGTTTGTCAGTGTTTGGTTGCCAGATTGCAAAAAATGAAGCAAAACATCAGGCAGAAAATGTATTTTTGTTAACAGTGAAGCTCTGATTAGGGTACTTGATATCTGGCAACTACTGAAAGCTTGCGTAGTAGAGGTGTGAATAGCAGTCCACAGTAATAATTTGTCTTCTTTTTCGACTCTGACAAAAAGAGATTTTTGTATAGTTTTAGTCTCATTTTAGTCTTATCTTTTATCATCAATAATATTGGATGTTGAAATAGGCACAGTCATCATTTATTAACCTTATTGTCATCTTGTTTTCATAGTTTGTTTTCATCATAGTTTTCGTAAACAAAATTAACACTAAAGGTCATTGCACAGTTTTGTCTCAGATTTTTGCATGTTAAAAAAATAAATACAACCTCACACTGTGTCAAACGAGTTTGCACACTGCTTCCGAAACTTTCATTCATCCTAAAAAAATCAGGTTCGATTTTCTGCATTTTCACCTTCGTAGCAAGCATTTTGTTAGGAAAGGATGACAAATATGAAAAATTGCATATGAACACACGACTCCGTGTGCAATGACCTTAACAGTGACCACAAAAAATATGGAATTTATTGTCTCTTGTCATTCCAAACCAATAAGACTTTGGTAATCTTTGAAACACAAATGATAAGATATTTTTAATGAAACCAAAGAGGTTTATGTCCCTCTACTTAAAGTATAGGTATTGGTGAAGAAAATTAAATGAATAAATGAAATGAAATGAAATAAAATAAAATAAATAAATTCCACTGGTTTGATTTCAATAAATTAATTCCACTTGTTTGATATTTTATTGTTTAATAGAAAATAATTTATACATTTGAAATTGTGTTTTTACGTTTCCAACTGTTTTTGGTCAATAACTACAATAAAACTTACTTGTCCATTTATTATACATTTTTGTTTATGTATAAAAAATATATATACAATATGTATTAAAATGTATATTTAATGTTTATTTTATGTAAATTATGTATAAAAAAGCATAAATTTAACAACACATGTAACCTGAAACAATTAAAATACTTTAAACAATTTTTGTTTTATTCTACGCTTTGTTTCTCCTGTTAAGGTTCCAGCTGAAAGTCCCATGAGACATTTTATTGAAGATCCCAATTGCTGCCTCTCTGCCCTCTACTGTGAGTTGTACTGCAGAATGATCAATTGTCCTAAACTGAGCGAAAAAACAGCCAAAGGAGAAAATTAGACAAAGATAGAGTGAGTTCGTTGGGTGGTTCATCATTGCTCCCAATTCCCACCGAACCATTACGATCCAAAGTATAAGCAATTAAGCATAACACCAAAGCAAATTGCTTAAGTATCAAAAGGTGCAGGCATTAGTGATTTCACTTACCACCGGTTACCACAGCGCTATATGTGAAATAATACACATTTGCTGTTCCGGGTCAAGCTGTTCACATTAGTATTGATAGAGAAAAAACTACAGGAGTCCTGAGCTGAAGCAAATAGCTGAGTATGCAGAAAAAAAAAGTATTTCTTTCTTACTCCATCTGCAAAAAGAACAAGCAGGATGAAATATGAAGTAGAAAGGAATAAAGAAAAGCAGGGGCTGTAAAGAAAACTGTAGCGTTGTTTTTGTTATCACTGTAGACTCAGAAAGCAACTTCTAAAGACACTCTCCTGATTAAAATGTAATTATGAAGTGGTCTAGTTTCCGTCCATTTATGAGATGATAATGGTTGAAAGTATGACTATACTAATTTCCGTGCTTTCTGGCTTCAATAATGACATTGCTTGTACAATGAACTTCCACCTCCAACTTGCTATTGCTGCACTAATAAGTGGCACTTTAATTCGGTACAGTGTCTCTTTCACAAATTATAAGTGAATGGAAATATTTCATCTAATGAAAACTTTCCAGTCAAACAAAAGGTTATTCTTATCAAATCCTGTTTTCAATAAAGCACAAAGCCTGTCATTCGAATCGGTTGGCTAAAATTCTGCTCAAGTCTTTAGACATGTTTCTCAATGAAAATGTCTCGCAGGAAATTGATGTGCCAGTTCTGACTTTTCATGACATCACTTTATTCAATTTGCTCATTGTCTTCTCTGTTGCCTTGGTAACAATAGCAAGTTGAGACTTCACTAAATAGAAAAGGGTAGACATTGATTGCTCCCAAGTGTTGAAGCTTAAAAAAAGTGTTAATAGTGTTCAATATGTGGAGAGTACAGAACCACTGAATCCATTTAAACTTTTTTTCGGATTTCATTCACAAACAGACAAACATCCCAGCTGGTTTGGCGAGAAATGTTTGCCTGGAAACATTTGAAAACATCCTGTGTGACACTGGTCATTCTGTTAGAGCATATTTTTCTCTGGATAGACAAATGTCATGTTTTCCTCCTCTAATAGATGTGACAGGAGAGGGACTTGTATGAAGGCTCTGAGTGCTGGAAAGCTAAGCAACTGAACTGTGAAAGCTTTCAAGGGATGGGAAGGAGGTGCAGTATAACCTTAATAGAGGAGAGGCCTATAGCTCAGCCGGATCTGTGGAGCGTACACAATACCGCACCATCTTTCATGTAGAGGCTTGTTGCTGCTGATGGACTTTCATCATGCTTTTCTATGGAGGCAGAATGCTTGGTTATGGGAAAGATGAGAGACAGACCGTGACATTCTGTCCTGCGATATTCACAAACATCCATCACCCAATCTGGAAAGCAGGCTTCGTCAAAATAAACAGCAGCATGTGTTAGAAGTCTGCAACTGACAGCAGTGAAAATAACAGAGAGAGAATGACCACATTATGTCACTGTTATTCTGAATGAAATGGGTGAGTTAGAGAAAGAACTGGGTCAGTGACAAATTAGGATAGCTGAGATGATAAACAGGAGGAATCTATCTATCTATCTATGTATCTATCTATCTATCTATCTGGTTTGTGCTAGTTTAGGGAAAAAACTATACTGTCAAATAAAAATACATAAAATAAGAACAAATAATCTAACTACAAGCAACAGCACAAATAAATACAATAGAGTAAAAGTTCTAATAAAATAAACATTGCTTTTCTGGTTTATAGGTAGGTCTAACATTAGTTTTTAGGTACAGAAAATGAATAAAGTAATAAAATGTAAAATAACATTGCATATTTGACTGATTGATTAAAGAATAATCTTTATTAAAGTTACAAAAGCTTTTCAATTAAGAGCAGTGAGTTATTTCCTTGTTGTTGCTGTTTGATTAATATTAATAGAGAATGCACTGACCCAGCAAAATCATTTTTGTGTGAATTTGTCCATTCAAACAAAATACTTAAAAGAGAGTTCTGAAGTTCTGAAACGTGGGTTTGCACGCTTCGGGTGAGCGCACACACAAATCTTTTAACTGAGCGTGCAAGCTCGCGTCTTCTGGCTCTTAAATGTTTAAACTGGTAAAGGCTTAAATGAGTTTAGTTTAAACACAGATAGCAATGTGTACTGTACAGGTCTCATCTGCGTACATGTGTTATCAGCACCGGGGTGATGACGGAATAAATGACTTCTCATATTCCGCATTAAACAAGAGTGAATTGTTTGTCCATGTTTTTTTTTTCCCATCGCTGTTGTTGTCTTGGTAAGCCAAAATGTGTATTCATCAACAGAAACATACAATAGCTGAACCCTGTTTTTTTTTTTGTGCTGTTATTTATTAACCCCAAAAATACAGGCCTATATTACAGATGCGTTGTCAGATTTAAGTTGAACCGTGGTCCTAGTGTGTGTCAAACTGTGGGTGGAGAACGGTACGGTTCGATTTTTTTTTACTGTTGCACCCCTATCTATCTACTGTTGAAGTCAAACGTTTACATACACCATGCATGCTATTTTTTCTTTAGAAATTGACCTGAATAAGATATTTCACATAAAAGACGTTTACATATAGTTCACAAGATAACATAATAGTTGACCCTGTTTAATACTGTGTTGTTACCTGAATGATCCACAGCTGTGTTTTTTTTTTAGTGATAGTTGTTCATGAGTCCCTTGTTTGTCCTGAACAGTTGAACTGCCCTGTGTTCCTCGGAAAAAAATTTCAGGTCCCACACATTCTTTGGCTTTTCAGCATTTTTGTGTATTTGAACCCTTTCCAACAATGACACTGAGTTTGTCCACTGAGGACAACTGAGGGACTCATATGCAACTATTAGAGAAGGTTTAAACACTCACTGATGCTTCAGAAGGAAACATTATGCATTAAGAGCCGGAGATCAGGCTAAATTTAATCTTATCTTATCTTGTCTTCTTATCTCTATCTTATCTTAATCTTACCGTATCTTGTCTTTTGGGGAACATGTAAGTAGCTTCTAAAGGGCAGTACTAAATGAAAAAAAAAAAGAAGATATTTAGGCAAAATAAGAAAAATATCCTTATTCCGTTCAAAAGTTTACACACCTGGCTCTTAATGCATAATTTTCCTTCTGAAGCATCAGTGAGTGTTTGAACCTTCTGTAATAGTTGCATATGAGTCCCTCAATTGTCCTCAGTGTGAAAATCATATAGCCATTGATGGAAACGGTTCGAATACACAAAAATGCTGAAAAGCTAAAGAATCTGTGGGACCTAAAGAACTTTTCTGAAGAACAGCAGCAGTTTAACTGTTCAAGGCAAACAAGGAATTCAAACAAGCCTTAAAATGTTAAAAAAAAAAAAATCAGAGGATTTCAGTGGACGTGTTTAGATATATGCCTAAATATCAAGGCTGGCGTAGTTCTTTTTATTGCTATTTTTTTAATCCATTTCATTAGAATGATATTTCTCTAGACCACAGAATCAATTGAATTAAATGACAGATATACAATATTGCTGTGTGATATTATCAGTGCAAGTAGGTCATTTGTCATATTTATCTGCTGTTTGTGCATGGCTTCTGAACACTGATGTATTGATTCAGTTGGAGTCGCACTCTAGAATTGCAAAACATGAGAAAGTCTCATATTGGTCAACATTCGTAATATCATGTACCATACTTTGTACAAATGCATAACACCGGATTTTCATTTGTCTGAAAGCACTTTGGTAGCATTTATAGAATGCATTTTTATATATATATATATATAAGAAAATAAAAATAAAGAGTTTGCTGAGACATTAAACATACACCCTTGCTGTACCTGGGTTAGGAGGACATATGAATGTTTCATATTGAGTGCATACTTCAATAAAAAATGCATGTCGTTTTTCAGGGAAAAAATGTTCTGCACTGTTAAGTCTGTAAGTGAATGACAAAAGGTAAAAATTCACCACCGCTAGATAAACACTGTGTTCTGGGACATTGAAGGAAAACTTCATGAAGTAAAAGGCAAATGGAGAGTTAATAATTCATAATTCTAGCCTACTGAAACTGTGAGATGAAAAGGGTTTTGGGGCAATTTGTGTTTTAAATTTTATTTAGGTGTTATTAGGTTATGGACACCAAAAAAGTGCTTATGTAAAGCGATAAAATCATTTATACATTCAAATGAATGCCCTGCAGGAACAGTGTGTGCACATATCAAAGGTTTGGAGTATGTATGAGGTTAACAAAGATTTGCTGTTATTCTGAGATAGGAAGGACTTGACTTGTTAATACTGTTGCCTGAGGATAATTAAATCTCCCAAACAGAGCAGAATAACTTACATTTTGGTGATTAATTCATTGCAAAAACAGCAAAAATGTTTGATGGAGCTGTGTTCAATATTACGCAGTCTGATGGAGGATCATCAGAGGACATGTTTGCTCATTATAATGAATATGATGCAGCAGACTTTTGATCTTCATCATTATACTAATGCAAGTCACTTTATATTTCGCATAAGGTCTCTTGGTTTTTGTATTATTCCTAATCAAATGAAAAATTGTGGCTTTTAAAGGGGACATATCATAAAAATCGGACCTTTTCTGTGGTTAAGTGCTATGATTGGGTCCCCAGTGCATCTATCAACCCAGAAAACGTGAAAAAAAGACAACCCAGTAACTTTGTTTTGGTAAGCTTTTCTCTGTGAAAGAACATGCCACCATTTTGTTTTTGCAAGCACTAACGGTGTACCAGTTCTAACACCATGGCAAAAGTTTGAGCAAAGCATGCTGACTGTTTTGTCTTTGGCTGCATGTACGAGCACAGAACACTATTTAGAGTCAAAGCCTCAGAGGAGACATGAGAGCAGCGGATTTATAGATTTATTAACTGTATAATTTCTTTCCTAGCTGTTTACCTTCACAGACATAGCTGTTTTTGTAACTTGTGTGTGTTTTTAACATAAACTTGTGTGTATTTGATAGTTAAAGCGCAATAAGACATGAAAGAGAATTTAGTTTAGTACTCAGCCACTTTCTGTGCACGCGTTTCGTAAGTTTAAAACAGATATGGCATGATTTCAGCATGATAGCATAATAATCTAAATCAAACAGAGTAGTATCTGAGGTATGAGCTGTAAAGGCAAAGCCCTATTCTGGAAAAAGGGCGGGAGCAGAAGCTCATTTGCATTTAAAAAGACATGCACTCCAGGCTTCCACTCAAAATAGGCTGTTTCAAAATAATATAATAAATGATCTGTGGGGTATTTTGAGCTGAAACGTCACAGACACACTCTAGGACACCTGAGAAGTATATTACATATTGTGATAAAGGGCATAAGGTGAAGCTTCATTTCTGTTTTCAAACAGGATTTTCCACAACACTTCTTCTTGCTCATGAAACAGGATATGAATATTTTAACATAAAAATTATCACCTTTACCATTCTGGATGTGGATGATGTCATTATCCCCTATAATCGTGAACATTCATGAACATTACATTTATGAAACCTTAACATTTTGAAGCTAGATCTGTTAAATATTATATCAAATACAAATCTCTTGATGCTTCATTCAGAAAAGTTGGTGAGAAAACATATCTGAGAGTCAGTTTGTGATGGTCCGTTGTGATATAACTATCATCATTGGCGAGAGTTGACTGATTATGTCAAACAGCATGTGAGTTAGACAAGGAGTTAAAATGTCTTTAAAAAGTAGGTCAGACACTCCAGTTCCAAATCAGTCATCTCTCATCTTTGGCTTCACTTCATTACACACAGAACGAACAATGTTCCCATAGCAACCATTCCAAGTTTAGTGGTAGAGAGATTCAGGCCTCATCAGAATAGAAGCAGGAAGAACATTTCAAACAAAGCCAATTCCACATGTTTTAAATCATTTTTGCTCCTAATTCGCTTGCTACATTACTTGTCTTAGATGGCAACAGCTATATTCATGACCAGCATGCCTCAAATTTAAGGAGGATTTGTGTTAGGCATGTTAGATTCAGCCACAAATGAAATAAACATGCAACGTTCAGCATTTTCAAACTAAAGCAATTTCAAAAGCCTATATAGGCTACGGTTAGTGAATCCCCTATTACCTTTGTCATATTTCAAATGCCATTTGATATTACCTTTCCCCTTAAAAAAAATAAATAATAAAAAGTGTGATTTAACAATATGTAATATCATGGCTCTCCAGGGTTAGTGAACTTCGGTTGGACAGTCTTTCAGATGAAATGTCAGATACATCATTATCTCTTATTTTGGCGTCATGTATCATCCATCCATTTGCCCAGGGAATCTGATCTGTGACATTATAAAATGTAATCATCCACCCGTCTCCCTGTGCATTTCATAAATACTACGTTTTCAAGGTTGGTAATGCTGAATGAATTATTTTAAGAGCGCAGGGCCTTTGTGGATGCATTTGCAACACTAACAGCATTAACCTACTTTTAGATCCCAGATTTTGCGCACTTACAGCTTCTGATGTTTTCATTGTTTATTTTCTCACCGAAAAGAGGATTTTTCTTATTTTTTATTTGTTTTTTGCTTTTAGCTGAGGTGCAGTTTTATCTGTCAACTACTGTGGAGTAAGCACTGCATCAAGAACACATAAGAGCACAGATGTTGTTTTGTACCGGGCAGTGTTTTTAAAGAAATAGTTCACCAAAAAGTGACCGTTCTTACTTACCCTCATGTTGTTACAAACCAGTATGCCTGTTAAAGTATTAGTTCACTTCCAGAATAAAAAAAATCCTGATAATTTACCGCCATGTCATCCAAGATGTCCATGTCTTTCTTTTTTCAGTTGAAAAAAAAAATAATAAGATTTTTGAGGAAAATATTGCAGACTTAAATGGGGATCAGCGGGTTGAAGGTCCAAATTGCAGATTCAGTGCAGCTTCAAAGGGCTCTAATCAATCCCAGACAGGGAATAAGGGTCTTTATCTGGTGAAATGTGTCATTTTCTAAAAAAAAAAGACATTTATATTACTTTAACCACAAATGGTCATCTTCCAGCAACTCAACCTCACGCATTACAGTGGATATAAAAAGTCTACACACCCCTGTTAAAATGCCAGGTTGATGTGATTGAAAAAAATTAGACCGTGATAAATAATTTCAGAAATTTTTCCACCATTTATGTGACCTATATAACCTGTAAAACTCAATTGAAAAACAATCTAAAATCTTTATTCAGTGGAAAATAAAAATAAAAAGCTAAAATGATGTGGTTGAATTAGTGCACACCCTTTTAAAACGGGGAATGTGCCTGTGTTCAGAATTGACCAATCACATTTAAACTCATAAATAGGAAATAAATAGTCAGTGCACCTGCCATCATTTAAAGTGCCTCTGATTAACCCCAAATAAAGTTCAGCTGTTCAAGTAGGCTTTTCCTGACATTTTCCTAGTTGCATCTCACAGCAAAAGCCATGGTCAGCAAAGAGCTTTCAAAGCATCAGAGGGATCTCATTCTTAAAAGGTATCAGTCAGGAGAAGGGTACAAAAAATGTCTAAGGCATTAGATATACCATGGAACACCGTGAAGTCAGTCATCATCAATTGGAGAAAATATACCCACAGTGAAGCATGGTGGTGGCAGCATCATGCTTTGGGGCTGTTTTTCTTCAGCTGGAACTGGGGCCTTAGTCAAGGTGGAGAGAATTACGAACAATGCCAAATACCAGTCAATATTGGCACAAAACCTTCAGGCTTCTGCAAGAAAGCTGAAGATGAAGAGGAGCTTCATCTTTCAGCACGACAATGACCCTAAGCATACATCCAAATCAACAAAAGAATGGCTTCACAAGAAAAAGATTTGAAAATCTGTGGGGTGATCTGAAGAGGGCTATGCATGAGAGATGCTCTCGCAATCTGGTAGATTTGGAGTGTTTTTGCAAAGAAGAGTGGGCAAATATTGCCAAGTCAAGATGTGCCATGCTGATAAACTCATACCCATAAAGACTTGAGTGCTGTATGAAAATCAAAAGGTGCTTCAACAAAGTATTAGTTTAAGGGTGTGTACACTAATGCAACCACATTATTTTAGTTTTTTATTTTTACTTTCCACAGAAAAACAGATTTCAGTTTGTTTTTCAATTTATTGTTATAGGTCACAATAAAGGTGGAAGAAGTTCTGAAATGATTTGTGTTTTTTAATTTTTTTTTTAGATCACATAAACCTCACACATAACCCTGGCATTTTAACAGGGGTGTGTCGACTTTTTATATCCACTGTACGTAATCACTTAATCATGTCAGGCGAAAATACCAGTACCAGTATTTCCAAAGCAAACATACCGAAAAGGTTAAATGCCCTTTACAAAAAAGGTAAAACAGCCAGATGATTTTAAAGTTATACAATGAACTAACCAAGCGAGACATGTTCAACATGTTCAAGACACGCATGCACATCACAGAGCAAGTTTAAGATGAGCATTTGTGGTTAAAAACTATATAAATATGTATTGTTTTTAGAAAATGACAGACCTTATTCCTTTGGCTGGGATCGTGAAGATGCATTGAAACTGCAAATTGGACATTCAACCTGTTGGCCACCACTGAAGTCCACTATATGGAGAAAAATCCTAGAATATTTTCCTTAAAAACCTAATTTCTTTTCGACTGAAAAATGAAAGACATGAACATCTTGGATGACATGGGGGTGAGTAAATTATCAAGAAATCTCTATTCTGGAAGTGAACTAATCCTTTAAGCTTTAAAATGGATCCAAAAGCACCGTAAGTATCATAAAGGCAGTCATTATGTGAATAATCTATCAGAACTGATCTGAATCAACCGATTCACTGAAAAGATTCAACTCAAAGGAACCATGTGGATTTGGAATAACATGAGGGTGATGGAATGACAGATTATACATTTTTGGGTGCACTATTGCTTTAAGCCTCTATCGGGCTGATAACACTATATGAACAATGGTTTTTTTGATACACAGGCACTGAGGCTGTTATTGACAGCTGCTGAGACAGAAATCAATGTGAAATCGACTTGAACATTCTCATACATCAGTCTTACTGGACCATGTACCGTTAATTACAGTGTTCGGTGAGATGGTAAAAAAACACGAATGAATGAAAAGTCAAATCTTGCAGCTAGCAAAAGAAAACTTTCTCCTACTTACAAAATACCTTTAATTTGTTGTAAATACATTGAACTAAGTCACTTATAAAGTGCAGGTAAGATTGCAGTGATATACAGAAATGGGAAAAAAGAAAACAAAGTTTTATTTCACATCTTCTGATTCACCTCTGCACTTTACAATTCAATTATAAAAAGAACTACATATATGAAAATAGCACGAGAAATAGAAATGAGTTTATAGACAGGCCAAAAACTCACAGAAACCCTCTATTACCAAATCCAAATGACAACCCCACTGACAACACTGCACATTGTGAGCACTCACAAACCATAGAAACATGAGAAATACACACCAAATTGTCATTGTAAACACAAAGCAATAATCTACAATGAACGGTTGTGTTCGTGTGAAAAAGAGGTGCACAATGTGTCTGTGTGACTGGGGCAACAGAGAAAAGAGTTGTTGTTATTGTTAATATTATTGTTAATCACTATCAGTACAGTGGTTATATCATAAGACTATTCCCAAAAACAGTACAGGCCACTGACATTGATGATAAAGATTGCTACTAATCTGACCACTTAAAACAAAAGGGTTTCGGACACTTTCAAAAGTGAGGAATTATGGTGTAACTGACATTACTGTAATGCACAAACAAATCCCAACGGTGTTGCGTCGCAAAATGAATGATATGAACGGGGGAGCCATTTTCATAGCAGATCAGTGAATGAGATTTCTTTGGCATCAGCCTTTACCGCTCGACCTGCAGTTTGAAGGTTTTATTAATTACATTTAAATTCCAAGGGTGTAAAAGAAAGTAACAATAACCGATTCTGAACCATATTTATCTGGTCTGCTCAGTGGCTGGACTGTGGGAAGGATGCTATAGAGTGTTCAGTGAATGCATGTTGTATATCATTAAGGATAGCATATCCACCCTCTTAAAGGTCACTTGAATGTGTAAATCGCTTTCTCCTTGCGAAGAAAAACAAAACAAAAACAACTATATTCATTGCACTGAAAAGACCCCCTGGCTTGAATGGTGAAAAATGATATCCGGTGACAAAAAGTGACCAAATAAGCTTGAAATACATCAAGGGCTAATGCACAAGATTTTCTATTTCCTTCCTCGGAGTACTTCGTCATTGGAATTAATGTCATTATTAGGCCACTATAAAAAGCAGTATAATTGGATTTAATTCCAGCATATGGCTTTAGGTAACTAACACGACTTTTTGGTAAAAAGTCGGATTTGTCTGCTTCCTTGGGAGTGAAGAGCAAAAAGCGCTGCTCTCGGATGACGGTTGAACTCATGACGATGGGTCAGTTTGAAGCTCTAGCACCACTATAAATGAACGGCTAATAATTATTGTACGTCAAACTGAATTAACAGCTGCAATAACAACATGTTGAAGCACTCACAGATTATCATCAAACAGAATCGCAAAACAGGTCAATAGTGACACTTTCAAGAAGCCACAACCAAAAAAAAAAAAAACAAAAAAAAAAATCACTATAGCGTCATGAAATGCAAGAGGAGAATCGGCTTGGCAGCAAATCACAGCACATTTCTGGTTAATCAGAACGTCATTAACAGACTTCGAGACAATCCTTTTAAAAGATTACCTTACAAAGATGGTAAAACGAGTACCTGTGAAAGATGAAATCAGAAAAACGTGACTTCAAAGATTAAACTTCCAGAGAGCCAACACTGACAGGTGAAAAACTACTTGATTGATTAAATGTTGATACCTTCTGTAGGTCAGATGTATTAGAGCTCAAGCTGGTGCCAGAATGGTAGAATCCACAGCCCACCACAGTGGTATCAGAGGGAAAAATTTTCGAAAAAAACAAAAAAAAAGTGCTACAATCATTGACGAAGAATATAACAATAATATTGCCTCTGATGTGCATCACGCATTAACATATTACCCATGAGACAATAGTGATAATGAAGATCATGACTATAAAATAATGAATCATACTTCAGGAAAAAAAAAAAAAAAAGAGTTTGAGATTGCCTCAGAATGTTTTCAGCTAGTGTGAATCCTTTGGTAATGACTATAATTTGAAGTAGATACCTTATATTAATCCATTCGTCTTTCTCTAATGGATCATCTCACAGGTGCAGGTGACCCTAAGGCAACACAGTAACAACTCTTATTGTGAATTACAGTTCGGTAATGAGCACAGTGATTATGTAGGGTTTCTTACTGCAGTGTGCTGAAGAATGGTAACACTTTACAACAAATTTCAATTCACTAACATAAGCTAATGCAAGGAGTTATCATGACTTAAACAGTAGGATACACTTACTGCATTTATTAATCCTAGTTCATGTTAACGTATGCATATACTAAGATGTATAAATTAATAAAAAGTTAGTGTTGTGAATGAAAAAGTGCCAGTATTAAGCCATTTCAGATATTGTTTTCCATGCAGTGTGCATGTAGCTGTACAGTATGTGAATGCAAACAATCTGCAAAGCTATAAAGCAAAAAGTGAAGTTTCTCCAAAAAGAAAGAATCGACTCTGGGCAGCCTGAATAAGCCCGAATAACTCAAACCCCTCTTCTGTGACATGTAACATATTTGCATAATGGCTACCTATGTTCAACATTGGCCACCCTCGAACATGTAATTTTATTGACGGCTGCTTCTATAATCTCGCAAGATTCACAAAACGCTTGCTCTTGAAAGATGGCTCACTACCCAGTTTATTTTTGGACCGGCTGGCTATACTGAATCACAAACCTTTAAGTATGATAAATAATAGATGTTTTATTTTCTATCGAGCGTTCAAAATACGAGCAATGAGCGTATTGTGACTGACACACTGTACGCTTTAGACCAATCACAAACAGAATGGGCAATCTGACCAATCAGAGCAGAGAAGGCTCACAGAAAGAAGGGGGTTAGCTTTGAACTGCTTTAAACAAGTCATCTGAGAATCTCTAGAAAATTAGGTGACATTAAATGCATATTTTGAGAAGACAGAAGTGTTGTTTGAATTTGCATGCTTGTGAAACTATTGTGGGAGACTCGCAAAACAATATTAGGAGTCTTTAAAATGGCATAATAGGGGCACTTTAACAATGAACATTAGTATTAGTATTTATACATTTATATTAAAAGGCTGTAAAAAGTTGTTACTTCAGTGATAATGCATTAACCAATTGAAATCTATCTGTAAAGTGTTACTGATTGTTTTGATTGAGTATTATTCTGACAATCCTTTTTATTACTAAATTGAAATTTCACTCAAAAATAAATGGATAAATAAAATCTGTCAGTATTTACTCACCCTCATGTCACTCCAATTTCTTTTCAAAAAGCACTGTCTAATTTTATTGTATGGAAAAGCACAGCTTTGACATTCTGCTACTCCGTTCGTATTTATATGAGAGTGAATAAAGATGACAGAATTTGACTTTTTGAATGAATTATTCTATACAGTATATGCAGTGATACCCAACCTGCATGTGTCAAATGTACTGCCATATCATAGGATGGGGCTGTAGATGCAAGATCTGTAAATAATATAAAAGTGTCCATTAAGTGCCAGAGACACTCTTTTACTTGGTTTCCTTTGGGTGGTTTTCATTTGCTATGCTTGTGTAAACATGTATAGCAACTATTGTGCCAACTCAGGATCTATGGAACTTATGATCCATTCTATACATGCACTTTTGAACTAATATACTGATGCTAATAGACTTTAGGTCTTTTTAAAATGAAAATATAATCTACTATATAATATATTAATTCAATCTTTAGTTAACCTGTCTTCTGTGTGGAAAAACAAAAATATGCAATCTAGAAATATAGGCAAACATTTGCAATCTACATACTAATTAATATTCCAAATATTTCAAAATGGATCTACTCTCTTGCCATTATTGTGCTGATTCAGGGCAGAGCTTAATACTATCATATAACATGCAGTGAGGATGGGTTTTGACATGTAGAATGCATCAAAACAATGAATGACTATAACTAAAGCTTGAATAAACTCCAAAATAAAACCATCAGCAGTCAGTCAAGACCAGATGATGCTCCTGCCATCATTTCTAAGATTTCTCTGCCTGATGGCTTCTCCTCCAGTGGAAGGCACTATAGATGGCTCTGAAAGCTGCGCTTACGTGAAAGCCGGTCTGGTTTTGACTGATGGCTAGATGACAGGTTTCCATTCAAGTGAACGATCTACCAGGATTGTAGGAGACACCAAAAGTCAGAGGGTCACATGCTATGCAAGGCATTTTTTTTCTCACGCTGTCTTGGCCTAAGGATTTTTCGCACCTTGACTTCTTACAGCTGCTCTCTCACCCATAAAAAGACGAGATTGTGTGAGAGGAACGTTGTGAATCTTTTTTTTTCCCTGGTACCTGAAGAACAAAAGGCAAAGATCTCTGCCAGAGAATTGCAACCACTTAAAGAGCTTGTGGCAATATCCTTCTTGACCATATAAAAACAGCCTGGTTTTAAGGGTTCTGATGTACTGCTGTAGCTTTCGGTTCCTGTAGCATCGTCTCATTTTTCATCTCCTACTGGAGAAGTCTTTGAATCACCACAGCTTATTTTTGATAACCGGCATCCACTTTTTTTTAGCGTACCTTGAAAAGTCCTGGTTCAGTCTGTTCTTCGTGTCTGCTCTGACAGAACCAAAAGTCAAGTTCTTTGTGTCGTGAGGTTTGTGGGACCGCTAAAGATACAGGTAGCCTACCCAGTAGACAACATTGAACAATAGGAAAGAGGTGGGAAAGAAGACACGAGAGTATGCATCGAGTTCCAAAATGTCTATATGCACACGGCCCTTTCGCCACGCTCCGTCTTTGCACTCCTCGTAGCAGCAGAAGAAACTCTGGCAGTCTTTTCCATCCAGGCACTCATAAACACAGGCATCGTCAAACTCCTGCCAGTACATGGAGTTGTTGAGTGTGATAACTGTGGGAGGAGGACCCACATCCAAAACTGAATAGTTCTGTTGGACGAAAACAACATCCTTTTAGAATTTGCAATATGCATCCAAAAAAACTTACAGAAGTCATAGAGTCATAAATTTGGTGATTTGGATGTACTGTACCCAAAACTCATCCAAAAGAACAACACAAGTTTGGCTGAAGTGTATGCTTGTGCATCTAATCTATGCCACAAGTAAAACAAATCATTCAGAGTGGGCTGTCAATCAAAACGTAAGATTCCCACTCACTTGAACTAACAGCGTTGTCTCCGGTGGGCAAGTTAAGTACAGCATCAATCTCTCACGGGCTGGTACGATGACCTTAAAATCTGAACATGGTTGTCTGAATCCTTCCTCTAAACCCTTTAGACCACACATGAAAACTATGCAACAGTTTTCTCCCACTTATTCCCTGTTATTCATCTCATTATTGTGACATAACTAGCAAAGCATGGTAATTACAGCACTGAAAGATAATCTATGTGAGATCACCTATAGGGTAATATTTGTTTTGTGTAAAATTGCTATGCTAATTATCCGTGCTTCTCAGCAGAGATAAGATCTAATCAAAATGAGTGATCGGCGAAAGAGTGAGAAAATTTCACCTGCGGAGACTGCCGCCGGAGAAACACAATGAGCAAAAAAGTAAGATGTGCTTGCTCAACCATAATTTAGCATCACATTACACACATAGACAAAGACTAACAACGTCAGCCTAATGAAATCATATTTCCATACCATACCATCCTGAGAGATCGCCTATATCAAACCCATGGGAAAAGGGACTTCTGTCTGCATACGCTGGATAGTAATAATACATCACCGCATAGTTATGAAAGTATAACAATAATAGAGTCTGCCTGAAAAGGCATTAGAACAGTCTGCCACACTGAATAGGTACTTCATATATTTAAAAAGGGAAAAGTAACATGTTATTGACCAACCTGACATGTCAATACAAGAATACTTGATTCACATTGGTCAATCATGACTGTGAGTAATGTGAGTATAGTAACACTATAGATTAGGGAACACATATTGACTGTGTACTAAGAGTTTTCTCTCAATAAACTACTAATTTGCAGCAGTTTAGCAGCTGGGGTTAAATCATGCAGAATAAGGCATTCAAATGTGCTTAAGTACTAATAAACAGCCAATATGCTAGTTATATGCATGCTAATAAGCAACTAGTTAATAGTGTTCCCTAATCTAAAGTGTTACCGTACACACATATACATATACATATACATATACATATACATATTCCAATGCAAAAGCCTCTAAAAGCCATCTTGGTCAAAAATGAGATAACAACAGAAGGTGAATGCTCTCCGCACATAATACAGGTCCTTCTCAAAAAATTAGCATATTGTGATAAAGTTCATTATTTTCTGTAATGTACTGATAAACATTAGACTTTCATATATTTTAGATTCATTACACACAACTCGAAGTAGTTCAAGCCTTTTATTGTTTTAATATTGATGATTTTGGCATACAGCTCATGAAAACCCAAAATTCCTATCTCAAAAAATTAGCATATCATGAAAAGGTTCTCTAAACGAGCTATTAACCTAATCATCTGAATCAACTAATTAACTCTAAATATCTGCAAAAGATTCCTGAGGCTTTTAAAAACTCCCAGCCTGGTTCATTACTCAAAACCGCAATCATGGGTAAGACTGCCGACCTGACTGCTGTCCAGAAGGCCATCATTGACACCCTCAGGCAAGAGGTCTGTGGGAAGGAAAAAGTGTGGCAGAAAACGCTGCACAACGAGAAGAGGTGACCGGACCCTGAGGAAGATTGTGGAGAAGGACCGATTCCAGACCTTGGGGGACCTGCGGAAGCAGTGGACTGAGTCTGGAGTAGAAACATCCAGAGCCACCGTGTACAGGCGTGTGCAGGAAATGGGCTACAGGTGCCCATTTCCTGGTGTTCCCCAGGTGTTCCCCAGGTCAAGCCACTTTTGAACCAGAAACAGCGGCAGAAGCGCCTGACCTGGGCTACAAAGAAGCAGCACTGGACTGTTGCTCAGTGGTCCAAAGTACTTTTTTCGGATGAAAGCAAATTTTGCATGTCATTCGGAAATCAAGGTGCCAGAGTCTGGAGAAAGACTGGGGAGAGGGAAATGCCAAAATGCCTGAAGTCCAGTGTCAAGTACCCACAGTCAGTGATGGTCTGGGGTGCCATGTCAGCTGCTGGTGTTGGTCCACTGTGTTTTATCAAGGGCAGGGTCAATGCAGCTAGCTATCAGGAGATTTTGGAGCACTTCATGCTTCCATCTGCTGAAAAGCTTTATGGAGATAAAGATTTCATTTTTCAGCACGACCTGGCACCTGCTCACAGTGCCAAAACCACTGGTAAATGGTTTACTGACCATGGTATTACTGTGCTCAATTGGCCTGCCAACTCTCCTGACCTGAACCCCATAGAGAATCTGTGGGATATTGTGAAGAGAAAGTTGAGAGACGCAAGACCCAACACTCTGGATGAGCTTAAGGCCGCTATCGAAGCATCCTGGGCCTCCATAACACCTCAGCAGTGCCACAGGCTGATTGCCTCCATGCCACGCCGCATTGAAGCAGTCATTTCTGCAAAAGGATTCCCGACCAAGTATTGAGTGCATAACTGAACATAATTATTTGAAGGTTGACTTTTTTTGTATTAAAAACACTTTTCTTTTATTGGTCAGATGAAATATGCTAATTTTTTGAGATAGGAATTTTGGGTTTTCATGAGCTGTATGCCAAAATCATCAATATTAAAACAATAAAAGGCTTGAACTACTTCGAGTTGTGTGTAATGAATCTAAAATATATGAAAGTCTAATGTTTATCAGTACATTACAGAAAATAATGAACTTTATCACAATATGCTAATTTTTTGAGAAGGACCTGTATATGTTCAAGTACTTTTACTTCAAATGCACTAAATCCCAGCCTCAACCCATTCAGAAGTACCAGTACTTACACAGAAACCTATACATAGTAGCCAGAAAGAAATGCTAATTTTAAAGAAAATGATCAGATGTACTTAGAGGCTTTGCATCTGAACTCTTCATATATAAATATACAAAAAGTTTCTTATGCTTATCAAGGCTGTTTTCACATGATCAAAAATACAGAAAAAAAATTTATATTGTGAAATATTATTACAATGTAAATCAATGTTTTTCTATATTAATATACATTAAAATTTAATTTATATCTGTAATTAAAGTTGAATTTCCAGAATCATTACCCCAGTCTTCAGTGTCACAGGATCCTTCAAAAATCATTCTAATATGTTGATTTATTATCAGTGCTGGAAACAGTTGTGCTGCTTAATATTTTTTTTTGAACCTGTGGTACTTTTTTCAGGATTTTTTGATAATAAAAGGTTAAAAAAGAAGAGCATTTATTTTAAATAGAAAGGTTTTCTAACAATATACACTACTGTTCTAAAGTTTGGGGTCAGTAAATTTGTATTGTTTCCATTTTTATTCACCAAGGATGTGTTAAATCAATTAAAAGTGATAGCATAGATTTACTTTGTTAGAAAAGATTTATATTTTGAATAAATGCTGTTTTTTTTAACTTGTTATTCATCAAAGAATCCTGAAAAAAAGAATTACAGGTTGCGAAAAAATATTTGGCAGCACAACGGTTTCCAACATTGATAATTCTAATAATAAATCAACATATTAGAATAATTTCTGAAGGATCACGTGACACTTAAGACTGGAGTAACAGCTGATGAAAATTCAGCTTTGCATCACATGAATAAATTATATTGTAAAGTATATTAAAATAAAAAAACATTATTTTATATTGTAATAACATTTTGCAATATTACTGTTTTTTTCCTGTATTTTTGATCAAATAAATGCAGCCTTGAAGACTTAAAGACTTAAAATGGCATGAAAACATGATCTGTGGGAGTTTTTAATGAGTAATCAGCTTTAAAGTAAAAATTAAAGTAAATCTCAATGTCTGTGATCAATATTTACTGAGCTTTGATGACTGCTGACCTGAAAAATTCAAAAATAGTTAAAAGTTAACTATTAAAAAGAATAGCTGAAAATAAGTTCACAAATACAATATTGTTCTATAGTTGTTACTGCCTTGAGTTATTATTTTGGAATAAATGTAAAACACTTAAAAACACTTGATGAGATTTTTACATGTCATTAATACATATAAGATTGATGTAAAAAACTAGAACCCCCAACACCCCCCTTTCTATTAGTATAAGTAATATTTAATTAATTTCCTCATAACTTAAAAAACAAAAAAACAAAAAACTAATGCATACCACTGAAATATATATTCAATATTTAGAATATTTAAAATTCTGCTTTGCCATAGCAAGAATACTTTACATTTTAAAATGTATTAAAAATTCATCTGTCATTTTAAATTTTGATCATATTTCACAATATTACTGTTTAAATGCAGCCTTGGTGAGCATAACAGGCATGTAAAATCACTTTAAAAAACCTTAGAAACTCCAAACTTTTGAACAGTACTCTCTCTCTCTCTCTCTCTCTAATAATTATTGCTATATTCCACTATTGCTACTTTAATGCCTCCTGTATCATTCATCTCTCATATCAAGCCAAAGCACATTGATTCCAAATCAAAATGATTATCTGACTGTATTAAAAATGGCCTTGGAAGATTTCAGTATTCATTTCAATATAAATATTTGACATGAAACTTTAGAGCAAGAAAATGAAAACATCCCTTACATATTGAGGGATTGCATAACTTTCTCCAAACTTTGATTGATGCAGAACATGCTACTCACCGATCTTTTCGTCTTGTTACAGGTTGGTCTGCGGGCACTATAGGAGTAATAATTGAGTGTGGCATACTCCATGAGAGCCGCAAAAACAAACAGGAAACAGACAGTGACGAAAAGGTCCATTGCTGTGACATACGAGACTCTGGGTAGTGATGTCCGTGCCACCGTGCTGAGTGTTGTCATGGTTAATACCGTCGTTATTCCTGCATAACCAAAAAAGGAAATTAGATGGAATACCTGGTAACAAGGGAAACGCCTGCTAATGAAAAAAATGAGCTAAATCATTCAAAATGTTTGCTGACATTGTTAGCAGCATGTGTGAAATAGTTTGATATCTCTGCAGAATACAAAACACTGTTATTTTTTGTCTCTAAGCAAATTATGTGATTCCTTTTCACTTAGCAGACCTGATTAAGTTCCATCCAAGACTCCACAGCTCTGATTGTTTTTGGACAGGTGTGATACAAAAGCTATGTTCTAAAACCTAGTAAGCTGCCTCACTAGGCTGCCAATCTAATGTAGCATCCTAACTGACATGGCACTGATTGAGTTGAAATGCTCTACATAGGCAGGATTTTAAAACAGCCAATATGAGAGAAACTGAAGTAACAGTATCATAAAGTAGTATTATTTTTAATAGAAAGAAGACAAAAAAACAAAAAACAAAAAAAACAGCACTATTATATGCCTTTAATGTGGTTTTATCTTTCAATCTGACACCCGTCCAGATGCAACAGTCATTCTTTTGTATTTAATAGGAACGGAGGCACCTGCAAATTAAAAAGAATGCCACCCACACAAACACCTAGAATCTGAGAAGCGTGCAGACATTCTTAGCGCCACTCTTGCATGGACATTTAGAGTTGCCTCAGAGAACCAGTGACTGTGCTCCTGTTTTGCAAGGGTTTCTATGGAAACAAGCAAGCTTCATCTATTTCAGACAGAAATTTCGCACTCCATTCCTTTTTCCTCCGCTGTTGCTGGCCACGGTGATTACCTTCACCTGTTAGACTGACTTCCCCTGATACAGTGGCACTTAGTTAAATAACTGCCTGTCTGAGTCAGAAAAACCTGTGAATGAAATATGCATTTCAAAATGGCTCTTTCCTGAACTGCTTGGCTCCATTTTAGACTCATTAGTTCTCTCGTCTGTTTTTGCAATGGATTAGAATGACATAACTCTCTTGATGTTGAAATGACTGTAATGCTGTCCTTCCTGTGCTTTTCAATGATGGTTCCTGGGCTGTTGGTTTGTGGGTGGGATGAGTTGAATGACTGTAGTCCAACTTTCAGTGTTCAGTACTTCTCTGCTCTTCCTCTACTAAATTAGCCTGTTTTTCCCCCCAACTATTTAAAAGTGAGACATTTTGAGTCTGAGAAAAATGCATATTTTATTATTATATAACAATAAAAATAATATATAATAAATGTACATTATATTATTTAAAATATCACACTACTGTTTATAACACTATTTGGTTAATGAAGATTCAAATGATCACCAAGGCTGCATTTTTTCAATTAAAATATATATATATATTTCAAAAACTGAAATATTGTGAAATATTATTAAAATAAAATAAATAACTATTTTATAGCCTATTCTATATATGTGTGTGGACTGACCTATAATTTTACATTCATTTCTATAGCTAAATAGTCAGGTAGATTTAAAATACACGCTAGATACAAAGAAATGGATTAGAAAAGATAATTCTAATGAACAGGTCTCACTATTTTTAAACTGAACAAAATTATAAACAACACTTTTGTTTTTGACCCCATTTTTCATGAGCTGAACTTTTTCTATGTACACAAAAGGCCTAATACTCTCAAATATTGTTCACAAATCTGTCTAAATCTGTGTTAGTGAGCACTTTTCTTTTACTGAGATAATCCATCCACCTCACAGGTGTGGCATATCAAGATGCTGATTAGACAGCATGATTATTGCGCAGGTGTGCCTTAGGCTGGCCACAATAAAAGGTCACTCTAAAATTTGCAGTTTTACTGTACTGGGGGTCGATGGGCGTCCAAAAACCAGTCAGTATCTTGTGTGACCACCATTTGCCCCACGCAGTGCAACACATCTCCTTCGCATAGAGTTGATCAGGTTGTTGATTGTGGCCTGTGGAATGTTGGTCCACTCCTCTTCAATGGCTGTACGAAGTTTCTGGATATTGGCAGGAACTGGAACATGCTGTCATATACGTTGATCCAGAGCATCCCAAACATGCTCAATGGGTGATATGTATGCTGGCCATGCAAGAACTGGGATGTTTTTAGCTTCCAGGAATTGTGTACAGATCCTTGTAACATGGGGCTGTGCATTATCATGCTGCAACATGAGGTGATGGACGTGGATAAATGGCACAACAATGGGCCTCAGGATCTCTTCATGGTATCTCTGTGCATTCAAAATGCCATCAATAAAACGCACCTGTGTTCGTTGTCCATAACATACGCCTGCCCATACCATACCATACCAAACCATCAGCAAACCGCACACAATTTCTGACAGTTTGTGCAGAAATTCTTTGGTTATGCAAACCGTTTGTTGCAGCAGCTGTCCAGGTGGCTGGTCTCAGATGATCTTGGATTTTCTCGACAAACGGAGAAGTGCTCACTAACACTGATTTAGACAGATTTGTGAACAATATCTGAGAGAAATAGGCCTTTTGTGTACATAGAAAAAGTCTTAGATTTTTGAGTTCAGCTAATAAAAAATGGGGGCAAAAACAAAAGTGTTGCGTTTATAATTTTGTTCAGTGTAGTTAAACCCAACAGCAGGTACTGTATATACTACAGAAGCATATTTCCACCACTGAATAAAAAAATTAAAATAGGTTATTGCTATTGTTATTTTTATCTCACAATTCTGACTTTTTTTCCTCAGAATTGTGTGAAATAAACTCGCAATTGTGAGTTCTAAAGTCGAGTTTTTATCTTGCAATACTTGCAATTTGTATCTTCCAAAAACTTTCGAGTTTAATTCTGGCTTTTTTTTCTCAGAATTGTGAGATATAAAGTCCAATTTTGAGGGGAAAAACAAAGACTGATGTTCTCAGAATTGCGAGTTTATATCTCACAGTTATGACAGAGATAACTCACAATTACGTTATAAAGTCAGAATTGCGAGATGCTAAATCACAGTTCTAAGAAAAAAAGTCACAATTGCGAGATATAAACTCAATTCTGAGAAAAAAAGTCACAATTTTGAGATATAAAAAAATTCAATTCGGAGGAAAAAAAGTCACAATTTTGAGATATAAAAAAATTCAATTCGGAGGAAAAAAAGTCACAATTTTGAGATATAAAAAAATTCAATTCGGAGGAAAAAAAGTCACAATTGCGAGATATAAACTCACAATTCTGAGAAGAAAGTAATAATTGCGAGATATAAACTTAATTCTGAGAAAAAAAGTCACAATTTCGAGATATAAAAATCACAATTCTGAGAAGGCGCAATTGCGAGATATAAACACAATTCTGAAAAAAAGTCACAATTTTGAGATATAAACTCACAATTCTGAGAAAATAAGTCACAATTGCTAGATATAAACTCACAATTCTGAGAAAAAAAGTCGAAATACCGAGATATAAACTCTGTGCGTTTATATCTCTCTCCTCACTGTGACACCAAGACCTCTGGGAAAAATTTGAGCAACGATTGCTCCCAACATCAGTGCCTGACCTCACTGATGCTCTCACGTCTAAATGGGAGCAAATCCCAGCAGCCATGTTCCATCATATTGGAAAGTCTGTTTGGGTGCCCACATACTTTTTAGCCATGTATTTGACTATAAACAAAAGCAGTTCATTTACGTTACACGTGAAACACATTTTCAGGTTAAGCAACAAAAAGTTGCTCAAGTCTTCAAAAACTGACTGACCACCCTATATTTGACCCCTCACTATTCTTCTGGGTTCTATCTTGGTCACATCCTTTTCTAACCTGACATTTCCACGGCAGTGAGCCCAAGCCCTTTCTCTCCCACATTTTATCTCGGCTGCCTTTCTCTCTGGACTTCATCGATCAACTGGACGCCTGTAAAGCAAATCTCTACTTTTTCTCCTACTCCCTTTCTTTCCACTGAAGGTGTAATGACTTCTTTTGTCAGACAGATTAATTGCATTCATCCCTCTTTTTCTTCTCAGAGTATGTTGCCAGTTTATTTCTTTTCTTCTAAACATAGATTGTGCAGGGGTCTGGCCCCTTTTTCCAGTTTTCCTAGCATTTAGCTATAGGATCGGTGTTACCAATTTATGTCAACTAGGATCCTGTTGATTTGACCGTCACTGAACCTGCTTGTTAGCTTGAGAATACTCAGTGGGAACAGCATCTCAGGCCACAGTGATCTGTGGTGTGTTCAGAGGTAATCGAACAAGACAGACTAAGATTGGCAAGCTAATCAAACTACATCATGAGACAGATTAAAAGCCTTTCTAAATTACGTTGCATGATACTTTCCATGTGGATCCCTCATTGAACTATATGAGGATAAATGAAAAGAAATAGCATGGTCTAAACAAAGCCACTAAAATAAAATGAAAACCACAGGCATAACTAAAGTTAGGTGATAAATTAAAAAAAAAGATGAAAAATGAAAAATTACCTTGACAACAGTGACATTTACCAGGACAGGACATGGACTTAATCAAAGCAGGAAACTATAAAGAAATGAGTAAAGCCAACAAAAAAGCAGATGAAGTGCTTTCATGAAACATGAAAGAATGTGACCAAATACACGCAGTAAAATGAAAACAAAGATTTTCCTTTTATAAAAAGACATATGTAATAAAATATAAAGACAAATACTTTACTTTAACTGTCTTTCATCCTCGTAATATGTGAACTTGGTTATTGAATGAAACAAAACATTTATTAAATGAACAGTTCACCCTCAAATGAAAATTTGCTCACCCTCAGGCAATCTAAAATACAAATGAGTTTGTTTCTTCTTCATAAAAAACAGATTTGGAGAAATGTAACATTACATCACTTGCTCACCAATGGGTGCCACAGGAATGAGAATTTAAACAGCTGAAAAAAAAAAAATCCAGAAAAGTAATCCTTGTGACTACAGTCCATCAATTAACATTAATGAGGTTAAAATATGCATGTTTTTAAGAAACAAATTCATCATTATAGGATTTTATGATTACACCATCACTACTGGCCAAAATGCGAGTCTATAATCTATAATAACTATTTCCACAATTCTTCCTCCAGTGAAAAATTCCATTTCCTGTTGCCCTCTCACATCATTTTTGAGAGGCCAACTTTTCTGGACTGTTTTTGCTTCAATAAAATCATCTGGAGCTTGATCTCCTAAATCAGACAAGACAACTGCTGAAAGCAATATCATGGAGAGAGGACTCGTATTTTAGGCTGTTGAAGCAACAGTCTGAAGTAAAAAAAAAAAATCTTATTGATGGATTTATTACAAACACTGAGCTTTTTGCTTCACAAGATGGTAACTGATAATTGAGTTGTCTGGATTACTTGTGGATTATTGTGATATTTTATCAGCTGTTTGGATTTCCATTCAGAGCAGATGATTCACTGATGAACAAATGATGTAATGCTGAAATTCTCCAAAGCTGTTTCCTATGAAGAACAAAACTTATCTACATCTTAGATGACCTGACGGTGAGTACATTTTTATTTGTGCGTGAACTATTCCTTGAAATATTGCAAACAGTATCTTTAAAACAGCCTATTTAAGGACAAAGAAACCCAAACATCAAGTTGCACATGAATGAATCGCACAAAAGAACAGGTATCTGTAATTATTGCATGTACCTAGTGCTGTTCTAGCTGGAGTTGCATCTTTTTTGATCCAGAAAGAGACCCAAGAGAGAACCACAGTAAGTATGCAGGGGATGTAGGTCTGAATTGTGAAGTATCCCATTCTTCTGCTAAGGTCAAAATAGACAGTCATCACCACATAGTCACCTGGAAAAAAAAATACTGCAGATGAAACGTGTGTGCATGAGTATGTTTCGTTAAAAATTACTAAACTTTAAGCATACATGTAATGATGAACTAAGTGTAATTCTACTGAAATGTGAAGGTCATATTGCCTTTATATTTCCTTTGAAAAGTTCTTCTGTCTGTTTTCATTTTTGTATTTATGAAAGCGGTTGACCATAACCTTGAAAATATCCTGGCACTCATTCTGATTTAATAAGAATGTTTTTTCTTCCTGCTTCATTGACACTGTATATCCAGATTTCAAGGCTATTTTTAAGTATTTAGATTAAGTAGTGACATATCTAAAAAGTATAGAAAAACGCTAAATGCAAAATTTCTCAATTCAACAGCAGAACTATGCTATTAGTGTAGCATTCTTTCAGTTCTTATTACTGTTTTGTCTGGAGGCCTAAACAAAACCTTTTCACTCTTCGTTGTAGCCTACAGAAGTATTTTTTTCTTCAAACAGTGATAAACAGGTCTCTATCCATTTTCACAGACTGAGAAAAATAAGTGTGTGAAATGATAGGAAAAAAAAAAAAACTGTACTTGTCTTTTGATCTTTTCCCACATATTGCAAATCATATTTTCCATGCTGTGCTGCAGTTTTCACACATTATAGACCTCTTGTATTGCTAAACTGAAAATTGATAGTCATGTTACAACATGCCCAAATAAGCTTTTCTAGGTTGTAGTTCATGCCTTCATGGGAATTGGGAATATGTCTGCATCTAACATTCAGTAGTTGATATTATCTGTATTCTAGGAAGTTTCCTAAAAAGATTCAATACAACTTCAATATAACATTGATTTGCACCAAAAATGCCATTCTCTCCCATCCTAGCTGGTATCTGAAAATGAGGATATAACATTTCTAGTGCAGTCCATTGACCATGTTCACACTAAGAGTTACTAAGCCCTGAGAAAATGTCATCCAATAGTGCAGGTACAGTAATGCTTTAACTGAAGTGACATTTCAACTGCTTACAATCCTCTGACCCAGAGTTTTCAATCTTAATGGGGGTCCATTAAGATACTGCAGGGGGTAACATATTTAAAAAAAACTCTATATAAATTTCGATAAATGTACTGTCAAGAATATACTTCAGTTGATCCAATCACTTCTACAGACCGTAAAACCATCATTAAACAAATGCAAATGTCTTTCTGCCACAAAATACAATGGTGCAATGAATCCAGGACCTTAAAAGGATGTAAAGGTAGTTGCTTGAGAAAATAAGTCAATGCTAGTTTAGTATACTTTAATAATGTAAATTAAAGATAGATATGAGCATTTTTATTCATACTAGGTTGGATAAAACCTGATTGTTCAATTTTTTTTAAATAAATGTATATTTTTTTTAATGAGCAGTGATGAGTTAAATTGATCAAATATGTCAGTAATTACTGTTGAACTATTAAAAAAGTTTTCTATTAAAATAAATGCTGCTCATATGAGCTTTCTATTCATCAATAAATCATTTAATAAAAGTTTTCACAGAAATATTAAGCAGCGCTGTTTTAACACTGATCATTTTAAGGAATGTTCCTTGAGAACCAAATCAGCACATTAAAATGATTTCTAAAGGATCATGTGACACCAAAGACAGCTGAAGATTCAACTTTGCCATGACAAAAATAAATCAGGCATGTGATCAGCTAGAGACAAAAAAGAAGGAAAATCTGACCACGCCCACAGCACTTGTTATATCTATACATATTATCACATTCAATTATATATCTTATATTATAATACATACTATTGTCCTGTAAAAATATAAAAAGCAGCATTTAATAATCATGATAACAATATAGTACAATATATTATAATAAAGTACATAAAAGTACATATAATATATTATAGTAAAGTATATAGAATTGTTATTATTATTAAAGTACCTGATAAAAGGAAACATTACATTTTTGGTTTTGAAATAAATATCTTCTATATCTATAAATATCTGCTCATCAAGGTTGAATTAATTTGATCAAAATAAATTAAAAAAGAGCAATATTGTGAAAAATTTACAAATTAAAAAAGTTTTTCATTTTAACATATAATAAAATGTAATGATATTCCTGTGATGCAAAGCAGAACTTTCTTCATCATTTCAGTTTTCAGTGTCACATGATCTTTTAGAAATCATTACATTTTATTTGACTCTCAAGAAACATTTCTGATAGATTTTTTAATAAATATAGTTAATGAACAACATTTATTTGCATTTATCAAATATTTTAATTAAATGTGCTAATGCATTTATTAAATAGAAATTATTTTAAATGTCTTCATCACTTTCATGCATGATGATTTTATTAGTTGTTTTTTATATTATTATTATTAATTTCTCTCTCTTTTTTAAATCATATACAAAAGTTTGAGTGGTAGCTATCACTGTTTTCACAAAAATATTAAGCAGCAAAACAGTTTTTTTTTTTTTTAAATTGATAATAATGAGAAATGTGTCTTGAGCAGCAAATCAGCATATTAGAGAATCATTCCTGAAGGATTATGTTACACTGAAACTTCACTTTGTAAACAGCAGATTTATAAACGTTTCTAGTGACGAATGTTGCATTCTCAAATGCAAATTAAAGCGCCTCGAACCAATGATAGACCAGTGAATCGAAACTAAAAACAGTACTGTAACAGCACACAGCAGACATGTAGCGCGTCAGACTACAATCTATTATATAATTACGTCACAACCGTTGCGATTTTTATGACAGCACTACGCAATGTCAAATTCTCACCGCCATTTATAAAAAGTTACCAGTTCAACGCGTTTCAGCGCTTGTTTCTACTCGCTTTTGGCGCTTTGAATCATTTGAACGCTTTTACCACTGTCCTGCAGATGGTGCCGCAAGCTCGTACAGTGCTTTCAGCGCTCCGTCCATGATGTTTTAGAAAACAATCTTTTTGCAGCTTATTTAATTAATTGCTTAAGGCCATTCGCGCGATTTCAATTCCACCCCCCTCAAAAAAAAAAAACTCGGATCTACGCGAATCACATGGGTCGTCCCTCAGAGGTCGGAAAATAAAGTTTCACAGTATTACTATTTTACTGCTATTTTAATGAATAATTATCTAACAATTTTCTTTATCAGTAGCCATTAAATAATCATGCTTTATTCATGATCAGACTCTTATTTAGATCCAATTAATAGAGCAAAAGCACAATTACCTGCTGTTGTCTTAATTATGTCTGTGGTGTTTCTCAGGCCCATGAAGTCAAACTGGTAAAGTCTCCATGACTTCTGATCAGCCGCCTGCACCGAGTTCTTCCTCCACTTGTAAATCATTTCATCTCGTGGGTATCCATCTGTAATTACACAGAGCATAAGCCAGTGACCCCTAGCGCCCCCTTCACTTATGATGGATGCCTGAGTGCAGCCTGGTGTCAGGCACGAACTGCAGCATTTGTCTCTAGCCCAGAGCATGCTAATAAAACGCACATCACAGGCACAAGGAAGACAAAGGCAGAGAGAGAGAACAAGTAAATGAGAAGTTTGGTTCGATTATACACAGCATCCATCTTGATGCTGACACCCAACCTTGAGATGTATGCCTCTCGCGTACAACCTGTGGCCCAGAAAAGAGATTTGAAACAGCGGTCTCTTGAGCCTTTGGAACTTTAATCTTAGAAATGATCACTGATGCTGCACTTGCATTGATTATCCATGTCTCACAAGTACTGCTAAGTGGATGATATTGCACACTCTTTTTCAAATTCTGCCTTAAAGTGATAGTTCACCCAGAAATGAAAATTTTGTCATCATTTACTCCTCCTCATGTCACTGCAAAACATTACAATTTTCTTTCACAAAAAGACTTGTATTAAAATAAATTAAAATATCCAAAAACCACTAGACCAGTGTTACATATTGTGTCTTACATTACTCCAAATGTTTCCAAAAATGTTTAAATCCAGAGAAATAAAGAGTTTAGCTAGTGTAACAGACTGTGTCATTGCGGCGCCTGCCGGTGACATCATACACCCTTGATTTTCGGATTTATTTTGTAGAAAACAAGGAGACACAAAAGACACTTTAATATGTTATTTTATTAGACAGGTAATCCACGAACACGGATTGCATAGGCTCTAAGGATGAAGATGACAACTCAATCACTGCGTCATCAAACTACGCCTTTGTTTCCTTGTTTGATTTGAATATATGCCTCTAGTGGTGAAAATTGCATACTGTGCCTTTAATAGGAAAAAACAAAAAGATGAGTCTTCTGAAACCATACAATATGTTTTTTTTTTCTGAAAGAATGATGTATGCAATTTTTGACTGTAGTAAAGCATAAAAAATACCATAATATTTTTGCAGATATTTAAGAAACATACTAAATTCACATACTTGTTTCTCCAAAAAAACAATGCTACAGCCAGTTATTCTACTTTGAAATGGATGTTGTGTGTGTTGTTTTTTTTGGTCTGTGTGATTGGATGGTAACTGGATGGCAAAGAGTGAATTTCTTCAAAATGTAAATAGTAATAAAAATTCACACAGGTTTGGGAAGATATGAAGGTGAGTAAATAATGACAGAATCATTCATTTTGGGTGAACTGTTCCTTTAAAGGGTTAGTTCACCCAAAAATGAACCTCATGTCGTTCCAGTAAGACCTTCGTTCATCTTCAAAACACAAATTAAGATTTTTTGCTGAGTCGTGTTGCTGTCTATGCAGGGTCAGAAAGCTCTCGGATTTCATCAAAAATATCTTAATTTGTGTTCCGAAGATGAACGAAGGTTTTAAGGTTTAGAATGACATAAGGATGTGTAAATAATGACCGAATTTTTTATTTTGGGTGAACTGTCTCTTTAAGCAGCTAGAGTGCTGGTGTTGTAGCCACTTACTTTGTACAATGTCCAAAAATAGAATGAGTTTCCATAATTTCTTAGAGACTATTCTTTGATAAGTGAGTGGACGCACTTCATCCAGACACTGTGATTAATAAAACAGCACAATTAGATTTCCACACAAATACATATCAATTCTGTTGAACACACAATGGCCTGTGCTGTTAAATGGTAATCAAGCCTAATGGCCATCTGAGGTAATTGTCAGTCTCTTAACAGTTAAGCACACTAAAAGTGGAAAAAGATAAAAGATGTTTTTTGATTAATTGAATTTCATTAAAATTCTCCTTGGTCTACGCAGAGGACATTCAAGTAGCAATAAAGATGTTCTTGACCACAAACAGTTGACATTTTAAACCAGTGATTAATAGAATCAGACGCATTTTTGAGCTTTTTCATGTTTGATATTGATAAAACATTTAATGCGCCTTATTCTCATTTTATGGACCAAAGCAGTAATTTATTATTATCATTTAAATCTCATCTTTTTTTGGGGGGGACAGGACATGCACAGAGTTAATTGATTCAGTTCTGAATTGAATATGCAATGACATAATGAACACAAGATAATCACTTGAATTTACAAGAAGTGTGTAGTACGGTAGTATCTACCGTAAAATGTGCCATACTACTTGTATATTGGGGACATGGTTAATTGAACCACAGTCTGCTTGTCTTAAACACCTGTTGGACATCAATTAAATTCACAATCCTATTAATTGGCACTAGCAGAAACAGTAACCAGTAGAGATGTATGAAAAAAAAAACACTTTATTAATTGGCACAGAAATAAGCTGAAAAATCCCCATCCTCACCCTGGGTAAATCCCGTTGTGCCATCCCTGTGAACTGTGAGAAATAATTAGTAGTGTATTGTATAGAGTTTACAACTTCTCTGCTCAATCAGCCATAAAGAGGTTGCAAAGGATCAGCAAAATAGTTTCAATTAAAACTTTGTGTACACAATAGTAAAATAGATGCAGCCTCCATAGATGTATTTTAGGGTTACCAGGGGAGCAGAGCTGAAATTGTGTTATCATTGATTGAGTTTCTAAATGTATCAAATAGAATGATTTTCTTAATCTTATATTTGGTATTATTGTTTGGTAGAATAGCAAACAACAATATTAGTGCAATATTACACGAGTGCAAATGTGATGCGGATCTTATACAACAGTTCAGTAAGTAAGAAGTTAATACTGTGTTATTTTAGACAAAATGTTGTCTGTTTTGCTCAATTTTGCCAATGAAAATATAAAGACAAAGTAGAACTGTTCATCTCCGAGCAACACACAGTGGCATTTCATTCCTTAATACACGTTTTGAACGAACTGGGTAAACTATTTGGCACGTTGAACAAATGAATTGCGGTGACATTGAGACATTTACTACCAGTTTTCATTCATTATTTAGAGTATCATTTCATCAAGAAATAATTTAATATTTTCATAGTAATAATAATAAAATTAATGAAATGATTAGAGGTATAGTTCACACACCCAAAAATGACACTTGTGTCATAATTTACTTACCCTCATGGTCCAAAAGTAGGTCTGTCAAATGATTAATCGCGATTAATCGCATCCAAAATAAAAGCTTATGTTTACATACTATATATTTGTGTGCTGTGTATATTTATTATGTATATATAAATACACACACACATGCATGTATATATTAAGGAAAAATATGTATACTTATATCTAAAATATTTATTTTTATTTATAATCTAAATTGTATACAGGTATAAATATATGTACATATAAATATTTAGTTTTAATATATACATGTATGTGTGTATATTTATATGTACATAATAAATATACAAAGTAAACACACATATAGTATGTAAACATAAACTTTTATTTTGGATGCGATTAATCGCGATTAATCATTTGACAGCCCTATTCAAAAGAGTATATGTAATAAATTGTATTAAACTAAATATTTCTTGCCGAAGCTACTTTTTCACCTTTACACAACAATGACTTTAAATGATCTTTTGGGAGTAATTTCTCAGCCAAATTTGATGTGCGATTAATTAATCGCCACATCATGTAATTAATTAGATTAAACATTTTAATCACTTACCAGCCCTAAATTTTAGATTATATAGAGTATATATATGGCCTTGGTCAAACTTTCAGTCATACTGTTGAACTCCTTGTTGCTCAGACATTCTAAAAAATAACCAGCTAAGTCCAGCTTTATGCCACGCTTCTGTTCTCCTTACATTATATTTAGTTCATTAGGTGGAAGTGGAGATCTCTTTATGTTTCTTTTGATAATTATCTATGGGCAGTGTCAAAGATACACTCATGCTCCATTTCTTCCCAACAGTTGCCTTGCCACCCCCTGTCTCAGTCTCTCCCATTTGCATTGTCCTTGGTTCATTATTGTATAACCCTTAGGTCATGATAGGCTAAAAGGTACAAGCAAATTCCACTTAATCAGAAGAAAAAATAGCCATCGCCATGGGAACCAGAACACCATCCATTGGCTTCAGTGGGTGAAGAAAGGGGCGCTGATGAATCACAGCAAGCAAGAGCTTGTGAAGACTATGTGATTTAAACCTAATAGGGTGTGTGGAGAATGCCTTGGTAGCACAACAAATAACTTCGTAATTTCATCATTCATCAACAAAGGAGGTTACTATTGATTTGTGGAGGACTAAATGCGAGCCATACATTTCAGTTTATACATCCTGCCTCTGTCCGCCACGTCGGATGAGAATGCCACTATTAGGTGGGCAAAAAAGATTTATGGCTTATCTTATGACCCGCAGAAATAGAATCAAATAAGAAACGAATAAACAGATTGATCTTTGTTTAAAATTCAGTGATTTTATACACACAAAAACTGCTTATGTACTTTAAAGCCACGCTATTATTATTAAAAAAAAAAAAAAAATCAGAAGAAAGGCTGTTTTAAAAACTCTGTGAGCTTAGTCCACACATGAGGTGCTTTATCAGGTTTTTTTTATCTGTGCAGGACTAGAGCACAGTACTAATACCCTCAATGCAGAGCTGGCTCGTTTTTTAATGCCTGCTGAGACTGGCTAAAACCAGGGAGGATATGGAGACATTCAGACCCTGAATGGACACTAAACTACTTCTTGGACATTTTCAGAAACAACTGACATACATATATATAAAATAACCTTCAAAAGATTGAAATCAGATTAGGTATTGTCCCTTCTGCTTACCAAAGCTGCATTTATTTTATCATATTGCAGTAAAAACAATAATATTGTGAAATTTCATTACAATTTAAAAGATTAAATTAAATATACTTTTAAATAACTGTATTAAAATATATTATAATACATTTTAAAATATATTTTAAAATGTACATTTTTCCTGTGATGACAAAGCTGAATTTTTAGCAGCCATAGCTCAAATCTTCAGTGTCACATGATCCTTCAGAAATTACTCTAATATGATGACGAGGTGCTCAATGTTGAAAACAATGCTGCTTTTTTGTGGAAAGCATGAATATTTCATGAACAGAAAGTTGAAAAGAACAGCTTTTATTTGAGATGCAAGTATTTCATAAAAATAAGTCTATCTATCTATCTATCTATCTATCTATCTATCTATCTATCTATATCATCTTGCACAAAAATTAAGGAGCAATATTAAACTGTTTTCAACATTGGCAATAATGCTGAAAATGTACCTTTCCATCACAGCAATGAATTACATTTATTAATTAAATATAATAAAACCGAAAAGTTAATATTTCACAATATTACTGTATTTTTCATAAAATAAATGCAGCCTTTAGTAAGTGTAAGAAACTCTCAAAAACAAACAAACAAACAATAACAATTTTTTAAAAAATTAAATTATTTGTTTGGTTTTATATTGGTTTTAGGGCATGAGGGCAGCATGTAATATTAATAATATGGTAACACTTTACAATAAGGTGTTATTTGTTAACATTAGTTAATGGATTAGTTAACATGAACGAACAATGAATAATACATTTATTGCAGTATTTATTATATCTTCGTTAATATTACTTTTTAATACAGTTGTTCATTGTTTGTTCATGTTATTTCACAGTGCATTAACGAATGTAAACATACACAACTTGTGCTTTTAATAATGCATTAGTAAATGCTAAGATTAATAAATGCTGTAGCAGTGTTCATTCTTAGTTCATGTAACTAATGTAGTTAACTAATAAACCTTATTGTAAAGTGTTACCAAATACTAATATGGTAAAATGCCAAAGATATATGAAAAGAGAATAATCGCATTAAACAATATACTTATATATTTATAACATGCCCTCATTGTGTCAATTTTTGAGATATTAATAATTTTCAACTAAAGATTCAGTCTTTATGAAAAGCAGCTCTAAATACAAATTAAAAAAATCAGCATGAGCTCTATCTTTTGTTATATGAAGAGCAACTGGGGGGAGAAGAGAAATACAGCAATGAAAATAATCTTGAGCGACACCATTGATACAGAGATGTGGGGAATCATCTAGCAGAGTGGAGCTTTATATTTCACAGACAAAAGCAGAGCGAGTAAATTCTTTAGTCACACATTTTTAAAGGAGATTGCAAAATCATCTCCTCCTCACTTAATAATCAGGACAGCTAGAAAACATTAGCATGAATATGCACAGACACAAAGTCACATTCAGACCAGCTGAAACATGGGTAAAACAATGGCTTTAGTCAGGGTTGGTGTGACGGATTTGGCCTAAAGTACTAAAGAAGAAAATGAATATGATGGTGACTGAGGATGAATGAGTAGGGAGTGTTTTAGGCCTGCTAAAAATTGGGTGTCACAGATGGGTTTCAGTGTAGCTGTGGGCCAATGCAGAGGACACAAGAAGAGCAGAGTTATACAAATATGCTCAGGCGAGGAAAAAACTGCAAAAAGAGTAAACATTCAAAAAGGAAAGATTGAAAGCTTTGAGGCAATAGACAGCTGATCACAACCCACTCAGACAGTCAGTTCAAACCGCTATGAAAACAAAAGGCCATTATACTGAACTAAACTGATGCAAATGAATCACAAAAACACCCGGGCTGCAAAAGAGGTAATCTTAATATGAGCTTGGCTACAGGAACGAGTGCAAATACAATATATAATGTTATGTATATTCAGTGCCTCTTTCTGCTCTTAAGTGAATCATTGAATAATTCATTCTGTCAGTTCTTTCAAAAACGCTGAAACATTCAAGAAACATTCAAGTGACTTTTGAATCACATAGCATACAATTTTGACTATTCCTCCTATATAAAGATATGGTTAAAAATAGTGAGAGCAGTATGCAAGTAATTCCGAATTCACCAACAAAAATCACTGAATCATTTGCTCAACTGTTTTGTTAAAAATGCTGATTTATGTCTGTGCCAACAGCCGTCCTGGTTTGTAGACCTTTCCCGAAATTCACCCCCCTCCCACTTCACTTCCTCTCACTATTCACTATCAAAATTAAGGTAAAAACTTCAATAATACATTGAATAAATACATTTTACCCTGACTGTTACTGCCATATAAAGATATGGAAAAAATAGTAAGAGTGAGTCACAAAAGTGAGCCACTAAAATCATTTACTCAACTGTTTTATTCAAAAAAGCTGATTCTTGTCTGTGTGATAGTGTGAGCCCTGTTTTGTGGAACCTTCCCAAAAATAAAGGCAAAAATGCATATATAAATCTTTAAAAAATGTTGATTCATTCAGGAATAAAACTTTGACTACTGAGTGTTGCTCCGAGGTGCACTACAGTACTGCAGTTTTTTTTTTTTTTGGAACCATTTTCTGTGGTAGACCAAAAACAGACAAAGTAACTGGCATTGAGTCTAAAATGTAATTTACTTAATATTCTTATTCATTTAACTTGTGCAAAAGCAATATCACAATCACAATAAGACTGTTTGTTTGGAATAATTAGACTGTCAAAGGTTTCAGCTTAAAAGTGCACGGGAAGAAAATTAGGTGGAAAGATGTTGCTGAAAAACCCAAGAAGTTTCTGTGCTTATTTAGATGGTAAGTTGAGGGGGAAGTTATTATTTCTATGCTAATATGTCATTTCAAACACTTTTTATTCACCATTTTTTGACTCTGGAATTTATTGCTAATGTTTATCTGCATTAAACAATAAATTCAAATGACTTCTCTGAAAAAGCATGGCCAAATCCAAGAGTAAGGTTATATTCACAGTATAAAAACACTGACCTGTTCCAATCTAATCCTCACGATTGGCTGTCAGCCAAATTATTTGTGTAGTCTTGGCTCAGAAAAGCTGATGTATTAAACTGAGGTAAAAGAACGGATTCAATGGTTTGCCCCAGGGCTCCAAAAAGCAGCCAGGACCCATGCTCTGCAACCCAGTGGATGTCTATGCAACAGTGAATGCTTCCATCCCTCTTTGGTACTAGACCACTGAACTGCACCATTTGCTTTGGATGGATTAAATAACTCTTGGAGACTTCACCACATCCAACACCTCTTTAAGCACTGGGGATTTCTCTCTGGGATTTCAGTTAATGGTACAGCACTTTCCTTCAGCACTTTGTCATGCCCCACCAGACTTGTGAACCCTGACTATGTGGGTCTGCTGCCAGACTCTGGCTTGCATAAGAACTGAGTTTGTGCCAAGGTTCTCATTAGAGGAGTTTGATTAGGGATTAAAATCTCAGTGGTGGTTCATAACTTTTTAAAGAATTCAAGTGTTCCATGCCATTTTCCAAGCCATTTACTGTACATGTTTTTGTAAGTAGAATGATCACGATTTCTTGACCTGGTTCAACAGAGCTAGATCTTAAAGAGATATTTTAACCAAAAATGGAAGTTACCCCATGACTTACTTACCCTCAAGCCATCCTTTCTTCTTTCAGACGAATACAATCACAGTTATATTAAAAAATGTCCTGGCTCCTCCAAGTTTAATAACGGTAGTGAATGGGTGTACACAAACTCGCTTCGTGTAAGAAAAATCTCTATATTTAAAACCGTCAAGTTCATGAAAGAGTGGCGTTCCAACAGATGATGTAGGGCAAAGGCATAGTGTAAGCTCCAGTGAGAAGTGCATTAGAGAGAGAAAAACAAAACACCACTCACGAATTAGAAGTACAAAACAAGAATTTGTAAAGAAAAATGTTGGTTAATTTAGATATAAGCCAAGAGGAGCTGGTTTTCTCTAGTTTTGCTCTAACCAAAACTTGGTTCTTGTGAGACTACACCTACGTCATCTGCTGAAACGCCTCTCTCTCATTAATGCGAGTATGACAGTTAATGGAAGTTAGAGATTACGGTTTATAAAGTTGTAAATATGGATATTTGTCTTATGCAAATGCATCAATGTGCTTCAGAAGACCCTAATTAACTCCCTGGAGTTGTGTAGAGTACTTTTTATGATGGATGGATGCACTTTTTTGGACTTCAAAATCTCAACAGCCATTCACTGCTATTATAAAGCTTGGAAGACCCAGGACATTTTTTAATATAACTCTGATTACATTTGCCTGAAAGCATAAAGTCATATAAACCTAGGATGGTTTGAGAGTGAGTAATCATGTGGTAATTTTCATTTGTGTGAACTATTCCTCTAAGTCATGACAGCATGTTAGCGCAGCTATTGATTCAATATGAGAAACAATACATATTGTAGGCATTACTCTGTTTTAAAAAAGTTTTGTGGAAATTCGGAAGTCACAAAATGAAAAAAAAAATGACATAACCTAACATAATTAGGTTATGCACAAAAATCATATAAGTTTAGAAAGGCATTTTTGGGTGAAATATAACTTTAAACCAATATTCGGCAACCTGACTAGTGGGTTGTGCTTTTATTGAGGGTTGGGCATTAATTTCACTGACTTTTGTTGTTTGTAATATACCTTTTTATGTGTTAACATGATCATCTTAGTTCTGCTTGAGGACATGTTTTTACTTCCTGGCAATACTTAATCATTAATCCTCACCAACTCCTCTGGCATCGAGGTATTAAGAGATCAGCATGTGCTCCTTTAGTGCCTGCTGAAAGAAAGAGCTGTTGCAGACAGAAGAGGTGCATGATCAAAAGGTAATCACAGCAGTCCCTATCATCATTTAAAAATTCCCACTTTATTTAATGAACTGATTCCATCCTGGATCAGCACAATAATTGGTGTCTGAGTGTTTCGCTTTAATTTAAACCATAACATCCTCCCTTTGTTCAACTCACAATATTACTGATTGCCTTTTTAATCAAAGCTTGGGAATTGGACAGAGTTCATTTATTTTTAGTCAAATAGTCCATATTATATACCATTTTCATTTGAAACTTTCAGCTACTTCAACTTTTAGTCACCTTTTTTGTTTGCAAGCTTTTGATGATGCTATAACTGAAAAAAGACAGGTTCTCTAATTTCACAGAACTTTTAAGTTTGGATTATGACAATGATTTGATTGTGTGAATTGCTTGTGAGATCATTAAACAGAATGAGAAAAAGATGTTTTGAAAACATTACAACATTTGAAACGGTACAATTTGAGAGATGTAATCACAAGTGTGTTGCAGATGATAAAAGAGTGAGGAGAGAACAAAACAAATTACTAGAAGAATGGGAACAAGCAGAGAATTTTCTAATACTGACACAAAAAAGACAGGTTTATTATGATTTATGTTCTGCACAGCAGAAGCAAAAGCCGCTAAATAAGCTGCCAATCAGTTACGATTTTTGAAAATTATTAGAGTTGATTCACATTGAATAGCTTGTGAATTGCATTTTCACATATGGCTTAGTCACTTTCTCATTTCCAAATCTCTTCTTATTGTGAACATTAATGTGAGCAAATTATTCTCAGGAAGCTTCTCAGTTAATAACCCCAGCATCCGTCTAGATCTGTTTTTGACCATCCTTTGAAAATGACCAATAAATGTTCCGGCATGTCTGAGCAGAAGTGCCATCAGAGCATGAGAGCGTTCATAACCGCCTCTATGCAGAATAAAAAGGCTTTGATGGAAATGGTAATGTCTTCCCCTCCAAGCGAATCCATGAAGGGGAGTCAAAGCAATTCGATGAGTTAATGGCACTAAGGTGATTCTGCGCGGAAGGAAAAGCAGCTCCCATCGGTTAGGGCCACAAAAGGTGGTTTTTGCAGGAATTGCAAGCGCACGCAGCACTTTTCCACCTTTTAAATGAGTCTGAACACTCCATCCATCTTCATTACAGACTGTACAGGGTTTCATGACCAAAGACTTTTCATCAGGTCTCGGAACGGTATTTAGGTCATATTGCTTGATGGATTTGATGCATGTTGCATGGACACAACCAGTTTTTGCTTTATCTGAATATAGTGTCCATTATAGTATGGCAACTATGTAAATATCTGTTCTATTTGAATTCCACTTTTCTTCCAATACAATGTAAATCACACATGATGTGGCATTTTTGTTGCAGTTGCCACTTTTTTTTATTTAACACACTATATTTTATACATTTTTAAAGTAGAAGTGAAGCAGTCAGTCAAGTTTACATTATTTAGTTAACTGATTTCCACTTTAATTAAAGGTGACATATCATTAAAATCAGACTTTTTCCATGTTAAAGTGCTATAATAGGGCCCCTGGTGCATCTACCAACCCAGAAAATGGAACAGGACAACCCAGTAACTTTGTTTTGGTAAGTCTGTCTCTGCAAGTGTAGAAAGAGGACCTTCTCATACTATTACCGCTCCTTAATCTACATGTTTCCACCCACAGTGGCACCATTGTGTTTCCGCAAGCGACAGCACTGTACCAGTTCTAACGCCATGGCAAAAGTTTGAGCAAAGTATGTTAACGGTTCTGTCGTTGGCTGTACAGATGACCACAGAACACTGTTTAGAGTCCCAGCCTCAGAGCTGGGGATTTATTGATTTATTTACCGTATATTGTGCTGCTGCCACAGAGATCAAATCTAAACATGCAATTTCTTTCCCAGCTGTTTACCTTCACAGACATAACCGACTGTTTTTGTATGTTTTTAACATAAACTTGAATGTATTTGATATTGTATGTGCAATAAGACATAAAAGAGAACTTAGTTTAGTACATGAGACGTGACAGCCACTTTCTGTGTGCATGCTTTGGATGTGTGCGCTCAGAAAACCCTAGTTTAAACTAATATAGTTTAGAAAGCATGATTTCAGCACGAAACACATGATAATCAAAACCAAACAGATGTTTTTTAGCAAAGAATCTGAGATACGTCTTGTAAAGGCACAGCCCTATTCTGGAAAAGGGATCGGGGAGCTGCAGCTCATTTGCATTTAAAGAGACATGCATGAAAAGATCGCGTTTCTGCTTCCACTCAAAATAAGCATTTTCAAAATCATATAAAAAAATCATCTGTGGGGTATTTTGAGCTGAAACTTCATAGACACATTCAGGGGACACCTGTGACATACATTAGTAAAAAGGGACATAATAGGTCTCCTTAAAAAAAAAAAAAATAAATAATAATAATATATATATATATATATATATATATATATAAAAAAAACATGATTAATGTGACCATTTTAAAGAAAAAAGGAGGTTTTGTTATAGCTTTTGGAGCAAAAACACCGCCATCTTGCAACAGGGTTGGTTTGCTCCGTTGGCCAGTGGAGTAATATAAAGCATTATTTCTTGACATTCTCAACACATAAATGTTTATTTAACACACAAATGTATTTGACCATGGTATCCCAAAAATATTTGCATTACACTTCTGTTAACAGGACGCTAAATCTAATCACCTAGCTAAAAGATCAGGCTAGTGCTGCACCCGAAGGATGTCTATCTTTGGGTATACAACGAATCGATTAGATTCACGATTTATAGTGTTTCGATTCGATTTAAGAACGATTTTTGCAAATTCAGAACGATTCGATTCAAGGCGATTCACAATAAAATTAGATGCGATTTGATTATTAATAATTCAATCTGCATTCCCCTAAATTCTTTATATGCTATTCAGGGGTCAAATTACATTGCAGCCTTTATGGAGTCAGAGAGTGAATGCAAAAATACAATTAAAATATATAAATAAAAACACATTTGTCAACTGTTAGATGTTAGTTTAATAATGCTATGGCATGACATACAGAATATGTAGAATCTTACCCTAGTGAAAAGTATTATATTTAAAATACATTTATTTCAAACTAAGTATAGTTCAAATCTATTAACATATTTACTGATATATCCCTCAAGACTTTGATATCAAAATTGTAAATAAACTTTATTTGGAGTACTACATGTGCACAATGCACATTTCTTAATATTAAGCCTAAAATGTGTTTTAATGTCACTATTGCTGATGATTGTATTATCTTTGAATAAAAAGATTTAGCACGATCATTTAACTTTAGCACGATCAAATATACTTCAGTTCATCTTTAGTTAGACTTCAGACTATACTTTCAATTTAGCACACTTTATGCTGGTTTAGTATATGCTACTAAAAATACAACTGCAAGGTATTTTTTTTATTAAGAACATAAAAATATACATTTATTTGTAGTATACTTAGCATGAAATAAATTTATTTCAAATACATTTTCTTGTTTTTTCTTCCATTTTTATTAGCCTATCTAAGCGAGGATTTAAAAAAGGCTTTAAAAGTAGGAATTTTATGTCGAACATATAAAACTTTATTGTGTTTTAAGCCATTTAAGCACAAGACAGTGCGAAAGAGATTTCAGTGCCGTACTTGTGTGCTGTGATAGATTGCACACATGCAAAAAGCTGCCATTTGGACAACATGCAAGTACCAAATTGAGTTCTCATTCAGGTGAATGCACACAAAATTACATCAGAATGGCTTTTTTGATAAGTATCCACGTAAACACATTGTTTCTGACCCACTTTTGAGCTCAAATCAGCAGGTTCATGACTTCTTCCACCCATATCTGCTTAAATGCATAAGCAACTGGACTTATTATGGGCTCAACAGTCCTTTCAAATTCGTCTTCCGCCATTTTAAAACAAGCGTGTATTCAAAAGTAAAGAAATGCTTTCGAGGCTTCTCTGACCAATGGAGCAAACCAACCCTTGTGACATCACATGAAAGATGGCGGCATCCTTGCTCCACAAGTTATAACAAAACATCTTTTTTTCTTTAAAATGGCTACATTAATTGTGTTCATTACACATTTTTTATTAAAGTGGAAATCAGTTTACTAAATGATTCAAACCTGGCTGCTTCACTTCCACTAAGTGTGACTGGGATACTTTACCCCAAAATGATAATTCTGTAATCATTTACTCACCCTCATGTTGTCCCAAACCTGTATGACTTTTTCTTCTGTGGAACACAAAAGAAGATGTTTAAACAAAAAATGTTTCAGTGTTTCTTGCACACACAAAGAAAGCTGTTTGGTCTCTAAAATTCTTGTATTCTGCAGAAGTAGGTCAGTCATACAGGTTTGACCACCCTTTCTCTGTCCAAAGTACTTTCTGGCCTCACTTCACTATCCAATGAAATAAAAGCCAAATTGTTCATCAATAAATAAAAAATATATGCCACTAGATATATAGTGAAAGCTTTAATAAACACAGAAAGAAAAGTGCCCAATGCTCTCCGCAGTTAGTTTCATCTGGATCAGAGCAGACAAACCTGATGCCATGCGTCAGGCCTGCTAAACACCTGAAAGCTCCTCATTCCCTCCAGGGCAGGTACATGCACACTGGCTGGGGAGTGTTTCATTTGTCTGTTTGTTTATGCACACAGGGACTATAGAACTGTATGTTTGAGTCTGTTAAATACGCTTTAGAGGACAAGCTGCTGTGCTGGGCAGTGAGGTGTAAAATATTAAAATAATCTTTCTGGCAAATTGCTCCTCTCGGGTGCAGATGAGGGACCATTTTCTTTGTGACTGATACAGGGGCAGGCATTTCAGTCCGAGTACGTTCTCTCCTATGTGGCCGCTAACATGAGAAGGTCCGCAAGGTCCTGCCTGATGGGCATTAACCTTCATTTGCATATCAATTGAATTTAAAATGCAGGGCTTGGAACCCAGTGCCGGTTTTTCAAAAACAAATGGCGAATGCAGCAGGGAAATGGAAGAAAGTAGCTCAGAGGTGAAGAAAAGGACTGAGGGTGTCCAGAAGCTTGAGGGATTTCTTATTATAGCTCATTCTCTTTTCCTCAACAGTGAACATTTGGACCATTACTGTGTTTTAGAGGCCCTACGGAGAAGGTTTGGGCACTAGAAAGAGAATTTAAATTCTACCCTTAAAAAAAAGAAAGAAATCGTGCTCACATCCATTGTTAAGAAGCCTCAACTGAAATACATCAATATATAAAACCTGATTTACATCTTGGCACTTCTAGCAGTAACATCACATCCTACTACAAAACTTCATTATGTATCCATACATCAGAAGAAGTTTAAGCAATAGTAATTAATGACTGTTACATGTCATTTTCCCCTGCAAAAAGAAAAAAAAAAAAATTGTTTAAGCTCATTGTCCAACAATGGAGAACAACAACTTCCCCTGTGCACCTGCATCTTAGGGACCAGTGCCAAACACTGCAGTGTACAGAGGCAGGACAGAGAAGACAGATGGTTTGCAGGGCATAAAGGATGTCATCTATGTCAAGATGCATCCCTGCACGGCAGGGGGAGGGCGGGGGATCTATGACATCTCTTATAAGCTACTTACAATGCCGGCCTGACATCTCTACATCGGTGGTTTCGCTCCAATTCAAACTCACACAGCGATTGCGATTCACAGCGCCAGGCAGGTGATTCCCTCAGTGATCTGAATTCATACCTTCACTAAAGCAATTCCCCCAGCAATCTGGAGTTGCATGACGAGGCAGAGCGTGATAAGGTTAAATGCCGGGGGTATTCCCATCGTACAACCGCTAATGAAGCCATTCAGAGAAGGAACATCTTCAAACTATTGAGTAATATTTTATGTTGTATTGAATAGGCTCCATTTGAAATTAAGATTTTCCTGTGGCATCCTAAAAGACGGCAAGTTTCTGAACAGTCACTCCACAAATGCCACACTTTATTTTACGGTCCAATTATCGCTATTAAAGGAATAGTTCACCCCAAAATGAAAATTTCTGCGTGATTTACTTACCCTGAAGCCATTCTAGGTGTATATGACTTTCTCCTTCCAGACGAACACAGTCGGAGTTGTTTTAAAATTTATCCTGGCTCTTCCAAGCTTTATAATGGTGGTGGACAGTGGCTGATATTTTGAAGCTCCAAAAAGTGCATATATCCGTTGTAAAACTAACCCATACACCTCAGTGGGGGTTAACACATGTCTTCTGAAGCGGATTCACTGGATTTTATAACAAAAATATTTCTATTTTTAAAATTATAAAATCATTGACTTCCGGCAGCGGCGTATGCGCGTTCGCGTTAGAGTTCCAGCTTCTTCGTTGACCTCTGACTCGATGTATGATGTAAGCCGCATTCGTAGTGTAAGCTCTGGAGGATAGAGCAATACTAAACGCCGGTAACGAATTAAAAGACAAAAATGAGAAGTAAAAAAAAAAATTATGTCAGCGGATTTCACTATAAGAGAAGAAGCTGTTTTTTGCACAGCCTTATTTGTTTGAACCGGAGTAATGTTACACCGACCGGGAACTTGCGAATGCGTATAAGGCCGTTGCCGGAACTCAGTGATTTGAGATTATAATTTAAAAAATAGACATTTTTTTGTTATAAAAACCCATGGATCCGCTTCAAAAGACATGTGTTAACCCCCGAAGGCATATGGGTTAGTTTTACAACGAATATATGTGCTTTTTGGAGCTTCAAAATATCAGCCACTATCCACCACCATTCTAAAGCTTGGAAGAGCCAGGATCAATTTTAAAACAACTCCGACTGTGTTCGTCAGGAAGGAGAAAATAAAATACACCTAAGATGGCTTGAGGATAAGTAAATTTGCATTTCTGGGTGAACTATTCCTTTAACAAACCATTAACTATGATTTTGCCCCAATAAACTCCTGATTTGCTGCTTATTAATAGTTAGTAAAGTAGTTGTTAAGTTTAGGTATTGGGTATGATTAGGGATGTAGAATATTGCCTTGCAGAATATGTGCTTTATAAGTACTAATAAACAGCCAATATGTTAATAATAGGCATGCTAAAAAGCAACTAGTTAATACTGAGAATTGGTCTCTATACTAAAGTGTTCGTATTTTTTTTTTTTATATTGTTTTTACAAATGAGTGGGTTTTAACTCACTTTTGGGTACAAATGTGTCCTCACATACACATAAAAGATAGCCTGTATGTTTTGTACGTATCTTGTATAAAAAAATATATATTTTTAATATTTTAGTCTTGTTTTCTGATACAAATATCTAATCATTCTTAAATCAAGATAAATTACTTGAGAAGCAAAATGACAGCTATTATTGTTGTTCCTTTTTTAAGCATAAACTCACTTAATTTTGACATAATAAACAAGATATAATATTGAACACTGTATTGCTTCTAAAGTAAATGTCTATTGATTTAATAATGTTTGTAGTGGAAAACAACAAAAACAAAAATAGAGGAAGAAAATCACATTACACATTACAATTTTGAGTAAAAACAAATGCTCTAGTCAAAAGATAAAAATACATTACAAAAATGGAGCAGAAATAATCAAGTGCCTCAATTCAGAACAAAATAAAACTAAAACAAACCTGCACACCAAGTACAAGATCCATGGTCATCAATTTACTAACTATGAGCTAAATTAAAAGTGTACACGTATATAAAAACTGAAAGTGCACGCGAAGTAGCAATAGCAAGTATAATGATTTAATGATTGAGTCAATACTAGCCAATACATGTCTATGTCTCCTGCTTTTCTGATGTTCTTTTTTTCCTCTAGAGCACTGTCTCCCAACCATTTTTATATTTCTTACACCCCCTTCACTAATGATCAAGTATCCCTTCACTGACACCAAAACAGAAATGGGTTTCTTTGAACTCAAAATTGTACTGGAGAGATTTAGCTTTATCATTAACATAACAATCACCATTATTAAAATGATTAACTTCAAGTGAGACAAGTAAGAAACACTATTGCAGAAATAGATTAAGTGCTAAGATTAATTATCTGCTTTATATATTTAACACAGCAAAATCTAAATCTTTCCAAGCACCCTGAAACCTGCCTCAGCACCTCCTGGGAAGGAAGAGATGTCAACAGTTTCACAAACTATTTTCCAACAGAACTAAACCAAGTCTGAGATCAAAAGTTTCCATGGGAACGAAAAAGCAACCCAAAGTATTTCCAGAGGAAGGACTTTCTTCAGTGCTTCAGGTCTCAATACAGTCAGGACCAAGGTTTCGGACATAATACAAAATCAAACAGCAATGAGGAAACAATCAATAATTATCTGGACATAGTTCAAATAATGCTCATAATCTGAACTCACCTTTTTTCTATAATGCAAACAACCACAAACATTCATCATAACAGCTCTCTCTTTCAATGAAATATTGATTTTTAGAAGAACATCTTTGGTTAGTGCTTTCCACGCAAACTCTAATAAAGTCACAGTTGATTAAAGTCACTGAAAATGGGTGTGATGTAAAACATAGTTTTCTGTAAATAGGTGTTGGTACGACATGACATTCTGAGCATGGCTCCACAAATGAGTATGACAAAAAACGTTTTAAGAAGAGCAGAGAGCCCTGATGTGTGTATTAGGGGGTAGAAGCAGAGCCTGGGTGAGAAACAGAAGTGAGAAAACACATTACACAAGGACACAAACTTTTCCAATTTACCTACGTCCCTCTTTGCCTGGACTCTTAACACCACAGATGCATCACCTATTACCCATCACCCTTGAGTAATGTCATTCATGACACCCTGCTAATGAAGCCAGCTTTCAAGAGCCCATCGGACATGCAGAGTAATTACCAGCCTATCCGTGCCCTTGGTGTACATATACAATGAAATTCATGGCCTACTTTTAATATAAGAAAATATATGGAGAGCAGAAATGAGATATTGCATCATAAAGCATGACATCCTAATTAGCAGTGACACATTCCCTACAGCAATGCCACATCTGCCATCATAACAGTGCACTATTATCCATAAAATTCAATTTTACATGATAAATATCACTTATGAATGTCTGTTAAAGGGGTCATTTTTGTCATTATCCCCCCTGATGTCTATATATAATAATTTTTTGTGCCAAAGCATTTATAACAATTGTCAATATAGTTTGAAATGCTTTTGCTGTAAGTTTTGCTTACTGCTACTATTTGAAAACATGAGAAGAAATGTATTGGTTCTGTTATTATGAGAAATGTGGTATAATAAAAAACATCCATTGAAATCAATGGCTATAGTGGATTTTCAGTACATTACCAACTTGTTTCTGAAGATATGTGAACATTTCAAAGATGTTCTAGACTACATTGTTCATCTTACACTGAACATTTACAGCATGAAAGGCGACCAAGCGAGAAATGCTTTGGCCATTCAAAAAGATCGAAGTTGCTTATGCAACACCGTACTGATATACTTCAAATGAAGCATTTGAATGCTCAAAGTTGTCTTGTACAACAGAACAAATGACAGCCAAAACATTCACAACCAAAAAGGCTTTTAAGGAAATGGAAATATAAAGTTGTGAATATGTGAAGCTTAAAGAAAAGAGATACTCACAGCTGGAGAAGATGAGGGGGCAGGAGTGTTCATCCATAGGAAAGTTGTGCAGTTGAAGCTGACACTCTGCATTTATGGTCAATCTATGAACAGAAAAAGCAACATATAGTTATGATGCAAAATAAATGTCTGTACAATATGTAGAAAGCAAACGTGCACAATAAGAGCCATGGTTGTTGCTTTAAGTGAAATATCTAAATCCTATTTTACATACAGTATGCTATTTTTGGCTACTTATGCTGGACGATTACATTCTGTTTCATTTTATTTTGTAATAAGAAGGGCTGACAAATAATAATTTCTCTGCTTATTTAACTTTTCATTTTCAGGATGAGAAATTGGCAGTTAGATGAAGCTTGTTTGACAGATGTCTACTCTGAATAAGGTTTAATTCTCCTTTCAGTAGTGTGTGACAGCCCAGTGAGTGACGCTCAGGTGAAATCACTGACGTGTGAAGCGTCTGTTTCATACATTAGTGTAGGATTTAAAGTTTTAATTATCATCTCCCACAGGAAGAGTATAATGAACCACAGCTGTGATGACTGCATGCTTATTAACCATATAGCATGAATAAGGATGACACTGTTAATATGACGCAGAAATATTATTCTTCCCTCTTCCCTGTTCCCTCATGACATCAGAGTCATTCTGTTACCAGTAGTTTGGCTATAGTTTGCATACTCAACTTAGTTCCCTCAGGTAGATACAATATCTGCACATTTCGGTGAAAATATAAATGAATAAATAAATAATCAAACGAAAAAATAAATCTCCACTGACATGTATTTTGATGAAGTAGCAAAACATAAATTGCTAATATTTCATCATATTGTTCTAGATGTTGTACATGTACCCAAGTCTCAAAGGCGTGAAATTAACTTATTTGGAATATTTTTTCCTGTCTGCTAGTGCACTCTCTAAACAAAAATGAAAAGAAAAAAAACTCTCTCTGGGTTGGGTCCCTTTCCATGTACTATGTACACTTTATATAATTTTTTGGGGGAGGGTTACAGCTGTCTGAAATTAGCAGGAAGTGTAGAGGCCCTTGCTTTGAATGACGTCAGCCCATCTGTGGCTGTAGGACATCACTGGCTTCTTATAATGCACTGGTGTGATACTGGTCCACTCTTCTTCCACAATTTTATAACTGTAGTGGGTTTCTCAAACTTAACTTTGTCGCCAAGGATTTCAAATTCAAGGCTGATTGGGAGATGCCTGCACGGAAGAAACTGGATGTTGCTGAAGGAGGTTCTGATAAACATTTGCATTCACCCTGCCATGTAGATATATAAGAGCTGCAAAAAACATCCTCCAAACCATGACGCTTCCTCCTCTACTTTTCACTGACTACTTTACGCACTTGGGCTTCAGTCTTTCCACAGTTTGATGCCAAACAAAATGTTTCCCATCAGACCCGAATGAATTAAAGTGAACTTTGGACAAGTTCTTTTCTCTTCACACAACATGCTTCTCATTAAAGATAAGCTTAGTCTTTTGATTCTTTTTGCTGAGGCTTGGTCACTGCAGAGTGTGCTTTCCGATTCCGCATTGAGAGTCTCTGCATTGTCCTGTCTTCTCGTGCATTTGTCTTACGTGGATGACCTGCCTTTTTGAAGGGACCTGAATGAATTAGTGTCATTATAAACCTATAATATTTGAGAAATCACAGATTTAGAATGACCAACTTCTCTAGCAATAGCTGAAAGAGTCATCCCTTTGGCCTTCATCTGAGCCACCTCCTGAGTCGTGTCATAGGGCTTTATTCACCTCAGAGTGAATTCTCACTGCCATCATGAAATCGCAGTTAAAATTTGAGGAAACGCTGCCAGTTAAAAAAAGTTTTTCATATAATTAAGATCATTAGCACCAGGCGCCAGATTAACACCAATAACTTGGGGGCATCTGTAAGTGTTCTCTAATTCTGACCAGTTCTTTTTCAAATATCTCATTAAAGTTTTTAATACTCTGCTTCAGAATACAAATATACATAGTACATTTAATTCAGTTCAAAAATGATAAATGGTTAAAAATGATAAAGAACCACCTGATAGATCCGTGAATAGGTAGAGCAAATTTAATAATAATAAAAAAAATGATAACATATACAGTCTGTTATATTAGATCCTTTCCAGCTCATTATTGTTTCATGGGTTGATACATTTTTTGTTTGCCTGACCCTTATTTTGAGGTCTGTAAACAGTAATATGATAAATAAACATCAAGTAGATTATAGGTAAATTTCAACTGCTGCAAGACAAAATGATGGATTGGTTCTAGAGCATGTGAAATGAATAGACAAGTAGATACACCACACTCTGTTGGCTGTTTAAACACACTCCCTTGCTTCAGTGAGTAACATAGTGCCAGTGGATAATTGGCTTACTGTAGCAACCTTAGCTTTTGCAAATATGCAACAAAGAAGCCATCATGGTGAATATTGCCGTATTGGTAAACAAATGTCCCGACAGCACATATTAAGTATTATGGAGAGGTATGGCAAATCAAATTTCTCATTTCTGAGCTCAGACCTGAATCCGTGCCACCGAGCTGTGCGTGTTGCAGCTCAGAAAGCTTACAGCACTCACAAATTCCAGCATTGTTTACTTCAAAGCTCAGATGACTGCAATTAAAATAGAGAGTGACATTTCGTAGTCTGCACTACCCTTTTCCCTTCACACTCCTCCTAAATACCACTGCTGCATGTCTGCTGTGTCACTGAATATCGATCATGAGCTCCATATGGGAGCATCTAGTTAGCCTTTGTTCCAGATTGGCTTTATCCGCAGAATTTGCCCCTCAGCATCAGTGCTGTTTCTCCTGTTGCCAAGGAAATATTTCACGGAGCGCTGGAGACGGCATGATGTAGTCTCTCCACTGGCCTGTGAAATTTCCTCTGGTCCAAATAGACGCTCCGGTCTTCAGGCAGCTGAGAGATACCTGAATAGGCCATCGCTCTGCCTGAGATGCATTAACCAAGTAGCTGTTTTCCCAAAATATTTCACCGCCTGTTCTCAGTTCGTACGTTGTTTTTGTCATTGTTTTTACTCCAGCTTCATTAGCACTTGTGTATCTGAAAGTATATTTGGCACAGGTCTGGAAAGCTATATAAAAATCATGTGTTAAAATGCTTAGGCCCAAGGCAAATACTAACTACCTAACAAAACAGAAAAACATTCATTAAAATCATTTTATACAACAGTTACATTTGTTTCTTCAATTTGATTGGACAAGCAGGCGGTTCAAGAGTGCTGATATTTCCTAAAACAGCACTGAGAAGGGAGGAAAAAAAACTAACTTTGTAAACTTAATATGAAATACTACACTACCATTCAAAAGTTGTTGTTTTTTTCTTTTGTAAAGAAATTAATACCTGTATTTGTCAAGAATACTTTAAATTGATTAAAGTAACAATAAAGACTATTCTATTAATAATCATAGCATTCGCAAAAAACATTAAGCAGCAATTAAAACCGTTAAAACTGATAATATTATGAAATGCTAATTGAGCACCAAAGCAGCATAATAGAATGAAGGAACATGTGACACTGAAGACTGAGAATTCATAACAGGAATAGATTACATTTTAAAATGCAGCTATTGTAAATTAACAATGTAATATGCATTTTACCTAAAATGTAGTTCTACAAAACGTACATTTACTTACGTTATTCCAGACACTAAAACCTACAATACTGACATATTTACAGCATCTAAACGTACAAACACTTACGTATTTTTAGCATTTTAACATATAATATTGACGTTTTGACAACACCTAAAAACAAATCCTTATGAATATTAAAATCGCTGCATTCATTTCATCATTGTTGTTTTTATATGTCATACCAATGGCCTTATGTTTTCAACTGCATTATTAAATAGTTTAATCGTTTACTTAATATGAAATTACATTTTATACTGTTCTGTGATTTTTCCTGCCAGCTCGTTTCCAAGAATAGGTCTACATAATGTTAAACAAGACTGCACTTTAAACCCTTAAAATAAATACAATCTCTGCAATCGTTTAACCATTCCTGTAACTTTGTTTGCCGTGGTGGGACACAAAAGCCGTTTTCTTCTACATGCTCTGACTAACAATAGAACCATAAAATACACTGATCACGCATCATAATTACAAAATGAAAAAATTTTATTTGTGAGCTGTAATCCAGAAACGTAAACGTTACGTATAAATACCTACATATAAACAATGAGACCACGCTGAAACCAAGCATATGTGATTTTCAAAAACATTAAAAAAAAAACTTACCACCCCCAAACTTGAATTAATGTATAGTAGTGTATGCTACGCAATATAAATGTCTTTATAATTGTTGTAAAACATCAATATTAGGGGTCGACCGATTATCGTCAATGATATTAAGCATTTTTATGGTTATCGTATTGGTCGTTTTTGAAATTGATTTGCTGATAATATAATTTAAAAGCATTTAAAGATTAGCACCAGACATATATGTAAACCATGGACTATAAAACCTGTCATTGGGGTCAATTTGAAATTAAGATTTAATCATCTGAATTCGGAAAAAATAAGCTTTCCATTGATGTATTGTATGGTTTGTTAGAACAGTATTTGTCTGAGATACAAATATTTGAAAATATTGAGAAAACACCTTTAAAGTTGTCCGAATACAGTTTGTAGCAATGCATATTACTAATCAAAAATTAAGTTTTGCTATATTTACGGTACAAAATATCTTCATGGAACACTACTCTTTACTTGAGACTGGATTTGTTGTCCAGGGTCACAAATACTGGTCCAAAAAACAGTTATCGATCTACTTGATCTGCAATAATCGAAATCAGCATCGGCCCTGAAAAACACATATCAGTCCAGCCGTAAAAAATCTAAAAGCAATCCTGTTGTTTTGTCCTGAATATCAGACTTGCTTGTGTTAAGGCGCTTCACTGTTCTTTGCCAAGTTAATGCCAGCTTTCAGTATATTTATTTGAACACATGGCCTTTAAATCATGATTGTACATAAGCAGACAAGGTCTTGATCTTACTGTTGTTTTCATTGGGGTGAGCTTTTCTGATGGGACAGCTTGAAAAGGACATGACAAGCAATGTAGCAGTGTGTGTTTGGATGTCCCGATTTGAATAACTAGGGCAGAGTCGGCTTCAGTGGACACCCACTCATCTGACTATATTTGGAAAACTGCAGCAGTAGTTTCAGACTTGTGAAAAGACAACAGTACTAGTTTCATGTGACAAGCCCGTGTTTTACATATTTCCACTTTCACTTTGAATCAAAGTTGGAATTGTTAGCTTGACAGTGCAATTCAAATGAGAATGATGGATTTTATGCATTTTGTTACTTTATGTTGTTAACTAGGAGCTTTTGGCTCTCTTGGTGTAGACGACACTGGGATAACACTTAGAAAAAGAGAATGTGTGAACCCTTTGCTTAGTTTCTCAACAGTGTTGCAATAAGCAAATGATGCTTTCTCATGTGCGCTCCAGTCTGCTGTGATGATACATATGTATTTATAACGAGAAGTGCCAGAGGCATATACTGTAATTCACATTACGGCTCTCATTAGTAATGTCTACAGTGGTGTAAGCACATCCTCTCTCTGCGGTGCTTTATTAAAAAACCTAAACAAAAATAATAAGGAAGAAAAAAAGGAAATTGTGTAGTTTCAGATATGTTCTTCTTCTTAACACTTTTGCAATTATTTACTGCATTTTTTAAAGAACCACAAAAAATAAGTAGGATCTAAGTACCAGTGTTGTGGAAAGTTACTTTTAAAAGCAATGCATGACAGTATTGTGTTATTCCATGAAAAAGCAACTAATTGCATTTCTTCTGCATTACTTTTATGTTACTTTTGCGTCACTTTTGTCATCTGGGCTGGGCTCATTTATTTTTTTATAACAACAAAACATTTTTGCAAATTGTAAAGGCCCTTTTTATTTGAAAAAAGTAACTCAGATATTTTGTTGTAAATTTCAAAAATAATGTGTTGCTTTACTAGTTACTTGAAAAAAAGTAATGTTTATGTAATGCATTACCCCCAACACTGTAAAGTATGAATACAACAATTTTTTCCTGCTCGCCAAGACTGCATTTATTTGATCCAACGTAGAGTAAAAATTTGAAATGCTTTCTTTTGGATATATTTTAAAATGTAATTTATTACTGTGATTTCAAAGCTGAATATTTAGCATCATTACTCAGTTCACATGATCCTTCAGAAATCCTTCTAATACTCTGATTTGCTGCTCAAAAAACATTTATTATTATTATTATTATTATTATTATTTTGTTGAAAACAGCTGAGTAGATTTAGGTTTCTCTGAATAGAATAGAAAGTTCAGAAGAACAGCATTTATCTGAAACAGAAATCTACATAAATTATGTCTTTATCATCAATTTCGATCAATTTCAAGCATCCTTGCTAAATAAAAGTATTATTTTGTATAATTTATTAAACATTTTCTAATAATTTATTTCTATTAATTTATTCAAATAATGGTATAGTATTGATAAAAATGGTATAGTGAATGGTATAGTGTATAGCTTTTTATTTTAGATAAATGCTGAATTTTGAATCCAACAAAGAATCCTGAAAAAAAAAAAAATGTACTCAACCGTTTTATATATTGATCATAATAATGTTTCTTGAACAGCAAATCAGCATATTAGATGATTTCTGAAGGATCATGTGTCACTGTAGACAGGCGTAATAATTTTGCTTTGATCACAAGAATAAATTACATTTTAAAATGTATTCAAATAAAAAGCAGTTATTTTAAATAATAACAATATGTCACAATATTACTGCTTTGCTGAAAAGACTTCTTGAAAAACCTTCAAAATCTAACTTCAAATATTTTGACAAATTTAAACAATAGTAAGAAAAACAAATGTTAAGTATGAGTATTACAATTTGTTAAATATTAGAATAAATAAATCCCAGAAAACAAACAAATAAACAAACTTTTCCAAATAACTAATAACTTTTTATGTTTTTATGGCTCAATACAGGAGGCAGAGTCTTTCCTTAAATGGACTGTTTGCTGCAGTTGCCATTCGGTTCATAAGTATTTTGTTTGACCAAAATGTCAAGACAGTATAAGAGGCTGTTGTGCAGTTCATTCACAGTGTGAATTGGCCCCTATAAAAGATTAACCAGAGGACTCAGCTGCTGCCCATGCAGGGTTTCCAAAGATTTGTTCACAAGCCCCATTTGCAGCGGCCTGATAAATAATATATGACATCACAGGCAGTTTCTGCAGCTTCCTGGCCTAATTGTGGTCAAACCTAGCCTAGAGTCTTATTGAACAGATCCGTCACAAATACCAAGCACTGGACCAAACTAGGCTAGTTGGATATGAACGAGTGTCATCACATCTCAACATCACAGACACTGGAGTCACACCAGACCAGAAAGGCTGTCTCGCAGTGGAGCTCTAACTCAGAGGACAGGCGGATGTCACTGAGAGTTGTGGAAAAAGAGGATTTGCTGATCTTTGGTCACATTTCCAAAGCCTTTAATGTTCCGATCAAAACACAGACGTCCCAGACCCATCGGATATTATAAATATTATTTATCAGAACAGAACACTTTGTTTTGCTGTCTTAGAAAGTACTCCTTGACATAGTGCCTTTGGCAGTGACTGCTGACTTTTTTTTGCCGTAAATTTGTGACTGTGGACCTAAACTAATCCCAGCTTCTGATATTTCATCAAAGACTGTGAAACAGATGACCTAATGCGAAATAGAGGCATATTAAAATGTCAAAGTGACATCTTCTCAGTCTGGGTAACTGATTTAGGGCACTGGAAATCATATTTAGAAACAGAGGTTTTGGAACTTACAAAAAGGGGTGTAAAAAGTAGAGAAACTGAACAAAAGGACATTATGTCCACATTTTACTCAAAAGACAAAGTATATAGTCAAAAATGTATGTGCATGAGAAAAAAACTGAGAAAATTATATCACAGACTCTATGTTGCATACTGTATGCGTTAGCATGCGTGTTAGCTAAACATATTACCTTGAAAATTGAATTTCATTTAACTTTTTATATCATTATACACTTAAAAAATGATTTGCCGCTATGATTAAACATTTGAAAAAATTGAAAGAGAACCACCACAAACATCTTGACGTTTCCCTCCAGCTATCTTGCCTGTTGGGTCTACATTGCAAGTGCATTACTTTAAACAGATGTTCTTTTCTTTTTTACAAATTGTAATCAGCTGCAGTCCACAGGTGCTGTTAATAAGAATTTAACTTGTATTTCACCTAGAATCAGACATATTTAGACATACAGTTGAGGTCAAAAGTTTACATCCCCCTTTCAGAATCTGCAAAACAATAGTTGAATTCATACAGTTAAACTGTCCATTGTTCTTCTTCTTCTTCTTAAAAAAATCCTTCAGATCCCACAAATTATTTGGTTTTCCAGCATTTTTGTGTATTTTAACTCTTTCCAACAATGACTTTATGATTTTGAGATCCATCTTTTCATACTGAGGACAACTGAGGGACTCAATTGCAACTATTACAGAAGGTTCAAACGCTCACTGGTGCCAGGGATGAAAACTTTTTGTCGTCTGGGAGACATGTAACTATCGTCTGAAGCCTCTGAAGGGTGGTACTAAATTTTAAAAAATGATATTTAGGCAAAATAAGAAAAATGCATCTCCATTCTGTTTTCAACCCCTGGCTTTTAATGCATGGTTTTTCATTTTGAAGCATCAGTGAACATTTGAACCTTCTGTAATAGTTGCATATGAGTCCCTCAGTTGTCCTCAGTGTGAAAAGATGCATCTCAAAATCTTACTGAAGGACCTGAAGAACTGTTCAGTACAAACAAGGGACTCATTAACAACTATCACTAAACAAAAAAACACAGCTGTGGGTCATTCAGGTAACAACACAGTATTAAAAATCAAGGGGATGTAAACTTTTGAACCGGGTAATTTTTTTTTTTATAACTTCAGCTATTATTTTCTCTTGTGGACTATATGTAAACATCTTTTATGTGAAATATCTTATTCAGGTCAGTACTAAAAAAACAACAACATGCATTTTGTATGATCCCTCTTATTTTGGTAAAATAATTAACATTTTACAGATTCTGAAAGGGGGATGAAAACTTTTGACCTCAACTGTACGTAGGTGAAATATACTTAATAGTATATACTTTTTACTCCTTACAGTTTCCTTTAAACGTTATATAAAGTATAATTTTCAGTATATAAAATTATATATTTATTTATATATTTTATATATTATCTAAAGTATTCAGCTTCAATAGTACTGATTAAACCAAACTGACAAAATAATACTTCAGTATTACATAGAATCACCCAAGTACTTTAACCCCTGCTGCAAGAAATTGCAAGAAACCTGAAATTAGACCACTGACACTGACCTACTGGCTGCTTTATTATTACATTCTGTTTTGCAAATTGTTTTCTCTTGTACATTTCTTACAGTGTTGTTATGACCTTGTCAAAAGCTGGTGAGTTGTAAAAATCAACTTGTTTTCTTCTTGTGGCCTTGTCAGGGTGATGATTCTTATTTGAACTGACAAGACTGAGAGCAGTTTGTGTTCAGCAACAGAATTTCTCTATTTTGACTTTTTATCTTGCAGTGATGAAAAGTAGTGAATAAATACATTTTCAATAAAGTCTCTGATGTAGCGGGTTCACATTAACTGTGTAGAAAATGCTTCTTGACTTTTTATTTCAAATTTCCAAGGAAATGGTGTGCTCAAGTACCATAATTATAGAAAGCAACTGACTGTCATGTTGCTAAAAGATATATATATATATTTTCCCCATTTATTGGTTAGTTTTCTGAGTAAAAAACACTTAACCATAAATAACATTTTATTTTTATTCATTTTGTGTTACTACCAATTATCAGATGATTAAAAAATGGCTTACCTCAAAGTGTAAAGTATTTTCCCATCATTCCATATTCTGAGGAGCTGATTTGGTGTAGTAATCCAATGTGAATCTGCGCTCTTGGAATTTCTGAAGATCGTGTCTGGTAGCCAAATGAGTCCAACCATATTACTGTTTAAAGTCAATATTTTCATAGTGCTGTTATATCTGAGCCTGCTGTCTGTCCACGTCTGCGCAAAAATAATATCAATCTGGTACTCCTGTGGAGGGGGAAAAAAAAGTCATGTATCAATGAAGATGAATAACATATTGACTAAATAATACATTGTAGCTACAACAGTGGTCACTTCTGAACCATAAATACCTGTATATCAGGGTTGGAAATTAACAAGAGCTTGTGGCAAAAATGCCACATAAATTCAAGACAATAGGGGCAAAATGCCCCTGCACAATCTAAAAATGCATTACGGCTGTTGTGATTTAAATGAAATGTGAAAATGAATGAAAAGTGTCAACACTGCTTCAGATTCCTTTAATGCGCTTTGTGCAGCATATCATATGCAGCATACCATATAACAATCAAATGCATTTCTGTTAAATTTAGGAATGCACTGGCTAATCAGAGATGCTTAGATTAGTCAATGCTGAAAATGCCAGAGCTTGAGTATTCCCTCATAATAAACAACACAGTACAGATACGATTGTTTTCTATATCGATATTAACAATCATTACTGCAATATAAAGAGCAATAATGTACAATAATGATTTTTATAATAACATTGCAGCTTTATATGAGCTCCTGTGTTTTACATAATTTAAATACATTTTTAAACAGTCTATTGTTATTGACAACAGTTAAAAATATTGATTAAATTGGGTAAATTTAAGTATTGGCCATTAAAGACAACATAGTAAGTTGACTGTAATAATAAGGTGATTATAACAGTTGCTCTCACAAATGTAAAAAATGTGTATCTATTATTGTTGACCAATGTTTAATATATAACCCATTCTAATAAATCCTGGACTTAATGGTCCTCTTTAGCACTCTTAATACAATCTCACTGTGATTTATTCCTAAACAGCCCCGTTAAGTGGAAACACAGAGTCTTACAGCAGCAGGCACAATTCATAGAATCAGCCCTTAAATTAATGCCAGAATTATTCAGTATTCAGTGACGGAGCGCCGTCGATCCCACTGTGGTTTGGATGGAGGTCAAAGTCAGCTTTGAGATACTTTAACAAGGATTATGAGGTTCTGGCACTGTAGAAGCTGGCAGCAGGAGCCGCAGGAATTGAATGTGGGGAGAGACACATAATCACACCTCATGGTCCACAAACTTACAGGGATTTCTTTGGCTTTATAAGTCATCCTAGCAGCTGTACAGATGCCCCCAAAGTCTGTTGGATACTTGCATACGTGATTACATATTCCATCTGACCCATGCAACCTTTGAGGAAAAACGTTTATGATTTAAAGCCATCTGATATATTTTTAGTATTGTGTTTTGGGGGGCAACAGGTCTTGATTTACTGTGCAGGAGACATTTAGAGGATAGATCCTTTTAACACAGCTAAAAGGGATGAAGCAACAACAATTAAACAAAAAGCGAGTGAGGCCAGAGTTTGCTGAAAGCTCAACAGCTGTTTCATAAATGCTCTTTGCCCTTACAGTCTGAATTAGCCTCCAAAAAGGGGTAATTTTGAAATCAGATCATACCATTATTACATTAATTATGGTACATTGAATCTTATGCTTGAAAAAAAAAATCCCTGGAGATAATTTATTTGGTTTTTACTGTCAGAGTGAATGCTCGTAATGGGGTTCACCTAATGGAGAATACGCATTTAATATGCAGTCTAACCGAATGTTATTTAGATGTAAATATTTCCTGGGTTATATACTGGTAAATATAACCATAACGCAGAATTTCTGAATGCAGAAGTTTGACAGGGTCTCTGAGGTGTAAGAGTCACTGCATCTGAAATGGTGCATAAATAGCTCAGAATCAATTTCCATTTCAAACATTTGCCACGATTAGAACGCTTCTGTGGGAGCAGTCCAATCAAAATATGTGCCTATGCATCAGCGTGCGTATGTGAAAAAGACCCATCTTCTTTGGAGTGATTTGAGGTAGGAAGACTAATGGCCTCATTATCTATTCCAGCTTTGATGTCTGAATCCAGCCCTATAAACGTCCAGCTAATTTACTCCAGCCGTTTCAACCGGCCAGCCTTGAAGTGCAATGACCCCACAAAAGTCTGCACAAACCGCCACACGGAGCTGATCAATGTGACCTGCGCTAACTCAGTAAATGTTCCATGAGCAAGATAAATGTGGGCATCTGCGCTACATGACAGAGACTTCCTTAGAATGTCATCGTATTGTATATTAAACTCAAAGTGATGATTTTATACTTGTTTGAATACATTCAAAAAGACCTTTGAATGTCTTAATGCTTTCAAACTGAGGTCAGAAGACCCCCAGGGGGTCAAAAGATGGTGCTTAACAGAAAAAAAGGAAATAAATTCAAGGTACTCATGAATGGCGTCGGAAACTGAACCGAAAGAGAAAAAATTGTTGAATAAAGTTGTTATTTTTGTTTCCTTGGCACACAAAAAGTACTCTCGAAGCTGCATAACATTACGGTTGAACCACTGATGTCACATGGAGTATTTTAACAATGTCCTTACTTCCTTTCTGGGCCTGGGACGTTTCAGTTGCATTGCTGTCGGCACGAGGGTGAGTAATTAATGACAAAATGTCCATTTTTGTGTGACTTAACCCTTTAATATTTGATGTTGTTGATGAAGTATTATTACATTACAGTTTTAAAGGAAACAATCATCAGATTATTATTGTATTCTATGAAGACATTTCTTATTTTTCTGTACATGCAATGTGCATACTTTAAAGAAGAGTTTTATTTGTACTGTATCTTTCTGGAGAGTTTCTCATCGCGTTTGTTGCCTTCAGCTTTCTCACGAGGGGCTGTAAGGCAATATTCTCTGTAAAGCTGCTTTGGAACAGTATTTATTGTGAAAAGTGCTATAAAATGATTCTCTCAGGGTATATAATCTAACATTACTCTAAGAGTTGGTAGAAAAAAAAAGATACACTGCCAACTTAATACATACTTAATTGTTTTGGCTTTAGGACAATGTCAGGACAGCCAATTATTTTATTTTGCAAACAACATGTGTTTTAATTAACACAACTACTATTTTGCATAGTACAAATGAGGTTTTATTCAAGAAAATGCATTTGCATAGGAAGTCTATATTCCCTTATATTTTATGAATGGGGTGGATTATCATATTTAGGGGTCCTTGACATCAAAAACTTAGTCTTAGCAGCTCTAAACTGATTGTCCCGCTTCATAATTAATGATGCTTGTCACCCTCCAACCCCACGTACCTGCACCAGCCTGACAGTCATTTGACCTTTTGCTATCTCTCCCCAAAGGTGGGTCTCTTCATTATAATACCAGTCTCATTTATCACAAGTCAGTGGGCATGAGAGCCGTCAGGCCATAATTGTGACCTTTTGTTCTAGAAGCCAAAAGGAGTTCAGAGGTAGGCGGAAAAGAACATCACTTCAGGTCTAATCGCCGTCCAAGTGAAAATGTGTTGAGCGTCAGAATAAACAGAACTAATGCGAGGTGATTCCATTACATCTCAACAAAAACATTGCACAGATGGTAAACAATAGAGGGAGAGTCTGTTTGTTCAAAGATGCCTAAAGTCAAACTGTTGCCATTTTAAAAGCCACAAAGTAAAATTAAGCATTAACTTTGCTCTTTTGAACAGAATGATTATGAATGATCCCATATAACCAAATGAGTGCAAACATTTTCTTGTTGTTTGAGAGTTCCAGACTGTCACAGTCTGTGTGCTGCTAGACAATCTGTTATATTAATTAGGTTTTGGAGTGCTGCTTCAAAGCTGCGGGCCAGCTTCAAACGCTGAAAAAAAACCTGAATGTTTTACAGTATTGAGTGTGCACTCTAAATCACAAAGCTGATGCCGATGTGCGGAGATTCACTGAAGAAGCTCTACTGGTGTGATAAACAAGGTATTACATCGCCAAAACATTAGTAAACATGACACACACACAATAAAAATATCAAGAGTCATTTACAATACAAAGTTATTGTATATAAACGTGTACACATGTTGCAGAATGGATGGCGGAATGTGGCTACAGGTTTATTTGTGTCCCACCGGACGTCTTTATCGCAAGGCAAGCCCTCACATACCTTACTAGGTCACACATTTACTCAGCAGGTTTGGCAGTTTGTGGCTTTCCACTGAAATAATTTTGTTAATAACAGTCTGCCATAGTTTGATTCCACCAGACTTGTTTTTGTCTGGATAATCCGTAGGGACGGCTGTGGAAATGGTAATGTGTGGAGAATGCATATAAAATCAAGGTTCCTGCTTTGTGGTACACTGCAATGGGAAGACTTATTTAATGAATAAAAAATGAACTAATTCTCTCTTTCCTTAGAGGTCCTGACAGACACATTTATGTCAGTGCTTGTATGCCAACACATTCATTAGCCGCTGGCTTTGTTGTAGGGGTTGCTTCCAAGGATAATAACTATTGTGTACAATTGCATTTCAGTAGGAACAATGGCTATTGCTATAGATCTACTGTTACGGTGTGCTATTATTATTTGAGTTAAAAGATTAGTTCACTCCTGAATTAAAATTTCCTGATAATTTACTCACCCCAATGTCATCCAAGATGTTCATTTCTTTCTTTCTTTAGTCGAAAAGAAATTAAGGTTTTTGAGGAAAACATTCCAGGTTAGTTCTTTTGTCTGTGTACTTCTCATTTTCTCCTTCAACTTCAAAATCATCCAACATCGTTTAAGTTAGGAATAATTGAGGTGGCTTTGCGTTGTGGTGTGCATTATTTTCTAGGAATTCAATGGCCCAAAGTCAATTATTCCGCTTATACTACGGTTACCATACCTCAAGACATCGATCAGATGCTATATTTCAAGGCATTCGACCAGATTTTGTTGTTAAAACGCTATTGTGAGTAGGATTAATTTCTTACGCAGCTCATCCAAAGCCTTCGTTGCTAATTCCAAAACGTCATTTTAGACCTAGTAACGACACTTGAGAAATTGGTAGCATGACTATGCAGTTATGTAGTTTAGACAGACAGAAAGAGAGAAAGAGAAAGAGAGAGATTAAGCTTGTGAATTACCTCTGTGACTTTCTCTCAAATGTGATCAGCAGCAGCGTCTCTACTTATAGTGAAACTTTAAGTTCATTTTCTTCAGGAACAGCGTCGTTGTTAGCTTGCTTGTGAGAAATGTCATGTAGATTTTAAGTTGTTAATCATCAGAGCAGCACTAACAACATTAGTGCGTATGTTAATGTCTGTGCTGACTGTTATGTGTGTGCGTCTGTAAGAGAGAGAGTGTGGGAGAAATAGAGTATGTACTTTCTGTATATAATAACGTAATTTTGCGGCAAAATCACGGAAATAATCTGACGTTTTTATCCTGTTGTTTACTGTATTTATTTGTTTGGCCAGTGTCCTTGTGGGTTTTGTTTATTTTGCTCTTTTAGGCTGTAAGGACCTTTGAAATAACAAAAATAGTGCGGCAAAGTGATATAGACATAATGCGGTCACAAGCTGCTTGGAACTACGTTCCCTGAAAATAATGCACACCTTCAGAACGTTCGTCAGCCAATCAGATTCAAGCATTCAACAGCCCCGTAGTATAACCTTTTTTAAAGTATTTTGACTTTGCATGCTCACTTTGTAAACTTTTGATGTGACTACTTAATGCTTGCGGTGCTAGTGCAAGATGAGCATTTGTGATTAAAAAGTATATACTTTTTTTTTTTCAGAAAATAAAAAAAAAAGGCTGAGATCGAGTCCCTGAAACTGCACTAAAACAGCAATTTGGAAATTGATCCCCCATTTGATCCCCATGTAAATCCACTACATGGAGAAAAATCCTGGAATGTTTATGACTGAAGAAAGAAAGACATGAACATCTTGGATGACATAGGGGTGAGTAAATTATCAGGAAATATAAAGAATAATTAGTAAAAAAACTGAAAATTATTTCAGTTTACTATTATTTGCTTATCTTGATGTTATTTTTTTCAAAGAACCACAGTGATCACCAGGGTATGACAAAAACTGAGTAAGAATTAATCAGAAACTTATACTTTGTGTTTCACAGAACAAATACTGTAACAGCATACATGATTTGGAATGACATGATGTTGAGAAAATAATGGCAGAATTTTCATTTTTTGGTGAACTTTTTTTTAAGTGGGCACCAAATTTGGCTTAATTTGTGTGTAGTCCAATAGGTCCAATAATTTTTTTTTTCAGAAATGGCCCCAGTTTACATCAGTATTGTTAACTGTTACCCAAAATACATAACCCTGGCTTTGACAGCTCTCAAAGAACATAGAATTTGATATAATTTTGATTTTGGCGGTTTTCCACAAATAAGAACCTATTTTTATCCAATAAAGTGTCGGAATCTCAAGCGACATCTGTGTACCTGTCCCCATAAAGCTTCATGCGAACATATTCTCTAGAATTATTTCAGAGTGAAAATATTTTCATACGTAATTTCTGAAGGACTAGTAGGAATATCATTCATTACAGTAAATTGTCTGGCCCAGGCTCTTGTGAGTAAGGAATCATTTTCTGCTCCGGTTCCTGTCGTGTCCACAAATGACCTGCATACAGATTAGTGATTTCCCTGGGTCTCTCAGCTGTTGAGATCAGAATGAGTGAGTTAATTCCACCACGCCTGACAGGCACATCACGCCATTTGTGGTAATGACATCTCCCTGCTCCGCTGTCCCACACACACACACACACACACACACACACACACTTTCACCTTTGATTTGTGTGTGAGAATCACAAAGTATCAGATTCATCAGGCCCCTTCTCCTCCCATAGCTCTAATTAAATTCCTTGTGCCATTTATCATCTGAGAAAGAGAATATATAAATAAAGGCCTGTTGAATGAATGATAAAACAGGCCAGGGCAGAGTTATGCAAGCTCTGGAACGCTCACGTCCAGAGGGATGGTATGGAGCGGCATTAAATGAATATGGCATTTAGCCATGACACAACCACAGGGGAGCAGCCCGCAGGAAGTACACCGCAGGGAGTGCAGGTCTGAGGTGGTCCAAAAGTGTTGCTTGGAAGCACAGAAAAAAAGTTTATTCTTTGGTGCCAACTGCTAACAAAACCATAAAGCGTATTTAATTATTAACTAAATTACATTCATTAACAAATGAGCCTGTTGCTGCAAAGTCTAACAAGAACTGAAATTCTAAATGTAAAATCAAATGGGTTACACAAACACCATCTGGACCAAAAAACGATTTATAATGGAAACTAGGGATGGACAATCCCGCATATTTGCTGTGTTTTCTTCCAAATTCCACATACAAATTCTGCAAAATAGCCAATGTTTTACATGCACTCTGCATGACATAATGTTGAATGACGCTTGTTCACACATTGCAGAGATCAGTGTTCTATGTTGTACTGAGACATTACATTATCTTTATGCAGATCTAAAAATAGAGAGACTTTTAATAGAATAATCTCAATTCAAAGCAAACTGTAAAGACCCAGCATGATTGGCATTTTTCCACTATGATGGCAAGCTGTTCTGAAGGAGTACTCTTCTTTCAGAAAGGAAGAATAAAGAATACATTCTCAAAGCACAAACTCTGAAAGGAATTGTACTTTTGTACCACAGTTTCCCGATTTAATTAAATATACATTTTATGCACCCAAATACACAAACGTTTCCTACTGTTATTGTGAGAACAGCTTCATTGAGTTCCTTTATGTTCCTAAAGATGCAATTATGTGAGATGTGTCCGTTTTTTCCTATGAGTGTATATGGTATTTTATGGTATTTCAGACATAGAAATATGGAAACTATTACCAATATTTAGCTCATCTTAACACTGCAAAAATAAATTAAATAAATTCCATTAAAAACAGCATAAAGACATTTGTATGCATTTATTCAGCAAGTTCTGTACCTGAGAAATGAGTTAAGGAAATAACAATGTATTCACGGGAGGCTTGAGTAAACTCTTTAGATTAGTCAGTGGAAAAGTTCTGCTTCCAACTGAGCTGCAGATCTGAGCTACGTCTCCTGAGGACACCACTGGCTCAGAGGAACCACATTTATATTACAGAGTCAACAAACCTGTAAAGTGGTAACTTTAAACCACTGAAAACCAGTGCTAATATAATATGTAACATTTCCTCATATTGTGGACAGCATCAGCAACACAGTTGTGGATTACAACACGCAATGGCTTTTGCTTGCTAAGGTGTTGCGTTTGTTAGTTTGACTAAGCATGGTTTTAAAATAATTGTGTTGGATTAGTATTATAATGTGCCTTTCGTCTCTATTTGTGGATAATAACTGCCACAACCATTTATATCATGCAGAGTCCCTTAAAGACGTTATCCTCTTGAAGAAAAACAGACACTTTTCATCCTCTCGAGACAATGCTAATTAACACTTAGCATCCCCTATGGCCTAATAACGGAGCTTGCTGTTTGCGTCCTCATTGAAACTCTGAGAATTTACCTCCCGGTGAAAGTGTCTAGTTAAAGACATGTCTGTGAACTGTTCTATATTAGATTTTTATCCAATTAAAAGAAAGTAGGATGACCTTGTGAACATTCTGAAATTCACAAACAAGTCGATTTTGCTGTGTTCATGTTTTAAAAGGATAATTCATGCAAAAATGAAAGTCCTGTTATTGTTTGCTCACTCTCATATAAAACCTTTACAATGAATTGGGGACTGGAGCTTTCAAGCTTCAAAAAGATGGTAAAAGCACAATACAAGAACCATAAACGTGGTCCAAATGACTCATCCAGTAAGTTCTACTAGTCACAGGAACATATTAAACTGTAGGACATTTGAGTCAGTGAGAATTTGTCTGATCTGATTTGTGAATAAATAATTTTGATACGTTTTTTGATTCGATTTTTGTTTCAACAAAAAGATTAAACATAAAAGAACAATTAGTTCATGGAACACAGCGCTACTTTTTGGTCTTTTTGTATGGCTTCAAAAGACTTTGAATATCACACATGAGTCAAAATAACCACTTTTATGGTGCTTTTTGTGCCTTTTTGGTGCTTCAAAGCCCCAGTCCTCATTCACTTTCATTATATTGATTTGTGCCCAGGATATTCTAAAAAAATGACATGAGGATGAGAAAATAATGTCAGGACTTTCATTTTGGTTGAACTATAGCTTTACATAAGACTCGGAGTAGTTGTGAACAGCGCTCCAAAAGAAAGCCAGTTTCTCTAGGAATTCCCTCTTGGAGCAAACTCCTTTCAGACTCATGTACTTTCCAGTGAAGCGAAAAAGTGCTTACACTGCTTTTTACTCCATTTCATTCTTCACCCCTCCCTCTGTCCTCCATATACACCCCTCTCATTCCACTCCCTTCCCCTCAGCTTCTCCTCGTTCTCATTCACATTCTCCACGTCGCTTTCTCCTCTGTCCGTACCCGTCTCAAGCACTCACCTTTCCACCTCTACGTTCCTCCCTCTCTTTCTCCCTCCACCCCTCTCTTCATTCCATCATTTCATCCCTCCCAGTGTTCAAACTCACCATCTAACTCAGGTGCTTACCTGGTACTTCAAAACTCAAACCCTCCATTTCACACCCTCTCGAGAGAGAAATAGAGGCTGTGATGGTCTCCAGCAGAAAGGTGTGAAAAGTGGCAGTTTTCTCTGATCATCTTAGCCCACCCAGACCAAGTGACAGATAAGTGGGCCGCTGACTTGTGGAGAAATGTTGGCAGCGCTCATGATTATGCCGCAGAAGTCTGCGGGGTCAACCTTAGCCCCTGAAAGAGGGCTGCATATGTTCGCTGGCATGTGTTGCTGCCCTCATTACAGACACCCCAGGGTTATTTTATCGATGGGTACTACAGGGTTTTTACAGCCTTACTAAAATAGCTAAATAGGTTACGGCTTCAAGCTAGAGGCAAAGCCATGGACTCGATCTAAATATTCCATACCGCTTTCTTCTTCATCTTTTAGATAACTGAATATCACCCTGAAGGCTTCTCATACACAAACTGTATTGTACCACTGTGCCATGCTGTTAATATCATAACTACCCTGAAGCCACATATAAATGAGTTAACACATTTGCCCTAACATCATAGTCCTGCTCTTTATGATGCATTCTGACAGGCTAACTCATGCTATTTTTGCCTTTATGCACACAAAATGCTATACTTACAGACAGAAAAGTACTGACAGTCATAAATGCCAAGTTCTGTAATGAAACTCTAGATTGAGCAGACTGATGGGTCGTTAATGCAAACTGATGATATTTACAGCATTAAACTTGGCAAAAGCTAATTGGTTCATGTTGCATTCACTAAAGCATTTCGCAGTGTGCTTTTAGGGTTCCTCCAAAACCCTCCACCTCCCCAGCTCCACCTGCATAGATCTGCTACAGGTGATATTAAATATGTGCAGCAGTATGTTTTAAATACTCACAGCACTGTATCTGTGTATGTACTGGCAGTAGCAAGTTTCTATACTTGATTTGCAGCAGCAGCAGCAGCAATAATCTACAATAACAGCAGCAGCAATTCCACCAAGACCAAATACATTAACATAATCATATCCATTTCTATACTGCCATGATAAAAATATACTAATATGGTGTATTACTGTTGCTATATCCCTAACGCTAAGTATTACATATACATTTACTTTAGAAAGCACTTAAAGACCTTTCAAAATATATATTTTATTACAAATCAACAGTCTATCTATGTGTGTATGACATATTGATTATATTTCCCCAGATTTTAGGTCTCCTGTTAGGTCATGGGTTAATTTCCCAGTGAATATGCTTTAATCTAGTCTATATAAAGCTAGTCAATGCATTCTATTCATGCATGAAGTGTTTAAAATGTTTCCCTAAGAGTGTTAGATAAGCAAAAAGGCCACCACTAACCTTAAGTGAGAGAGTCACACTTTAATTAAAAAGATCATATCATGAATGGCATCCAAATACCACAGCAAGAGCACACACAGCTATACACACTCCGGAGGTGGTTTATCATTAACAGACTATTAAATCATCAGTGAGCGGTCAAACATATTAAACAACTCAATATATTAAGCTGCCATTATAATTTATGATGCAACCAAAAGCTTGTAATTATGTTGGGGAAGCTACTTTGAAACTACAAGCTACTGAGAGTTTAATACAGTCAAATGACAGTCAAGACACAAAGTCGTTAACTACACGGCAAGTTATTAATTCTTTAAGGAAACAATATCTTAAGCAGGGACATTTCCTCAGGGGAGGCAAGGCAGTCAGTGTCTGCTGAACGAATTGGATGAGGAAAAAAAAATCATAGTACAACAATAAAACAACACAAATATTACAAAATATGACATGAAATGTGTGTAAATCACTTGTTTTCTAAAGTAAAACTGTCAAACAGAGACACCAGCAGGTAAAGTTACAGCGTGAGTCCGCTTCTCTCTTGTCTCCCCTGAGCCCATTGAGTTTTAACAGACCCCTAAAGCAGGTGGAGGGTTTGGTGAGGGGTAATTGAGAATGAATGAGGGAAAATCACATAAGTAGAGGCAATGTCTCCATCTCAATATGATTGAATATGACTGGTTAAGATCGACTGTGATTTGTTCATATGATAAATCCCGCCTGTTGTGTTTGTGCACATTGTCGAATCAGTGAACAATAATGGTGTTAATGGGAAGACTAATAAAAAAGTAAACAACTCACACCACTTTGTAAAGTCAAAATCAAACTTCAAATGGCCTAAAAACATGATCTGTGTTTTTATTGAGCAATCAATCTCTGCATCTGTGACCAATATTTATCAAGCTCTGATGACTGATATTCTGAAAATTTGTTTATTATTAAAAAGAACTGCTGAACATTAGTTCATAAATAAAATATATAATTGTTTAAATAAAATATATTGTTTAAACTGTTACTGCCTTCCGTTATTATTTTGGAATAAATGCAAAATGCTTAAAAACACTAAACTGATGAGATTTATACTTGGTTTTAATAAATGAAGTAGCCTATTAATTACATTGTTAAATGTAAAAATACAATATAGATTTTTATTCTGTTAGTGTAAGTAATGTTTATTTAACCAAGAAAATGTGACTGGGACATGAACTTATATTAAAAAAAAAAAAAAAAGAGAGAGAGAACTTTGCCTCCTCATTTCAGAACACCACCGCATGCCACTGATCTTAATTATACATAGCACACTTATAAATTCTAATTTCACATTTAAATCACAGCTGTATTTCTGTGGCACAAAAACAAAAGGTTTTTAATTGAACTTAATTACGGTGAAACTAAATTCAACAAACTAAACTACGGCCTAATTTATATAAGTTTTTCGATTAGTTCATTGAATGGACAATTCACTAGAATGAATGAGAGTCCTACTGGCTACATATGAGAGAGGACTGTTTAAAAGAGAGCATCTGAAAAGTGCCTTGGGTCACTCAGCTATGTGGTTTTGTGTGCAGTGCAGGCTGACATTAAAAAATGATGAAACATTTTGTCAAGCAACTTGTTGGAAATGTGAACTGAAAGTTAAGTTAGTAGAGTGACTTTTTCATTCACTTTTAGCTGCTCCTTAACACATTCATCTGGCCTGTTATTGTGAACAAAGAATTTCATTAATAAATAAATGCAATAAATCCTAATATTGTTAAAGAATGGCCTGAATACTTTGTTAGCAGTCCACCTGTGCTGTAATTATTACTTTTATAATTAGCTTGTGTTACTTTTGGAATGCAATGAACAAGAACAGGAATTTCATCCACAGAGGAATGTTCTGGTCCTGCATCTTACTTTCCCATCTTCATGTCCCATGCTCTTTGATAGTTTCCTGTAATAAACTGATTTACCGCAGCAGCAGATTACATACGAAAGACACTCATCCCCCTCCTCACTGCATTGTTCAGGAGGAAATTAAATAGGAGAATGGCAGTGACCACAAAAATTGAGTGTGTTTAATCTGAAATGAAATTGGGGGCACACAAGGTTAACCAGACAACAGCACATGCACAAATAGATTTGCCGTTGTAAAAATGAGAGAACCCAGATCCCATGACTAGTGGGCCACATTCAGTCTTGACAATATTCCAGCGACTTTCATTTGTAGCCACAGCATTTTCTATGATTCCTGCTCTGGTTGTTTTATGTCATGTCAGCATCTAAGGCTTAAAAAGTGAATAAACATATTTAAAAGAAAAACATTTACATACAGAAAGATAAAATACATATGTGTTTATGCGTCTTTGAGATAAAATTCTGTTTTCCTGTTGACGCTTCACTAAACATCCTTTGGGGAGACTTCTGAACAAATTGCTGCCTGACAACATTAAAAGCAGTTCAATAAAATGTTTTAACAGTCAAAGGAGGATTACAGGAGCAGCAAGATGGAGTTTTCTCATCCTTCAAAAAATGTGAGGGTCTAGTATGATTTCCTGCGTAAATAAAATTTAAAACGACTTGGAACTATGAAATAATATAGTACAGAAAACTGCAGTTAACTTGTTAAGCCCCTTCCGAAAGAGAGCAATCTTGATAACACCATAGTGAGCAACTATAGACCAATATTAAATCTTCCTTTTATAGGCAATATTATTGAAAAGGTGTTTTTTAATCAGTTGAACAACTACTTAACCTCAAATGGATGCCTGGACAAATCAATCTGTTTTTAGACCACATCACAGCACAGAGACAGCGCTCATTAAGTTAATAAATGATACTCGCCTAAATTCTGATTCTGGCTAAATATCAGTGCTGGTACTACTAGATCTTAGTGCTGCGTTTGACACTGTCGATCATAACATTCTTCTAGAGAGACTGGAAAACTAGGTCGGACTTTCTGGAATGGCTCTAAATTGGTTCAGGTCATACTTAGAAGGAAGAGGTTATTATGTGAGTATAGGACAGCATAAGTCTAAGTGGACGTCCATGACATGCGAGTCCCACATGGCTCAATTCTTGCACAGCTCTTGTTTCGCCTGTGAATGCTCCCACTGAGTCAAATAATGAGAAAGAACCAAATTGCCTATTACAGCTACGTTGATGATACCCAGATTTACCTAGCCTAATCGCCAAATGACTACAGCCCCATTGATTCCCTCTGCCAATGCATTGATGAAATTAACAGTTGGATGTGCCAGAACTTTCTTCAGTTAAACAAGGAGAAAACTGAAGTCATTGCATTTAGAAACAAAGATGAAGTTCTCAAAGTGAAAGCATACCTTGACTATAGGGGTCAAACAACTAAAAGTCAAGAATTTTGGTGTGATTCTGGAGAGAGACCTGAGTTTCAGTAGTCATGTCAAAGCAGTAACTAAATCAGTGTACTATCAAAAACATTGCAAGAATTAGATGTTTTTTTTCCAGGCAAGACTTGGAGAAACTTGTCCATGCCTTTATCACCAGCAGGGTGGACTATTGTAATGGTCTCCTCACTGGCCTTCACAAGAAGACCATTAGACAGCTGCAGCTCATCCAGAATGCTGCTGCCAGGATTCTGACTAGAACCAGAAAATCTGACTTCCAGTTATATTTAGAATTGATTTTAAAGTAATTTTACTCGTTAATAAATCACTCAATGGCCTAGAACCTAAATACACTGCAGATATGCTCACTGAATACAAACCTAACAGACCACTCAGATCATTAGGATTGAGTCAGTTAGAAATACCAAGGGTTCACACCAAACAAAGGGAATCTGCTTTTAGCTATTATGCTGCCCACAGTTGGAATCAGCTTTCAGAAGAGATCAAATGTGCTAAAACATTAGCTACATTTAAATCTAGAATCAAAACTCATCTGTTTAGCTGTGCATTTACTGAATGAGCACTGTGCTATGTCCGAACTGATTGCACTGTTTTAAATTTATTTGAAATCAATTTTTAAATAATTTCAAAAGTTTTTAAATTCCATGTTTTATTGTTGTGATTACTGCTTTATGGTTATTTTACTTCCTTTTATGTAAAGCACTTTGAATTACCATTGTGTATGTAATGTGCTATATAAATAAACTTGCCTTGCCTATAGTCAGATATTGCAAAATAAGCTCTGACAGAGTGATCATGCCCACTCACGAAATGGCAACTTCCCAAATACAGCTGAGGTCCATTTTTATTTGATAAATGTTAATTATTTTACCAAAATAAGAGGGTTATTATTTACTTAGTACTGACCTGAATAAGATATTTCACATAAAAGATATTTACATAGCCCACAAGAGAAAATAATAGTTGAATTTATTAAAAATGACTCCATTGAAAAGTTTCTTAATACTGTGTTCTTACCTGAATGATCAGCAGCTGTTTTTTTTTTTTTTGTGTTTAGTGATAGTTGTTCATAAGTCCCTTGTTTGTCCTGAACAGTTAAACTGCCTGCTGTTCTTCAGAAAAATCCTTCAGGTCCCACAAATTCTTTGATTTTCCAGCATTTTCGTGTATGCCAACAATGACTGTATGATTTTGAGATCCATATTTTTCACACTGAGGACAACTTAGGGACACATATGCAACTATTACAGAAGGTTCAAAGAATCACTGATGCTCCATAAGGAAAAAACGTGTAATAAGAGCGAATTCTGAAGATCAGGGTAAATTTAATATTTTTTGTCTTTTGGGAAACATGTAACTGTCTACTGTAGCCTCTGAAGGACAGTACTAAATGAAAAAAATATGATATTCAGGCAAAGTAAGAAAAATATATACATCTCCATTCTGTTCAAAGGTTTTCACCCCCAGATCTTAACGCATAGTTTTTCCTTCTGGAGCATCAGTGAGCGTTTGAACCTTTTTTAATAGTTGCGTATGAGTCTCTCAGTTGTCCTCAGTGAGGAAAGATGGATCTCAAAAGAATACAGTCATTGTTGGAAAGGGTTCAAATACACAAAAATGCTGGAAAACCAAATAGTTTGTGGGACCTGAAGGATTTTTTTTGTAGAACAGCAGGCAATTTAGCTGTTCAGGACAAACAAGCCACTCATGAACAACTAACCCTAAATTAAAAAAAAAACAGGTGTGGATCAATTAGGTTAGAACATAGTATTAAGAATCAAGTGGATGTGAACTTTCGAACGGGGGCGTTTTTATAAATTCAACTATTATTTTCTATTGTGAAATATATTATTCAGGTCAGTACTAAATAAACAATAACACGATTTTTGTATGATCCCTCTTATGTTGGTAAAATAATTAACATTTTGCAGATTCTGAAAGGGGGATGTAAACTTTTGACCTTAACTGTATATTATTAAATTGACATGAAATAATGATTTAAAATAAATTTAATACATGAGAACTACTGCCAGGGACAAATCAGACCACAGATTGGCACGTTTAACCAATCAGAATCAAGTATTCCAGAGAGCTGAAAATATATAAATAGACCACACAGCCTACATATAAATTAAATCTGAATTTATACTGTAATAGCTTAAATAAAAGCAGCAATTCAAAATGAGAGGAAACGCTTTTGACGGATATAACAGGAAATATGATGGATGACTGTATATGCTGCATGACTTCAAGTGGGAAATGAACTGAAAATGGAAGGTCAATCAATTCTCTAAGGTTCACCAATTTGCAACTCATTTGGGCCTGAATGGCTCACATCTACAGCTAAGTTAATTTAAAAATGTTCTGCGCATGAATATCGAGTTCAACTTCAAGCTACCTCATTATGTCAAACAAACGAGCAGGTCTGCGTGCCCAGTGACATCACTGCTTACATCGTTATTGTGCTACTTCATCAGATTCAAGCCGAATTTGCATCTCCGTATCAAATGGCAGGTGCACAATTGCGGCTTTGATTTGGAACCTGCTTTGATCTTCAGCCACATCCTACGTCATCACACGCCGTGCGCTACTGTAACCAAGCCTGTTTTCACACAGCAAAACTGTGTCTTGATTGCATTGTCTGTACAACAGCAATGATGGGGGTTTGAACAGATCCTGTTTAGGGCAAGATCAAAGGGAATACTGTCTTAGCGTTCACACTCTGTTTGTAAGACTGCGAGTTTTGGGACTTACCAACAGCTCTGGGATGTTTTCTTTTTGGTATTTGATCATGTTCGCTACCCTTATGCTGTTGTTTGAGCACTTGTGGTGCTTTTGCTAAATGTTTCTTTTTCTTTTATCATGTTGTTGTCGTTGTGTCACACTGCAGGCTAACTCGCAGACTTCCAAGTTTGCTGCTAAACATGTAGGAAAAAGTTTCTGGGACAATCTTGCTGAATCAGCTAACTGAACCCAAGCTTGCCGAGAGGATCCACATGGGAACGCTCCTCATGACCTTCTCAACCCGAAATGTACTGAAATAGCCAGATGTGAAAAATGTATGCATGCTTTGCTGCTGTATAACAGTGGTGTGTATATTAATCCCACGCCTGAGATAAAGCGAGCTCTGCTGTCCTGAGAGAGATGCTTCTATTTCATATCCTGTATTTTGCGTGTTCAGTTCTAGATTAATGACCTACTTTCTCTAGCACAGTTCAGTGATTTTCCACCAAACTCACCTTGTTTGTTTAGGCACTTTCAGAACACGATTTAAAGTGGAAACACCCCAGGTTTTATGGACAGTATCAGCATAAATAAATTATCCAGGCTGATATTGTTGGTGTAAATGCGTAACTTGATTTTCTTCTTGATTACATGATAATGGAATATATATGTTATAGTCAGACATGCCTCTTTGGTAGCTGTGATGCTGATTACTGGATTACAGGTTTCCTTTCTGATGATTATTGGGTCAACGCACTAAGATTGCTTTACTGCTGATTACCAGTTAGGAGTAATTTATTTATTTAGCTCTGTTCTTAAAGGGATAGTTCAATCAAAAATAAAAATGATGTCATTAATTACTCACCCTCATGTTGTTCCAAACCTGTAAGACCTTGGTTCATCTTCGGAACACAAATTAAGATATTTTTGAGAAATCTAAAAGCTTTCTGACCCTGCATAGACAGCAATGCAGCTATGTTGAAGACCCAGAAAGGTAGTAAGAACAGCATTAAAATATTCCATGTGACATCAGATGTTCAACATTTTTTATGAAGCTACAAGAATTTCTCAGCTATTTCAGCTATTTTAGAATTTCTTGTGCTATTTTAACTTCCTTATGCAGATTTGAGCTGTTTTGTTGAAGAGTAGTTTCACGAGGTTCATACCAGAGCTCTTCATCACTCAAGTGCAATGCCGTATTGTGTGAGCTACCAAGCAAACTTACTGAATTAGATTTGAGCTTCATGCATATGAAGCTGTATATGTGATGACAACATGACAGTCTTGACATAATATTCTGCAAGTAACTGTGAAAATTAGGCGTTATTAAATAAAACTCTGTACCTGTAAATCATACTTTGTGTAAAAAGGAATAAAAGTTGTCAGAGTTTTACTGAAAACTGCAGTGATTCGTACATACAGGTAAGGTTTTTTTTCAGTTTTGCAGAAATGTATATAGAGGCATGTATTTCCAATTAGTCTATGTCAAAAATATCAAAAGCTAATGTGTTTTCCTTACCCACAACTATGTACACAATAGTTATGGAGTCAGCACTACTAACAATCATTACACATCCTTTTACAGTCTGCATTATACATTTTCCATCACGCTCCATCTTCAGTCGTCATTAATGTACTGTAGCACGTTCTTGGCTTTTTTGTATTCTGCTTTCACAATGTGAACAAGACAACAGACACTATGGTCGATATAATTAACCAATATTGGTAAGTAATTTAATATGGTAGCACAACTTGCATTGTCTGCGTTGAATTAATTGCTTCTGTTTTATTATTCTCATTTGTAAGTCACTTTGGATAAAAGTGCCTGCTAAATTAATAAATGTATATGTAAATGTGAAGTGAGAGAAACACGGACAACTCGCTACAGGCAAAAATCACAAAACAACCTGCTCCACTTCCACTCTGACTGATCGCATACTCTGCTCCGGAACACCACAAACACAGAAAAGCAATATAAACAGTAAAAAGAGCACCATAGTAGACACAATACTGGATGAACTATTTCACAGGACTAACTATTTTCTCATTTCTCTCCTCAAATCATCATGCATATCTCCCAGCCTCCCTGTTTTTATAGGGACGCTTTTAAAAAAAACTATTTTGTGGCCTTTTTTCACTTCTAACAGTATCATTTTCTGTGTGAATGTCTCTAAAATAAAACAACAAACTAGGCATCTTTTTTGTTGTTGTTTAGCTGTCAAAATGATAGGAAGCATTTTAAATGATCTATCAGTTTTTTAAAATTTGTTAAATGGCAGAAAATGTATGGCTAACCTCAATTTTAGGGAGGTTAGTGCAATTGGATCTTTTCGATCATGCTGGAGTTGCACTGGAATGCAAAGTGCAAATGCAATCCAGCAAAAGAATATGAGATACAATCCTGATAACATTAACATACAGTACACAGCAATATATATATTTTTTTATAAGCAACTTTCATTAGAAAGCATCTACCTGGTGTGGAACTAATAGTGTATACATACCAAGTAGTTTTGCAATGTACCAATGTGATTTGCATGACTAGGGGTGTCTCTGCATCAGCGTACGCGTGGGAGATGACGGGGGCTGGTGATAGATAATGGACAATTTGATTCGTAAGGGAAAATGTCTCATGTGATAAGCAGGCCAATTTGTCACATGAAGAAGCACAGAGAGAGCATAAGAGTGATGAAAAGCTCCCATAGTGATCAATACACTTGCAAAACAGTGACATCTATATGGAGACCAGTGCCTTGTTTCTTATCCCTGTGTCTGTGATACATTTCGCTTGGTTGTATCAATAAGTGCATCAAGCAACCAATGGATGTGTAGGTGGGAATCAAACTGTCTGCTGGGCTAAAACAGAAAACAGCTGTTGCACAGCTAATTAATAAAAGTAATTATATACTGACCTTGGATTGCAATAATCATTGGATGGTTTACGGTGTAATGAAGTGAACTGAATTATGATGAGTTTTGAAGGCTTGTTGAGTTGTATTAGGTGCATTCATATGCTCATGGAATGATAATGGTGTTTTGTTAAGCACTCCTCATGTTCAGAGTGATCAGCCCACGTTTGTATTTCTATTAAAGCAAAGACATGAGGGGGAAAAAAAACAATAATATCCAGTGTGTTCCTACAGGTGACATTTTTCATCTATACATAAAAAACTACAAACTTTTAAAGCAAATTAGTTCCATTGTAGTGTATTTACTAGGGGAAACCTTCGTCAAATTAATGGTTAAAAGAATATTCCTTCCTATCATACACAACTATTACAGAAGGTTCAAAAGCTCACTGATGCTTCAGAAGGAAACACAATGCATTAAGAGCCAGGGGTGTAAACTTTTCAAAAGAATGAAAATGTGTACATTATTCTTATTTTGTCTAAATATAATATATTTTTCATTGAATACTGTTCTTCAGAAGCTACAGAAGATGCTTGTGTGTTTCCCAGAGGACAAACCAAGTTAAATTTACCCTGATCTTCACATTCAAAAAGTTTTCACCCCCAGCTCCTAATGCATTGTGTTTCCTTTTGAAGCATCAGTGAGCGTTTGAACCTTCTGTAATAGTTGCATATGAGTCCTTCAGTCATCCTCAGTGTGAAAAAATGGATCTCAAAATCATACAGTCATTGTTTGAAAGGGTTCAAATACACAAAAATGCTGAAAAACAAAAAGGTTTTACATATAGTCCACAAAAGAAAATAATTTTGGGATCCACCTTTTTACACTGAGGACAACCGAGGGACTCCTATGCAATTATTACAAAAGGTTCAAACGTTCACTGATGCTCCAGAAGAAAAAAAAGAACATGCATTAAGAGCCAGGGGTGAAAACTTTTGAACCAAATGGAGATGTGTACAATTTTATTTTTATTTTGCCTAAATATCATATTTTTTAATTTAGTACTGCCCTTCGGAGGCTACAGAAGATAGTTACATGTTTCCCAGAAGACAAAATAAGTTAAATTTACCCTGATCTTCAAATGCAAAACATTTTCACCCCCCTGGATCTTATTGCATTTTCTTTCTGGAGCATCAGTGAGCATTTGAACCTTCTGTAATAGTTGCATATGAGTCCCTCAGTTGTCCTCAGTGTGAAAAAGATCAAAATCATACAGTCATTGTTGGAAAGGGTTCAAATACACAAAAATGCTGGAAAACCAAAGAATTTGTGGGACCTGAAGGATTTTTCTGAAGAACAGGGGGCAGTTTAACTGTTCAGGACAAACAAGGGACTTATGAACAACTATCACTAAACAAAATCAGCAAAACAGCTGTAGATCATTCAGGTAACAACACAGTATTAAGAATCAAATGTAGCCTATGTACTGTAAACTTTTGAATGGGGACATTTTAATAAATTCAACTATTATTTTTTCTTGTGGACTATATGTAAATGTCTTTTATGTGAAACATCTTAATTAGGTCAGTACTAATTAAAAAAATTTGCAGATTCTGCAAGGTATGTGTAAGCTTTTGATGTCAACAGCATATAAAGGATGTGGTATGTGACCAATTTACACAGAAAATAAAGAAGAACTTACAATGGAAGGAATTTTTTTACAAGCCATCATACATTTTTCCAGTTTCTAATGTGTCATCCTCACCACTGCCATTTATGATAAGCCCATAGAGATATTCTGTCATAATATTGACAAAAAAAAAAAAAAAAACTTTAGCATCCTCTTTATATTTTCCATTTAATTACATAACGCCTTGCTTCTATTCCACTTCCTTCTGTCATCAAAAGTGATTGAAAACACAAGTAGGGATGCCGGGCCATTATCTCTACTTTGTAAACGAATGCGCAACTCATAAATCAACAAATTATGTAAAAAACACAATGGGTAGCTGACAAAGGCATATTAATAACATTAATTATTTTGCCTTCATTAGCTCTTTTCAATGATCCTGCAGTGTGACAAATGAACTTCCAAAAGAGCAGATATTCCATGGTGAATGTCAACATCATAATATGAGGTCATAAAGATAACCAGTAATTAAACTACTCTTTGATAAATGCGGTTTAAAGTTTTGGATGTAGTTTAGCAAGTCACACTGCAGGCAACTGTTTATTATAGGTATTAATCTATTCTGACACATTGTTTCCAACAGTTAAGACTCCCGCAAGCAACTCCACACAAATAAGTAAAAACTTTGTTTATGCTTATTAATGAAGCATCACTCTGTAAAACTGAATAGCCTGCATGAACATGGAAATAGTTCAGCATAAACATTGTACATTTAATTAAGAATGGGAGGTAAGAGGCCCTGTTCTAACTTACAGGCTTGAAAATGTTGTCCTGTTTCTTGTTTACTTCCTGTTGGGGTCCTGATTAGCATTAGTTTTCCCAAGAGATTGCCCATTCATAAATAGAAATTGGCAATTGGTGACTTTACTTTTTATATTTTAAAAGGTATTATGCAAATGTAAGACTTTTTTTTAAATATACCCCAGTTATATAATGTCACATAAAAAAAATAAAAAAAAAACAAGTGTCCAGATTTTCAATTAGTATTCATCCGAAAGTGACAGTAGTCCGCAGCCTTGAGCGCACAAAGCTAAAATGAAGTGGCAAGAACATAATGTTCAAAGGGGCATTTTTACTCTGACTCATCTGATTTGTTCTCCGGTTACTTAGCGTCATACTCAGGTACAGTGTCATGATGCCATGTCTACTTCAACTCACATCACTCAGTCAGTCTTGTAGTTCTTATGACTTTAGGTGCACTTTGCGGTCACATTACTCCAATGTGGCAAAAGACTTTCAGTTCTTGTTATTTGAATAATTGCATTAAAATCACTATTATGCTCCGACAGAAGGGAAAAGCAAGAATGAGACATGTAAGAGGCTGATACGCTCGGCTTATGCTTTCATACTTGCCCTTAATGTGCTCCCTCAAGCTTCTTTGCAAATTAACTGATATCCACGGAAATGGAGAAAGAGCGGTGTGTCAGCATTTGCCACAATGGAGATGAAATCAATTAGATGATTTCAAGCCCAGCTGTTCATCAGTGAGAAGTCTGATTGAAGTTTAAAGGCATAATAAGTAAGATTTTTTGATAAAAATATCCAAAAACTGTATTTACATCATCCCAATTTTTTCAAGAATGTTTAAATCCAGAGAAATAAGCAATTTTAACTAGTGTCTCATCCCTTGTCATTGCGTCGCCTGCCAATGATCATATACTCTAAATTTCCGGCACTATAATATGTTATGCTTTTTATTAGACAGGTGACGAATGCACAGAGTAGCATTATAAAAGAACTTCTAACACACTGAAATGTATGTAATATGATAAAACACCACTGTTTTACTCTACATACACATGACCGGAAGGAGTGGAAGCGGACGGAAGCTCTGCTGCTTTTGAGCCATGTGTTGCGTTCGTCTCTTATTAGAAATCACTCTAGCGGCCTTGCTTCGCTTCATACTACAGTGCCATTAATAAATCATTTATATATTTGCTCATCTATGAACATGATTTCTGTCTGGGTCCCGTCGGATTGCGGTGGGGATGAAGACGACAACTCCCACGATTCCACACTTAATCACGGCGTCACCAAACTACACCTTTGTTTCTTTGTTTGTTGTGGATATGTGCCCTCTAGCTGCAAAAATAACATACTGTGCCTTAAATGAAAGACCATTTGACTAAACTAACCACTACTTCAAGCACTTATCAAAGCCAGAACTTATCAAAACCCTCTGCATATATGCAGCATGCAATCTCAAATTTGTGACCCTGGAACACAAAACCAGTCATAAGGGTCAAAATTAAGATTTATTCATGATCTAAAAGCTGCATAAATTTAAGTTTTGTTAGGATAGGACAATATTTGGCCGAGATACAACTATTTGAAAATCTGGTATCTGAGAGTGCAAAAAAAAAAAAATCGAAATATTGAGAAAATCAACTTTAAAGTTGTCCAAATTAAGTTCTTAGCAATGCATATCACTGATCATAATTTAAGTTTTGATCCTTAGGCCTACTTAATAACCTAATGATATTTGGCATAAAAAAGAAAAATCTATCATTTTGACCCATACAATGTATTGTTAGCTATTGCTACAAATACACCCGTGCTACTTGTCACAGGTTTTGTGGTCCAGGTTCATATTTATTAAAAAATAGCTCACCCAAAATAATTACAATTCGCTCAAGATGTGCTCACTCTAAGGCCATCCAAGATGTAGATTAGTTTGTTTTTTCACTGGAACAGATTTGGAGAAATGACATAACTTGCTCACTAATATGGACCATCTGCAGTGAATAGGTGCAGTCAGAATGAGAGTTCAAACAGCTGATAAAAACATCACAATAACCCACAAGTAATCCACATGACTCCAGTCCACCAACTAATGTTTTGTAAAGTAAAAGGCTTCATGTTTAAAAGAAACAAATCCATCAAGGTGTTTTAAAGTCTAACCATCGCGGCCAATAATAATGCTTCCACCAATGAAAAAGTCCATCCCCTGTTGTCCTCTCACATCAAAATCCTTCAACATATTTCTTTAGGACGGGTTTGGACTCAAATTAAATTTGGACATGCGTCATGTTACTCTCCTGAAGGCGCACTGAAGACTGACATAAAAGAGAATAAATTGTTAAATGAAATTATTGTTATTTTCTTTTCACACAAAAAGTATTCTTGTAGCTTCATAAAATTACGGTTGAACCACTGAAAGACTATTTTATCGATGTCCTTACTTCCTTTCTAGGCATTGAATGTGTCCATTGGGTTGCTATCTATGCACAGCCTGGTCTCATTGTCTATACATAGGTATTTATATGTAACATTTAGAGGCTCAAAGCTTATGTTTTCGTAAGTTTTTATTTTTGCTAAAACTTACAATTGAGATGTATTTCAACATTTAAAATGTACAAATAGCTACATATTTTTAGCGAAAAAACGTAAAATATATGATACACCTTTTGTGTCCCACCACGGCAAACAAAGTAAATATTACATAAATGGTTAAACGATTGCAGAAATGTTATTCATTTTAAGGGTTTAGTCTTGTTTAACATTACGTAGACCTATTCTTGGATACGAGCTGGCGGCAGAAATCACACAGAACAGAATAGTTATAATTTCATATTAAATAAACGATTAAACTATTTAATAATGCAATTAAAAACATTAGGCCATTGGTATGTCAAATTAAAACAACAACAATAATAATGGAATTAATGCCGCAATTTCAATATTCATAAGGATTAATTTTTAGGTGGCGTTAGTACGTCAGTATTGTATGTTAAAATGCCAAAAATACGTATGTTTAGATGCTGTAAATACGTCAGTAAATGTACGTTTTGTAGACCCACATTTTACCTAAAATACATACAAATTATCATGAAATCCCGTTGCTATGCAGGGTCATAAAGCTCTCCGATTTCATCAAAAATATTACAATTATAATCAAAATTTTTGGATTACTTGCGGATTATTGCAATCTTTTTAACTCATTTTGATGGCACCCATTCACTGCAGAGTGAGGTAATGCTAAATTTCTCCAAATCTGTTTCGATGACTAAACAAATTATGTACGTCATCAAAGGTCTGAGTGAACTATTCCCTATATATTTTAGGCATTCTTTCTCAATACATCACAAACCTATCACTACTGAATCTGGTAGGCTGATTGTTCTGGATAAAACTGAGACCTAAATAAATTATATGGCTGATGCAAGATTGCACCTTCTCTTTGAGCTCAGATGAAGTAGTTCTACCTCTCTCCTCAGTAACACCTCCACCCTCCCGCACCGCCACGGCCCGAACAGCACAGAACGCGTAGGTGTTGCTCTTGTGCAGCAAATGCATGTGATCCGAACCCCTGGTTAGCTAACGTCAAGAGAGATCAGCATCGCTCCTGGTTAACGCACTGAGAACGGCATGTTCTCCTTTCTTCATCTCGTGGAAGGCCTTTTACATCCTCCTCTTCCTCTAGGCAATGAAAGAGGGAAGGAGTTTGGGAATGGTATACCTCCCTCACACTGGCTTCTCAGGGGATAAAGGATGCCTGCTGCGTGTTCCTCATGTGTGGGTGGTTTGAGAGCAACTTTTCTAGCATTAATTAGCTAATTATCATGGTTAATAATGGGAAGGAGGATTAATTTTTGACAAGGCCTGTGTATTTCTTCTCCGCGGTGCATCTTTTATTTGCTTTGAATTATTGAGTTCACCTCAGTTTCATGTTGTTTTTCGTAACAGCATAATCTGGACAGCTGATTATTTATGAATAAATGTATTTCCCTGCTTTGACAGCTTTTATTTGTTGTTGTTTGGCATTCTAAGGAAGGTTCTGTACTAAAAGTGTTTAATAAGCCAACCTAAAAGATTTTAATTAGTTTTTAGGCATACTTTTCTAATATAAGCATGTTTTAAATGCTAATGTTATGGTCAATTAGCCATTAATGCATGTTTAATGAAGAGTTTGCTATTGGTAATGCATTCATGATAAGCGCTTAATTCAGCATATCATGTTCTGAATCATTACTGCATGCAGGGAGGAGAAAAACTACGACTTCTGTTTGCCCTCCAGGACATGTTGAACGATCTCTGTGTGAAAATGTACTGTGTCAGAAGTCAAACTCTGATTGCGCAAATGTTTTTTTCGAACTACACAGCTCAAAACCTGAATTAGAATTTTTCCTTCTGGGTGAGCAATAAATAAACAATACAACAATGCAAAGTTATTTTTTAGGCAAAGGTCAGTTTATAATGTAATATAAAATACAATTTTAATGATGTTGTTGTGTTAAATAGTTGTTTGTCAAATGAACAGTTTGATTTCTGTACCTTTTACAGTTTTGCTGTTTCATTTATTTATTTATTTGCCTTGCCTTGTATAGAGCAACAACATGCCTCAATACCGATTTTTTTTTCTTCCTGGGCAATAACAGTGAAACTGTTCAACAGCTTTTTTTTGTAGGCAACACAGAAACAGAACAAAAATAATTTTCTGTGTCTATGTGTGTGAGCATACACCCGAACGCTACGCAACAGCGCCAATGGCCTGGGAAAGAGTTAGAGACCATAAATAGCGGCACTTCTCTGCTAGATCTGGCATAATAGAAAAGCAAATCACTTCTCAGCCTCTCAGCCAGCAGTTGTGTCAAAAGCAAAAGATGATTTCTATGTAAGAGCTACAATCTGTTCCCTTGTGTTGCTGTGAACCGTCCAGCATAACAACATCAAAGATGACAGAGTTGACCCACTGGAGGTAGAAAAGGAGACACTGGCCACTGGACTACGCTATACATTACTGCTCAGGTCAACCCTCTACTGGTCTTACTGTCAGCACCCAAATGACCGGTTGGTCTTAGATGCGGAAAGGTTCTGGATGAGAGCACTGCATACCTTTGGGATTAGGTTAAGTGGTATGCTTTTCTGCTGTGTATTTATCTGTAAAGTACAGCACATAAAAATTCAATATTTACTTCCTTAACACATCAGTGTTTTCAATTAACCTTCTTTCTCTTTGAATTTCCAATTACAATCTCTAATCGTCAAATTTTTATAATAGTTGCATCATGGAGGATTTTATTAAAAACATTTAATTAATTAATCATACTTTTTTTTTAATGCAAGTAATCCCACCTAACATTAAGGTTTTTTAATTTACTTTTCTATTACAGTAGTTTCAATCTTCAAATTAATTTAATGTAACATAAAGACAGTGCATTTTAAATATTTGTAAAATATTGTTTATGACTGAAAATGAGTATCACTGATACCAACATTACTTAAGTCTCTAGGAATGATTTTTATTATTTTACTAATATTTAACCATTGACTATAGCCATTCAACATTACAGTAAAACTATAGTACAACTATACTACAGTAAAGCTATAAATCTGAACATTTATTGGACCTTAAAAAACTTTAACTGTGACTTCCATTTTTGTACATAGACGTGAAAATGCAATATTCAAACTTACTTTTTTATAATTCATGAACAAAATGTTGTAATATGATTTTGGTGTACATTTTCCATGGTAATGCAATGTCTGATTTTAAAATGGTTTTCAAAGGATGAATTTTGAGATTTTAAGTTTTCAACTGATATATACATGTTGGAAAAAGGCAACAAAGAAAGTCTTTTTGTGACAAGTAGATTTATGAGGTGCACTCTTGTCATAAATGAATCTATTACTTTTCCTACATTATTTCCTTGTAATACAAAAAAATATCTAATTTAGGAGTCTTAGACCTTTCCAACGATATATAATTTGTCATGATTAAATTAGGATATATTTGTAAAATGGTAAAGTTAACTTCACACAATAGTCCCACAGAGGGGACCCATTAATTACCTGTGCCCTTCAGCAAATAGTAAATATACAGAAATTGACTGTATCAAACACTATTAAACACAAAATTAAATATAGAGTCCTTAAAGCTACAAAAGTTATTTATTTCCTCTTTTTTCTTTGTTCTTTGATTAATAGACATCACAGCAGCTGGATTATTGGGTTTGTAGTTTCATTCACGTTTTAATATAAAATGAATGTGAAATGTGAAATGATACAAGCTACAGCATTAATAGCACTGTATATATCTGACCGCAGTTTACTGTTGTTCTACTGAACCTCCCTCGTCACCTGTACCATTTCCACACTCATTTGAATAGCACCAAACACTGAAGTGAAGTTGGAATACACGTCTGAAAAGTCAACTGTTTGATGTGGTCATAAAGACGTTCTGCGACTAATTAAATGGACTTCTTTTCAATAAAAAAAGGAACAGAAGCAGGAGTTGTGAGTGGGGTGGCCAACCCTAGCCCTGCCCCTACGTTAACTGCGTTAAATATTTTTTATGCTGTTAAATATTTTTTACACCATTAAACTGAAACAATGTATCACCTACGTTAATGTGCTAATTTTGACACCACTACAATTTCACCAGTAGGTGGCGACAAGTCTTTGTCTTTATGAGAGATTCATTTAGGAACTGAATAAGTGCATTTTAAGTCATTGAATCATTCATTCAACCAAATTGTTCAACATACTGGTGCATTCAGTGCATTTGAGTAAGTCATTGAATCATTTACTAAATTGTTTGTTTGGAAATGTGTTGCTAGGCTTTGATTCGAATGAAAATACACGCACACACACACTACTGTATATATAGCATATATAGCCTACATACTGTATGTACTTAACAGAAAAAAACAGACATTCAAAGCTTGTTTACAGAGCACCTCACTGAGCGTAAAGGAAGTATTTTTTCATGATTAAAATATACTGACCCCATGACATTCAGCTGGATTCTCATGAGCAAATCCAATTTTCTAGCGATAATGATTATGATAGTGTAAGCAGATGGTGGTTGGTGTATTTATATGCAATTATCTATGTTTTGGGGGCAAAGAAAATTAAGATCCTTTTCTTTGTGAGACAATGCGTAGGAGGTTGATATTATCTCAGAAAAAAATGATCTTTTGTTTGAAGAAACTCAAAATTTTGTGTAAAGAAGATGTCAGTCTCAGTAACGACACATAAGTGTCATAACATTCAATGGTTTGAAAGATATAGCAAATATTCAAGAATAAAAGAGCAAAACAGACACACCAAGACATAGTGATGTTCTGTGTGATTTTCACTGTGTCCCTTTAAGTGATTTGTTTCTGTGCATCACGTGCCACTGACAAAACACAAAAACAATCTTGTTAATATGAGTTCTCATGCTGGCATTCCATTTAACCAGAAAATGAGTCACAGACAGAGATAATTTCTTTCGTTTTTAGTTCTCTTTACAACAATTCATAAGTCTGGGTTCAGAAGCCACTGGCAAATGATTCTGAACAAAAATACTGAAATATTTAAACAAAGAGAACAAGCTTGGTGAGTTATACATTTTAAATGTCTTTCAGAGCTGCATGAGAGTCTTTGCATAAATAAATTTTCCTTTCAGAGACATTTCATTTTGTCAGCAACAGGACGTAATACTTTCATATCTCATTTGTCTAAAAGGTTCCGAAAATCTGAAGTTTCAGTCAAAGTTAACTAAACATTTTATGCATATGAATACAAAGTGCATTTTTATACTTATGAAATATGTTTAGTGTTTTTATTTTTTACATTCACATTCACTAAATTTAATAGTACTCATGTCAGAAAGATTTATGGAAAGAAGAAAAACATCTGTATAAAGTTCTGTGAACAAAAATAAATCAATATATTTAAAAACCAATACCAATATAAAAACTGTACTTTGGAGACAATATGGTTTATAAATGACTTTGTCCAATATGTATATTTTTTAATATTTTAGCAACTCATAAAGGGATCATAATTAAAGGGTCTCAGGCATCAGAAAATTTGAAAACCACTGATCTATAGTATTATATCTATCTACAGTTTTCTCAGTGGATACCCCTGTAACGAATATCAATGCAAACCTAAAACCTCAGCCAAAGCATCTTTATTTAGGTTTTCAAGGTTTCTGCTCGGTTTCTTTCTAAAGCTAAAGCAAAACCCTCAAAGCCCAGACTGCAAAAGACTGCAGAACACAGACAAAATCTGCCATCATCCTTTCAGTTCCGGCCTTGAAACTGTTGGAATTCTTAAAGTCTCCTATAGCCTTTCAAGAAGCAGTGCAGGAATGAGACGAGCAAAGTGGTTTGTTGTCTGCCTTGCTTGTCTTCACTCCATTAATCTATGTAACACAGCACTCTCCTGATCGCAAATGACCCTTCAACTTCAAGGTGACATTCTGTGGCAGAATGCCGCTCTGCTTTCTGTTCCAAATCTCTGTCAATGGTGTCCACTTCAATCTGCTCTGTCTTAATCTGAAGTAGTGAGTAAACCCATCCTCCATTAACTCAGCACAGCGCTTCAGTCTTAGCCCCTAGTTCTCCTCCATCTCCTCCTTACACACAGAATCTAGTGATTATCACAGCACGACTGGAACACTGTGGTGACAGTTTGGGGGTGACTCATTCTAAAAGCAAAACAATTATAGAAAAAATGACATAAAAAGGATGAGCAAAAACCTTGTGAATAGGAAGAGAGAAAAAATGAACTGCTTCTGAACTATACCATGTATGAAGAGTCGGTGAACGCTACCAAGTGGAAGGGTATTTTGCCTGGAGCAAAAAAGTAGGAACATTGGTGTTTAATAATGGATTTTTCAGCATTTATTTGAAATGGAATTTTTTAGTAACAATATAAAACTCTTAGCTAATGCTGGGCAGTTTGACCAAAAATCTGTATCACCTTTTTTAGGATTATGGCAGTTTGACAGTTTATCACAATGTTTTTTTTTTCCCTGACTGTGCCTTTATATTAATAGGAATGAATTAAACAGTTACAGAACCACTGCATTTTAATCACAATCCAAACAAACATGCTACATACTGTATAGAATGTTACTGTACATACTGTATAGAACAGTTTTTGATGTGAATTAGTTTGTATAATTTTAAAATGTAAAACAAAAACAGAATGGCTTTGTGACATTTTGCTACATTAAACATCTGACTGAAACAAAACAGCAGACGGGCTGAATGAGAACGCAAATTCTCTCTTCTGACAGCAGGTGGTGCTTATGGAACAGCAGCGATACAGTGTTTCCTTGGTTACTGCTGTAAACAAAGCTGCTTTTAAATACTACATTAATACGCATTATACAGAGGAAAGATTAAAAGAAAATGGCATCTAGACTTTGCTGAAGGCAGTTCCCCTCAGAGATACATTCATTTAAATCCCTCACTTCCAGTTCAATATTTAGAATTTTCTTCCTTTATTTTGCGGATCATGAACAGTGAGCTTCATCTGCCTTCTACAGTATTTTCTCCTCTTCATGCCCGTCTTCAGCATCTCTGGCTTCTGTTAATGAATTTAGAGCTGTTTATTTGCCTAGTCAAAGAATTGGTAAGCCCCGCCTCTAGAACGCAGATGAGCCAATGACAGTTGAGTATCAGATGCATGGAGATGGAACTCAGACATCTGTAGGTTGCAGCACCATAGAGAAACATTGGTAGTTCCGAAGCTCTCCTCGTTTTAATGGTGTTTATGCTACAAAAATAATAAAACGATGTGCCTGCGGTATCTGTAACACTGATTCCAGGTATCCTGAGAGGATTGGCAATGGAATTTGAGATTTATTTTATTATTTAACGTTTATTTTCTGGTTGTCATACTCTCATTAAGTGGCCTGTTTCATCTGCTCAAGCAGATAATGTCTGTAAATATTGTTAATATCTCTGGCTAAAACTAGCTAACGTTAAAGTTAGTGAGTCCATGCTAATGTACCAACCTCAGCTAACTATTCTCACGTCATGTACAGTGTAGGTCAAAAACACATAAACGAAGGTCTACATTTCAGTGCCTCTTAATATTAAACTGGTTAAATGTAAAATAATTAATCTTACACTGCGGTACATGAACAGTGTTGATCCTGGATGTTGTCATCTGTGATTGTGATGACCGTAACATGAGATTTCTTCTGTTTGCATTGCGATCTATAAACCCTCGATTTCAAATTAATCATGTTACACACCATATTTATTTTAAAATCATTTATATATCTCTCCATGGCATATTAAAGCCCTACTTGAATGCTCCTTGACGAGAGGCGGTCCTTCTGTGTTCAAAATTTATCAAAAAAAATATTCGGACAAGGTTTTCACTGACAGCTGTCATTGTAAGACAGTGGGAAACTCTGTTTGTTTGTCCGAGGCAGCAACAGTAACTAAGGGGGGTGGGCTTACCGATTTTAATGCATATGTGTACACTTTTTTTCTTCCCGTAATAGTGGGAAGAATATGTAAATTTTGTGGGTCTGGCTTCCGGTCTCATCCACGTCTAGCTATTTTATTTTTCTTGATATTGCAAATTGGTGAGGTTTGTAGTGCAAACAATTTTACCGTTTATTGTTATTTTTTTTGTTATTTCACTATAGCGGATAATGGACCGGAAGTCTCACCCATAGGTTTACTTCAGCGTTTGAGAAAAAGGTGGACAAAGCACACACACACACACACACACACACACATATATAAGGCAATCGTGGAATGGCACTAGTGTTTCAGCTGGAGCAGAGAGATACTCTGCTCACGTCATTCTCTGGTACAATGATGTCTATGGACAAGAGAAATATTTGAGGACCACTTCCTGCCTAAAAATTGTTGGCAATCCTGTATGTGATGAGAATAATAATAGTTTCTGCACCGATCATTCAGAATTAGCAGTGCACTAATGTAGTCCTATGCTGATTATGGCAGTACCTGGAATGCTGATAATATGATGTTCTCTCTGAAGCTTTCATTAAGAAAATAAGCACTCATGAGACAGAATTGCATATTTAACTCAGAATTGCTGCTTAACTCATTAACAGTTTATATGGCTCTATTCAACCCATTTTAATGTGTTTTTATGTGTGCTATGGCTGTTGATGTGTACGATCAAAGTGACGCTGATGAGGAACTGGCTGTTGTTTTGAAAAACCTGAAATATTTATCATGCATTGACTAATTCCACTTAAGCTTGTAAATGTTTAATGGTTTTTTTGCACACATCTGAACAATGAGATAAGTGTAAAAGGCTGTTTTTGTGCGCTCAAATACAAATAGAACCTCAACACACTGTTCCAAGGAGATGTGCTTCACATAACTTAACTAAGTAGAACATGTTCCTGGATCAACATTCTTACTGGTCCAGAAACTACATTACTATTGATCAATTAGATTTTAAGAAGCAGACAAGTGATTCCGAATCAGACGCGATGAGATTAAGCAATGCGATAAAGGCTATATCTCTAATGTAAATCAGATTTTTTTCTAAGCAGTCACAACATGACACGCCAGGGTAAAAGTGTACTGGTAACATTACTATAAGTTAGCTAGCGTTTGTTTATGCATTAAAGGATGAGTTCACTCCTAAATTAATATTTCCTAATATTTTACTCACTGCCATGCATTTAAGATGTTCATATCTTTCTTTCTTCAGTCAAAAATAAATTAAAATAAATAAATAAAGGTTTTTGCGGAAAACACTTCCGGATTTTTATCCATATAGTGGACTTCAATGGAGATCAACAGGTTGAAGATCTAAATTGCTGTTTTAATGCAGCTTCAAAGGGGTCTACACAATCCCAGCCTGGGAATAAGGGCAACATTGGAAATACATACCTCTATATACATTTCTGTGAAACTGAAAAAAAAAAAAACGTACCTATATGTATGAACCACTGCAGTTTATAGTTGAAATGAACACTAGAGGCAGTAAAACTTGTGACAACTTTTGTTCCTTTTCACACAAAGTATGATTTGCACACAGAGTTTTGATTAATAAAACCTAATTTTCACAGTTATTTGAGGAATATTATATTATTGCTTCAAAACTATTTTAACATACTGCACATTTTGAAAACTAATATAACGTTGTCACATATACAGCTTCATTTGCATGACTTTTCTAATTCAGTAGGTTTGCTCAATAGATCATGTGATACAGCGTTGCACTTGAGTGATGAAGAGCTCTGGTACGAACCCTGTGAAGCTACTATTTGACAAAACAGCTCAAATCACACAAAAGAGACACGCTTTCACACGCTTACATGTGCACGCTCAGAAACATAAATAAGTGCATATGACAATGGATGTAAATCAGTATTTACATAGCATAACAGTAGTAAATGCATCTGTCTCACACGTGTCCCACATTGCAAAATCACATCTACTGTCCTTCAACAGATCTATTGACAGGTGGTCACCCTATATGTGCCTTTACCAATGTAATAAAAACGTGTCATGGTCACACACTGAACGTGTGTTTTAGCGCCACTCTCTGGACATTTCACTTTGAAACTGGCATGAAACGTGCAGTACGGTACGTAATTACGGTGTTGGACCACAAAACCAGTCGTAAGTCACACAGGTATATTTGTAGCAATAGCCAAAAATACATTGTATGGGTCAAAATGTACTGATTTTTCTTTTATGCCAAAAATCATTAAAAGTAAATATTAAGTAAAGATCATGTTCCATGAAAATATCCTACCGTAAATATATCAAAACATAATTTTTGATTAGGAATATGCATTGCTAAGAACTTTATTTGGACAACTTTAAATGCGATTTTTTCTTTTGCACCCTCAGATTCCAGTTGCATCTCGGCCAAATACTGTCCTATTCTAACAAACCATACTTCAATGGAAAGTTTATTTATTCAGCTTTCAGGTGATGTATAAATCTCAATTTACAAAAATGTACCCTTATAACTGGTTTTGTGGCACATATTTTCAATGAGTCTGGGTTGAATAAGGGTCTTATCTAGTGAAATGATCAGTCATTTTCTAAAAAATAAAAATGTATATACATTTTAACCACAAATGTTCATCTTGTACTAGCTCTGCAATGCACGTCTATGACTTCACGCATTACATAATCACCTTGGAAAGGTGTTTAGTTCTTCTGTGTACCTTATTCAAAAAGGTAGGGTTGGGCGAAAAACTCCATTTTATTTTCTCCTCCAACTTCAAAATAATCCAACATTGTTGTTTTACCTTTTTTTTGTAGGGCATTTGACTTTTTGCACATTTGCTTTGTAAACACTGGCCTGGCACTTCGAGTCATACTTCAGTCTACATCGAGACACAGAGCTAGCGTAAGATGAGCATTTGTGGTTAAAAAGTATATAAAATGACAAATCATTTCACTTGATAAGATTGGCTGGGATCATGTAGAGCCCTTTGAAGTTGTAATGAAACTGTAATTTGGACATTCAACCTGTTGGTTCCCATTGAAGTCCACTATGGAGAAAAATCCTGGAATGTTTTCCTCAAAAACATAAATTTCTTTTCAAATTAACATTAATTTATTTTCAAGACATGAACATCTTGGATGATATAGGGGTTAAATGGAAGTCAGATCATGTCTGAAAAAGGTTCAGTCACATATAAAACTAGACCAAACCTGCAGTAATGTCTGCAAACATTCAGAAATTCATATTCACATCATGTCCTTACTTTTAAATACCTCACTGATAGCAAGTAGGTGGCTACACTAAGGAGAACCAACTGTATTGGAGTGTTTGTGTGGGAGAGACTGGCTTGCCAGCATGTTACTATCGATGGGTACCACAGTGAAGGATTTCCTTAGCTACACATGGTTGCCTAGGACACAGACTGACCTAGACGTTTAAAAATAGCCACCGTGGGTATCGCCACGTTAAAGTGGGCCTTTTCAAGCCTTGCCCTGTTAATGAGGTGAAACTCATTGTCTGTGTGCTTTGCTCAGTCATAGCACCTTATACTCACACTGTTTACTTGAAAAAATGCCGGAGACAAAGTCAATGCATAGTGGTCTATCTGAGAAAAAGAGACTATAACGTGCTGTCAAAGCTCCAGAACTTGCTGCCTTTTAAATGACTTTCGGCTCAAGTTATCTTAGCCGTATCACTGACTAAATCTTTGTTACCAAAGAAGGTCATAACAAAGACGTGCATAGGAGGACAATCGATTCAATGCAAAGTTAATTTCACCTCTTTTGGTACAAGCTTCAGCAGAAAGTGTATCACTGCATCTTCATTTTCTTTGCTACTGAGGTGTCATGTTATAAAGCCATTCACAGGAGACGTATTTTGTGACATCAAAAGCATTTTAGTAGAGAGAGAACAGCTATTTTTATTTGCCTGAACCTGGGATCAAGAGAATTCAGAATCCAGACAATGTTATATGCAGGGCCCTTGTGATTTCCTAGCACGCATTACTGGCAATTCTCCTTAGACGTGCCAGAGACAGCCTCTTATCTAATGTCAAGAGAAAGCTTGTGGCTGAGCTCATACAGCTGGAGATGTGTATGCAGATAGGAAGAGTTTGTTCCATTCCAAAAAATGTCCCCTCCAACCCTGCTGCTAGAGACTAGTGAGGATCTTTAAAGGTGCTGGGTGGCCATCGAAAAGGACTATTTATGGAGTGTGATAGAATATACAGTGGGTACGGAAAGTATTCAGACCCCCTTAAATTTTTCACTCTTTGTTATATTGCAGCCATTTGCTAAAATCATTTAAGTTCATTTTTTTCCTCATTAATGTACACACAGCACCCCATATTGACAGAAAAACACAGAATTGTTGACATTTTTGCAGATTTATTAAAAAAGAAAAAGAAAATATCACATGGTCCTAAGTATTCAGACCCTTTGCTGTGACACTCATATATTTAACTCAGGTGCTGTCCATTTCTTCTGATCATCCTTGAGATGGTTCTACACCTTCATTTGAGTCCAGCTGTGTTTGATTATACTGATTGGACTTGATTAGGAAAGCCACACACCTGTCTATATAAGACCTTACAGCTCACAGTGCATGTCAGAGCAAATGAGAATCATGAGGTCAAAGGAACTGCCTGAAGAGCTCAGAGACAGAATTGTGGCAAGGCACAGATCTGGCCAAGGTTACAAAAAAAATTCTGCTGCACTTAAGGTTCCTAAGAGCACAGTGGCCTCCATAATCCTTAAATGGAAGATGTTTGGGATGACCAGAACCCTTCCTAGAGCTGGCTGTCCGGCCAAACTGAGCTATCGGGGGAGAAAAGCCTTGGTGAGAGAGGTAAAGAAGAACCCAAAGATCACTGTGGCTGAGCTCCAGAGATGCAGTCAGGAGATGGGAGAAAGTTGTAGAAAGTCAACCATCACTGCAGCCCTCCACCAGTCGGGGCTTTATGGCAGAGTGGCCCGACGGAAGCCTCTCCTCAGTGCAAGACACATGAAAGCCCGCATGAAGGACTCCAAGATGGTGAGAAATAAGATTCTCTGGTCTGATGAGACCAAGATAGAACTTTTTGGCCTTAATTTGAAGCAGTATGTGTGGAGAAAACCAGGCACTGCTCATCACCTGTCCAATACAGTGCCAACAGTGAAGCATGGTGGTGGCAGCATCATGTTGTGGGGGTGTTTTTCAGCTGCAGGGACAGGACGACTGGTTGCAATCGAGGGAAAGATGAATGCGGCCAAGTACAGGGATATCCTGGACAAAAACCTTCTCCAGAGTGCTCAGGACCTCAGACTGGGCCGAAGGTTCACTTTCCAACAAGACAATGACCCTAAGCACACAGCTAAAATAACGAAGGAGTGGCTTCACAACAACTCTGTGACTGTTCTTGAATGGCCCAGCCAGAGCCCTGACTTAAAAACAACTGAGCATCTCTGGAGAGACCTGAAAATGGCTGCCCACCAACGTTTACCATCCAACCTGACAGAACTGGAGAGGATCTGCAAGGAGGAATACTGAGCAAAGGGTCTGAATACTTAGGACCATGTCATATTTCAGTTTTTCTTTTTTAATAGATCTGCAAAAATGTCAACAATTCTGTGTTTTTCTGTCAATATGGGGTGCTGTGTGTACATTAATAAGGAAAAAAATGAACTTAAATGATTTTAGCAAATGGCTGCAATATAACAATGAGTGAACTAAAGGTATATTTTATCCAAAAATTAAAATCTTTAGAATAAAAATAAAAATCATGAACCACAAAGACACCCATTCAAAAGTATCATTAAAATGTGTAATGTTTATATATATATACCTAACAAGATATATATACCTAATATATACCAAAACATTTTAAATAAATACTTCATTCAAAAATTTAATAAAATGTATGAAAACAAATATAAATGAACAACTACAAAGTTAAAGATTTTGAAGGTATAGTTTATCCAAATATTAAAATAATATATTTTTTTTATAATATTTAAAAATGTAAATTAAAAAATGCAAAAACTAAATAAATATGCATAATGAAAACAGTACAACATATATAAATACCACAATAACAAGGGATTTTATAGAAACAGTTAATCCAAAAATATAAACAACATAAGAACCACAACAATTAAATACAAATTTAGTTCATCCAAAAAATGGTGACTTTAAAGGAACAGTTAAAACAAAAACAAATAAAACATTGGATTTACCTATATTTACCTATTATTGGTAACTCCCCACATTTTCTCCATTTGACATATCACTGTAAAGACAGCTATTGTACATGGGAAAAGCACATCTCCCCATGACAGACTACAATGACACCTGTCATTTGTCTTGAGCACCTACCTGTCTGACTCTGTAAACCGTAGGCCACAGACAGGGGAGGCTGAAAGATGACGCTCAGTTTGATGCTATCAATCATACCTCAGCTTTCACACAGGATCATTGATTTTTGTTGCGGGGCTTGACATTAGCTCGACACATCAGGCAAGCTAATGCGGTGCCGTTTCGACATCAACTGCATCATGTTGTCATCGCTTTTAGCTGTGCAGCGAGTAACAGATCAACATGATAAGTAGAATGATCTCACATTTTAATGTAGATCTTAAAGCTCCATTAATTACAATTATACCATCAACTGTGGTTTAGGGACACGAGGGACACAAGGAACAGGGATGATTAATGCTAATTTATCAGCCCTATTCAGTGTCTGGCTGCTAGCTGACTCATGTTCTATAGAGCCATTAAAATCAAATTATATGGCGCTTGAGACCCCTTTTCTGCAGTGAATACTATGAAGTTGGCTATTTCAGCTTCACACAATTAGATTGATGAGCAAAGCTGATTTCTCATGTGGACAAAAATCAAGCGCCACTCAATGCAGCTTTGATAATCATGGTCAGTTATTAGGAGTATTCATATTTCTGAAGCACCATTACAGCATCATACACCGTCACACCGTAAGCAAACCGCACTCTTATTTGCAGCACAAATCTATTCAAGCCTCCTGTTCAACCCTGCCGTTCACATAATCACGCTTTGCCTCTTAACAGAAGCCCTCTGAATAATTTGATCATCTCACACTGGCCATTTCTTACCCTTCCAATAAGCCTAAACAGCCTCAGGCAGTCGCTGGCCAAGGCCAAGCTTGAATCGCTCAGAGAATGGAGTGACCGCTGACTTCAAACTGACAAGCAGATGTTGGCTGACGGCTGCTTTCCTTATTCAGTACCTTCTTAGTAATCCTCCACTCCAGCCTCAGGGAGAAACTTTTCCCGTCTGAAATTTGCCTGTTTGTTTTGGCACATGTCCTTCACTATCCTGAGCTATGACATGAAATATAGCAGAAAAAAGGCTCATATAAATATCTTTAGTGAATCTAATTAGTTTTAATTATCTGATCTCATGACAAAAACGTACCTGTAAGAACTTTTTTGCAAGATGCGAAATAAGTACTGCCAAGTACGTTTCATGACATATGCGATGTGAAATGTCCACTGAGTGGAGCTCAAAGAGTGTTTTTTTCCCCCTTAGGAACAGATGAACGTACCTATGGTTTTATGTGACGTTGCTTTTGTACGTGTCCGTTGAGTGGCGCTATAACTTTAATGCTCTGTGATGTTTTAAAATAACGTACCATCTGCACTACACCTAAACCTACCCCATAGTATGAACAAAAGTGAATGTGACGTAAATCGCAAGCATGCCATTTTAGCTTGTTTTTCGATCTCTTATCATTCTGCTCTTTCATTGTGAGACATGTTTTTCACGGGATTCGTACCCAAGGATTGCACATCCTAATTCCAATTCCGTGCAGACTAAGCTACAGAGCAAGCTGGAGCTGTACATATGAAGCCGTAATCATAAGTGCTCATGTTTTACCACCTCTAGTGTTCATTTCTGTTGGAAACTGCAGTGATATGTACTTATTGATACATATTTCACGTCAACAAGTACATTTTTGTCATGAGATCAGGTAGTTAATTTCATACATTTGAACTAATTACTAACTTAATTTTGCCTGTTCGATAGCTAGCCATATTTTAACTATGTTCATACACTGTTTACAGGATAAATTCAGTTGTTTTACAATAAACACATTTATGCTGATTTATGCTCATTAAAATGATTACAAATCAGAATACAGTAACATTTTAATGGCTGTCATCAATCACTGGCAGTTCATCAAGGCTCATAAAACATTTAGTTCTGAATTTAATATCTGTGTTTTAAACAGCCTACACAATAAAAAGATTTACATATTTACCATTAATATATCCAATTTGTTTCAATCTTATATAACTGATGTAATTACAAAATAAATAGTACTTGTTTCTGAGTAAATTTAATTGTTTTCAAAGTGAACTGATTTATGCGCATTCTAAGCTATCTGAATAAATCTATTATAAATATGATCGTTTAAATAAATATGCAAATAGTCTTACCTGTTTCTTACCCATTTTATTTTTATATGACTGACTAATATGCATTATTTTAGACTTACTGTTGAACTCACTACTTATTAAACACGCACAAAAAAAACTTTTGTTTATTTGTGACCCTGGACCACAAAACCAGTCATAAAGTTAAGTTTTTTGAAATTGAGATTTATACATCGTCTGAAAGCTGAATAAACAACTATTTGAAAATCTGGAATCTGAGGGTGCAAAAAAAATCAAAAATATTAAATCACCTTTAAAGTTGTCCAAATACAGTTCTTAGAATTGCATATTACTAATCAAATATTAAGTTTTGATATATTTACGGTAAGAAATGTACAAAATATCTTAATGGCACATGATCTTTACTTAATATCCTAATCATTTTTTGGCATTAAAACTGTTTTTTTTGTCCAGGGTCACATATTATAAACATTTTGAAATCTAAGTAAGTGGACCTTTTATGTAATTCAAATACAAATCTTACATTTGGGCCTTTTGCTTTTTGAGTCCAGAAATGTGCAGTAACAGCATCTACCAGCAGGGGCAAACTGGGTCATGCTAACCACCCAAATTTGAACCCTTGTGATTACCCTTTGCGTGAACTCCCTGCTATTGATGTCCTTTCCAAAAACAGTTTGTCTCAGTTTGGTGCACAAACATAGAGTTGATCAATACTCAGAGCAACCATAGCAGCATATTTAAACCAAACTACAAAGTATTTCTTCTCTAAGCATTAGTAAATCAAGCACATGGGCTGCAGTGAGAAATGTGCCATTCATTCTGAGCCCAGAGTGAATGACAAGTGACAGCTAAGCTTCATCACGAAATGAGCTCTCTCCGGCCTTATCAGTGTAACCGAACCAAGTAAAAAATTTGATTTAGATGTATATGCACCTCAGTGTATGTGTTATCAAAATACAGACTCAGCATGTAAACACCACTGACTGATACATACAGATTTGACAGGTCTTGATAAGTTTGAATTCAAAAGACAGAATCGCTGCCAGTTTTGTAATGGCAGTAGCCTGATGAACTGCTGGGATTTCAATATCTCTCCCACAGGTAGGGTTTCACGGTATAGTGGTATAAAAAGAAAATATCAGTATGAAACCAACAGTTATTCATCACAGTTCTGCAGTTCAGACAGTGTGATGAAGCATGAAAGCAAAGTCATTGTTTACAGTGTAAAAATACATGAAAGCCTGTTTTTAGGATTTAAATTTATATATATATATATATATATATATATACATACATACATACATATTAGGGCTGGGTTTTGACACAAATTTTACGATTTAATTTGATTCTGATTCACAAGCTTGCGATTCAATTCAATTCAATATAAATTTTTTTGGATATACAGTCAAAAGTTTACAACCTGCAAGAATTTTACCAAAATAAGAGGGATCATACAAAATGCATGTTCTTTTTTATATAGTGTTGACCTGATAAGATATTTCACATAAAATACATTGCCCACAAGAGAAAATAATAGCTACATTTATAAAAATGACCCTGTTCAGAAGTTTACATACACTTAATTTTTTAATACTAAATTTAATTCAGTGTTAACTGAATGATCCACAGCTTGTTTTTGTGATATTTGTTCATGAGTCTCTTGTTTGTCAGTTAAACTGCCTGCTGTTCTTCAGAAAAATCCTTCAGGTCCCACAAATTCTTTGGTTTTTCAGCATTTTTGTGTATTTGAACCCTTCCCAACAATGACTGTATGATTACAAGATCCATCTTTTCACATTGAGGACAACTGAGGGACTCATATGCAACTATTACAGAAGGTTTAAATGCTCACTGATGAAGGAAACACGATGAAGAACCAGGGGTGAAAACTTTTTGAATTTGAGGATCAGGATAAATTTCACTTATTTTGTCTTCTGGGAAACATGCAAGTATCTTCTGTAGCTTCTGAAGGGCAGTACTAAATGAAAAAAAAATATGATATTTAGAAAAATATAAGAAAAATTTACATATCTTCATTTTATTCAAAAGTTTACACCCCTGGCTCTTAATCCTCAGTGCGAAAAAATGCTGAAAAACCAAAGAATTTGTGGGACCTGAAAGATATATTTTTTAAGAACAGCGGGCAGTTTAGCTGTTTAGGACAAACAAGGGACTAAACAAAATCACCAAAAAAAAAAAAAAAAAACGAAAAAAAAAAACGTCTTGGTTACGTATGGTAACCCTCGTTCCCTGATGGAGGGAACGGAGACGTTGTGTCGAAGTGACGACTAGGGGTCGCTCTTGAGAGCCCGAACACCTCTGACAGCTTTGAGAAAAGGCCAATGAAATTGGTACGCAGTATTTGCATAGCCCGCTCCGCCCCGGAGATCCGGGCATAAGAGGGGGGGGCTAGGCAACACTCATTGTTCTGATCTGAGGAGCCGAAGCACCCGGCTACACTCAGAGGCGGTCCGAGGTTGTGGCAAGGGGGACACAACGTCTCCGTTCCCTCCATCAGGGAACGAGGGTTACCATACGTAACCAAGACGTTCCCCGTCTGTCGTTCACGTTCGACGTTGTGTCGAAGTGACGACTAGGGGTCCCAGTTGAAAACGCCACAACCAGCGGACCGCGTCACGAGTGCATGGAGTGCAAATATTAACAGGTCTTGCGTGTTAGATAAATGTCACTCACCTCTACGTGACCTTCCAATGCCCAAGAGCTTCAGCCAGCCTTTCCTCACCTTTGGTTGAACATCTTGGAGAACATTGGGCCAGTGTCCGTCCTCCCCGGGGGGGGGATGGGCACTACGGAGACCACACCCTGCCCGGAGGGAGGTATTTGTGTGGAGAATACACTTGAGGGCTCGCACTAGGGGAGCGCAACAAGGGGACGATCCTGAGGCAGGCTCCGCATGAGGAGAGACTGCTGAGCTCAGGGTCGGAGACAAGTTTTGTCTTAAGGGAAACACCGCATCTCTGGGAGTATAGGTGGAGATACACACATGGGGCCGCATTAGGAGCCACTACATGTGGGGCACCAACCTAATATGAGAGTTCACAAGAGGCAACCTAACCTCATATTAGATTCTGATAGCTAGTTCCTCCGCTGAACATAGCTACGTTGCGGGTGCAACATGATGGAAATTGTCGTTCAGGGTTCACGCCAGGAAACTTACTGAACTGGGGAAGCGTCATCACCCGTGGGGAACGACGCTTCAGCAAGCTTCTACACCGTGTCAGCTTCAGGAGTTACTGGGCTTGCGTTCAGGACTCCCGAAGAGACTGGTTCTACACGCAGATTGTAGAACCTGGCAAACGTGTTAGGTGTAGCCCAACCTGCAGCTCTGCAAATGTCTGTTAAAGAGATCCCGTTCGCCAGCGCAACCGACGCTGCGACGCCCCTGGTGGAGTGGGCGTGCACCCCCAGCGGGCAGGGCACCCCTGTGGCCTGGTAGGCCAAACGAATCGCATCCACAATCCAGTGGGAAATTCTTTGTTTGGAGACAGCTTTCCCCTTCTGCTGTCCTCCAAAACAGACAAAGAGCTGACTCGACCGTCTGAAGCTTTCAGTACGTTCCAAGTAAATGCTCAGGGCACGGACTGGGCATAACAAGGAGAGGTTGGGGTCGCCTTCCTGAGAAGGGATAGCTTGCAGAGTGACCACCTGGTCCCTGAAGGGAGTGGTGGGCACTTTGGGCACATAACCGGGCCGGGGTCTCAGGATAACGTGAGAGTTAGCCGGCCCGAATTCGAGGCACGAGTCACTGACGGAGAGGGCTTGGAGGTCTCCCACTCTTTTGATCGATGTGAGCGCAGTCAGGAGAGCCGTCTTTTGGGAGAGAGCACTGAGTTCGACTGACTGGAGCGGCTCAAAGGGATCTGACTGTAGGCCCCGGAGGACCACAGACAGATCCCAAGAGGGGACAAGGCGCGGTCTGACGGGGTTCAGCCTGCGTGCACCTTTAAGGAATCGTATAACCAAATTGTGCTTCCCAACCGATCTACCTTCCACCAGGTCGTGGTTAGCGGCAATAGCGGCTACCTGGACCTTAAGTGTTGAAGCAGAAAGGTGTCTATCCAGTCCTCCTTGGAGGAAGGAAAGCACCGTTCGGATGCCACATCTCCGTGGGTTCTCCCCCCGGGAGGAACACCAGTTTGTGAATTTGCGCCATCTGAGGTCGTACAGCCGCCTCGTGGAAGGAGCTCTCGACTGCAACAGAGTGTTTACCACTGCCAGTGGGAGATCTCTGAAATCCTCCTGGTCGCGTCCAGGGACCATACGTGGAGGTTCCAGAGATCTGGGCGCGGGTGCCATATCGTGCCCTTCCCCTGTGAAAGGAGGTCCTTCCTCAGGGGAATGCGCCAGGGAGGAACGGGGGAGAGGAGCACCAGCTCTGAGAACCAAACCCTGTTGGGCCAGTAGGGGGCCACCAGCAGGATCTGTTCTCTGTCCTCCCTGACTTTGCACAGGGTCTGTGCAATTAGGCTCACTGGTGGAAACGCATACTTGAGGAGGCCCTGAGGCCAGCTGTGTGCCAGTGCATCTGTGCCGAGGGGCGCCTCGGACAGACCGTACCACAACTGGCAGTGAGTGTTCTCTATCGAGGCAAACAGGTCGACCTGGGCCTGACCGAAAAGACTCCAGATCAGCTGAACCGTCTGAGGGTGAAGTCTCCACTCGCCCCGAAGCGAAGTCTGTCGGGAGAGCGCGTCCGCTACCCAATTGAGTTCGCCCGGTATGTGGGTGGCTCGTAGAGACTTGACATTGTTTCGACACCAAAGGAGGAGATGGCGGGCTAGCTGTGACATGCGAAAGGAGCGTACACCGCCCTGGTGATTGATGTAGGCTACAGTCGCAGTGCTGTCTGTGCGGACCAGCACGTGTTTGCCCTGAACCAAAGGTCGGAACCTCTTCAGGGCCAAAAACACTGTCAGCAGTTCGAGGCAATTGATATGCCAATGCAGCCGAGGGCCCGACCAGAGCCCTGCAGCTGCTTGCCCATTGCATACGGCGCCCCAGCTTGTGTTGGATGCATCTGTCGTAACCAAAATGCGCCTGGACACTTGTCCTAAGGGCACCCCGGCCCGTAGGAACGAAATGTCTTTCCAAGGACCGAGGGTTTTTAGACATACGGGTGTGACGAGCACCCGGTATGAACCCTGGCGCCATGGCCATCTCGGGACTCGGGAACAGAGCCAGTGTTGTAACGGTCTCATGTGCATCAGGCCCAGCGGCGTGACGGCGGCTGCGGATGCCATGTGACCCAGGAGCCTCTGAAATTGTTTGAGGGGGACCGTCGGGCTGCGTGAGAGCTTCTGGACGCAGCTCAGCACTGACTCTGCACGCTCCGGGGAGAGCCGTGCACTCATGGCAACCGAGTCTAGTTGTATACCGAGAAAAGAGATGCTCCGTACCGGGGCGAGCTTGCTCTTTTCCCAGTTGACCCGAAACCCCAGATGGGCCAGATGGTTGAGAACCACATCCCTGTGTTTGCATACCAACTCCTGAGAGTGTGCTATGACCAGCCAGTCGTCGAGGTAATTGAGAATGCGGATGCCCCTCTCCCGGAGAGGGGCAAGGGCTGCCTCTGCGACTTTCGTAAAGACGCGGGGAGACAGGGAGAGCCCAAATGGAAGGACTTTGTACTGAAATGCTCGACCTTCGAAGGCAAACCGCAGGAAGGGCCTGAGTCTTGGAAGAATCGAGACATGAAAGTACGCGTCTTTCAGGTCTATCGCCACAAACCAATCCTGGAATCTGATGCACGTGAGAATGCGTTTGAGCGTTAGCATTCTGAAGGGGAGCTTGTGAAGGGCCCGATTCAGAATCCTCAGATCCAGGATTGGTCTTAAACCGCCACCTTTCTTGGGTACAATGAAGTAGGGGCTGTAGAACCCTTTCTTCATGTCGGCCGAGGGGACCGGCTCTATCGCGTCCTTCGCCAGAAGGGTCGCGATCTCCGCCCGAAGAACCGCAGCATTCTCGTCCCGAACCTCGGTAGAGAAGATGCTGCTGAACTTGGGCGGATTGCGTGCGAATTGGATAGCATAGCCGAGTCGGATGGTTCTGAGAAGCCAGCGAGAGAGGTTGGGTATCTCGAGCCAAGCTGTAAAACTCTCTGCCAACGGTCTCAGGGGGACCACCGACGTACCTCGGGTGGGTACGGTGTGACTGAGTTGTGGTGAAAGCCCTTTGTTCGGGGGCGTGCTGTCCCGGAGGACACAAGGTGCTTTGATCGCCATAACCGACATACAAGGATCCGTGAGAAGATCGCCTGAGCTCAGGGGATCGACTGACGGATGCGCTTGTTTCTCTGTCAAAGTATGCAGAAGCGCAAGTTTTGCGGTTGAGCATGCTTTGGTGTGTTTTGGTGGCTGGGTACCCCGGAGGGACCCAGCCATGGAAGGATCGACCATCGGAACCGACAGACAAGGATCCATCAGAAGATCGCCTGAGCTCAGGGGATCGACTGATGGATGCACTTGATTCGTCAAAGCATGCCAAAGCGCAGGCCCTGCGGTTGAGCATGCTTTGATGTGTTCTGGTGGCTGGGTACCCCGGAGGGACCCAACCATGGTGGGTGTACCGATCATCGTAACCGACAAGGATCCAACGGAGGACCGCCTGAGTTCAGGGGGTCGACTGAAGGATGCACTTGGTTTGTCAAAGCATGCAGAAGCGCCTGAGATGCGGTCGAGCATGCTTTGACGTGCTTCAGTGGCTGGGTACCCCGGAGGGACGCAGTCGCACTGGTTTTTACGCCCAGAGAAGAAAGAAATTGCTCTTAAATTGACCATGTGGTGGCTGTCCGCCGTGAGGCAGACAGCCAGGATGGAGCCGAAGCCCACACTCGTCCCCTCGCCGAGTGTGGATCTAGACAGGTCAGCAGATCTCTCTCCCCTGGGCGGCTCACTTCAGGAGCGCTTCGAAGCCTGATGAGGGTTCCTAGCGGCCTGAAAATGAGCTAACGGCGCCACCTTCTTGCGAGAACTCGACGGCAAGGCTGGTTTGGGTGCAGGACCAGCCTGAGGCGGGCCCTGAACCAGTCTGGAGAAATGGGGGCGTCAAGAAAGCGAACTTTCTCAGTGTCCTTCATTTCCGCCAGATTTAGCCAAAGGTGGCGCTCCTGGACCACCGTAGTGGACATCGCTCTACCCAGAGCCTGCGTTGCGACATTTGATGCTCGGAAGCATACACAGAACTGAACGCAGTTCCTGCGACACTCTGAGGCGAGATCTCCCTCGTGCAGATCTTATAACACTTTGCCTGGCAGCCAGCAGGATGGCAAAAGTGTGCATGGTGGACACAGCCTGTCCAGAAGACGTGAACCCCTTCACGCTCTGGACGAGAGCCTATGTGGTCCCACCAGGGGGCAGGGCATCAGATATGCAGGTGCTGTACTGAAGCGCCCACCCGCCTGGAGAATCCACGAAGCCTCTCGCGCTGGACCGCCATCGAGGGAAATGAGGGAGGAGGATCTGATATATCGTGTTTCAGCCGAAAAAAAAAAGGCCTATCACGATATAGTCAATCTCGTACGTTACCGAAGCCATGAACACACAGGATGAGGCGGAGGGTTTTTTCTCACTCAAACCTGATGTGTTTCGGTTATCTTGTTCAAGCACGCCCACCACTTCAGCGTCTGCTCAAACTGAGACTCGCTCCCCAGCTTGCTCAGTCGAAGCATCAGCTTCCCATGGTTTAAGTCCTCCCTCCGATGCTGCAGCCAACCTCTCAACCAGCTTTTAAGGTTTTGAACAGAGTAAAGTTGTAAAAAGAACTAATAATCTGTCCAAAAACCTAAACGGGGGTCGCGAGGAACGAGCGATCCGCGGGGGGAAACCCGGCGGAACTAACTCATTTCCTATTGCTCGCCATCGACGCACATCGCAGCGGCCCTCGTACCCGGAAGTAGAAGGGCCGAACGGAAGCGGTCGCGGTGAGCCGCGGCTTCGCGGCTCGTGAGCAGCAACCCATAGTTATGTTCCCTTCCGCAAGCAGAACACAAACTATCAACGAAGCGATGTATCAGCGTGAGACTAGCTCAACCCTGAGCACAACGATCGTGCCGATTGTTATTGTTTACGAGGAAACCGCAACCAGGAAGACACGGACGGAAAGGCAAATGTAAACACAATCCATCCGTGTCGGCTCTTTCAGAGAAATTACTCCTTTTCAGGAGGAAAAGCTCTTTAGAGATCGTCGTCGAAGCACCCAGGGGTATTCTCGCTTACCAAGAGAAGGGTTAAAGGGAGAAACCGCTGCTCGTGCCATAGATCCAACGACGAAGAGGTGAGTAATGCTGTTTTCCCCTAAGAGAATACTGCATTCGGCTCCGAAGAAACAGAACAATGAGTGTTGCCTAGCCCCCCCCTCTTATGCCCGGATCTCCGGGGCGGAGCGGGCTATGCAAATACTGCGTACCAATTTCATTGGCCTTTTCTCAAAGCTGTCAGAGGTGTTCGGGCTCTCAAGAGCGACCCCTAGTCGTCACTTCGACACAACGTCGAACGTGAACGACAGACGGGGAACTTATATATACCTTATAAAAATTATCTTATTCAGGTACTAAAAAAGTAATATGCATTTTGTACAATCCCTTTTGTTTTGGTAAAATAATTAACATTTTGCAGATTCTGCAAACTTTTGACTTCAACTGTATCAGGTACAGTACATGGAAAACTAATGCTGTAAAATATACATGAGAGTCAGTTGGTACTATAATACTTTAATACTGAAGGTTAAAATTAATTGATTTGTATAAAAATGCTTAAATTACACTTAAATGGTAGCTGAAGAAAATAATTCATACAGGTTTGGAACAACTTGAGGACAACTTGGGTAAACTATTCCTTTAAAGTGATCCAGTAAATGTTTCCACTATCATATCCATTCAATCTGGTGTTGAGCCAGGTACCACAGCCTAATGATCCTATACCATCTCTAAAGTTAGATGTCCAGCAGTTGGGCATAAACATCTAAGGCTATCATATTCAATCAAAATCAACATGGTTTAGCAAAAAAAAAGAAAATTGCAATGAGCCATTGTCTCCCCCCAGGAAATGATTGCAATCCGTAGCAGGTGAGCAGGAAGGAAAAGCAAGCTGAGGATGAGATCAATACGCAGTTGAAAGAACCAAGGTCTGAGAGCAATCAGGTGTGGCCAGGCTCACAGTCAGCCAGAAAAAGCGTGAAGCCGGAGGGCCGTGTTTAAACCTTTTCACCTTTTCTGTAGGGAGTTGTGAGCTGGACAAGGATTCGAGGACCTTTGCCTGTCTCTGCAGGGTATTAACTGCGTTTTGTGATGGTGATGATCTGCCGCACTGACTAATCCCCACATTCTTTCATATAATTGTTACCTATAATCCACAGGATTTTAAATGGCACATGGAGAATTAGGTGTAGCTAAAGCGACCTGCTGTGTTAGGGGAAATTGACCCTGTCTATCCTCAATTTTCTCCTAGGCCTTTAATTTATTGTGTAAATGTTGCCCTACTGGAGTGGTGGTGTATAGGGAAGGTGGATGAAGCACAGAGAGGACCAGATCTGTACCTGTCCAAGCTCTTTCCACAGAAATCTATAGTTTATTCAGTTTATCAGATAACCAAAACTCAAATGAAGACATCTTTTAAGACACCAATCAATGCCATATTAAATGTGCTAGCCACCATAATTATTGAGCAGCCCAGCAGGAATTCTGGTGCCACAAACAACAAGCGATAACGAGAGAGAGTTCGTCCCCGTTCGACAATGGTTTTGGCACATCCTGTGCATAACAATGATTAAGCTCTATTTTGCTAATCCACCATCACAGCGTGAACTTGAATAATAATGGCTTGATTTAATTGCAGGTAAATTACAGACAGTATTTCCTGTCCATTACAAGTAAAGCTGGTTTGGTAGTTAGCTGATAATGGTTTTGCATTTATTAATGTACACAAATGATGTATGCCATTAAAGATAATTACAGGGATAAGTAAAGCAGAGTACACAAAATCAATTACAAGTCTAAGAGTGTGCTGCATCCTAATAAAGTATAATTCTAACAATCACAATTAAAATAATTAATATATGTGTGAAGAGTTTGGTTCCAAAACGCGATAAACACCTTTTTTTTTTTTTTTTTTAAATGAGTTCCTGCCAAAATCAGTATTATATCTGGTCAGTATTGAAAAGTCCATGTTTAATTTTACACAAAATGCAATCTCTGCCATGTTATTCTGTCATGGTTTCTCCCTATCCCTTCTCTGCAAAATGCGATACCAATCACTGCGTACCATTCCACACATTGTAAACAGTAAAGGCGGTGCTTTGAATACACCAGCATCCTAGTTTTCCTTATCTACTTTGTACTTTGTGATTAACAATCAAAAAAATTAATAATGCTGACTGCATTGATGGACCTATGGTGGTTTCTGCGGTGGGAAGAAACCACCATAGGTTTGTAAATGAGATATTGTTTTAATACAACAGTTAAATAAACAAGAAGAAGTGACTTGCATTGTCTGACTCTTAAAGCAATTGCCTGATTTTTCTCTATTTCTTTGTGAAAAATAGTTTTAAACAAAGTCACAACTGAGCCGCTGCGCATCTCCATTCAAACAGAGCAGTGTTTGGTTTATGAATGAATGTGCGTTTTTAAACAAATCTACTCAATGATTCAATTTCCCAATCATAAAGACAGTCACTTGCTTTATTCCCGAATTAATCAGCCGTTCAAATGAATCCAGTGAATGATATGATTAAGTGACTTGACACCTACAAGCCACTTTTGTGTTCTTCTGTGCCACCTCTATAGTACACATTAATTTTGTTAATACTGATTTCATTTGATTGGTAACTCATTCTTATTCTGTTGTTTTTATTAGAAATGTTAAAAAGCTTATAAAATATATATTTTTTAAAAATGTGACATAAAAGATGACATACTTTTAATAAAGTTTGAAAAATGCCATTACAAAGGTAAAAACTAAATTCCCATTTAATTCACTTTAAGGAGTCAAATATCACCTCGTAACGGGAAGGCTTATTTTTTATCAGATTTTTTGATTATTGATTAGAAGGTATTTCTAAAATTGAGTGTGCTCCTAGTTAAGAAAGTTAAGAAAAAGAAAAGAAAAGCGTAGAGCCCTGCTGGATTTATTGCATTTTGGTTATTATAATCTAAAAGTGCTGTGAAAGTTTGAAACAGAAAAGTTTTCATCTTGCCACTTTTTTGGTAAAGAAAACACATTTTTACACTTTTCAAATTCATCAAAATGGATTTATAGCATTTTGGAACCAAACTCTTCATATATATATATATATATATATATATATATATATATATACACACACACACACTGAACAAATGAAGTGTCTTTATTAATAATTAACTGAATTAAAAACTTCCAAAAGTCCAAATTTCAATAAGGACCAAATGGCATAGATAAAATATTGTAATTTGTATTTGTAATACTTTTTGTTTTATAGATAGTTACATGCTGATGAATATTTAAATTACAACTAATATAATTTACATGTTCATTAATGTAATCATTCATTAAAATTAATTAAATTGTCCTTAATAATACTTAACTACACCATGATCTAAAAGTGAAAGAATTACATTATACACATAATCAGCCTGGCCTATGAATATATAAATTAGATGGCATAATCTTCTCCCAACAGTCACAAATGTTTGCTGAAAAGCAGGTTAATGGGCATCACTCATATTAGGATTATGGTAACACTTTACAATAAGGTCTCTTTTTTTTTTTTTTACATGAATGAAGTAACTATCATGCACAATAGAACAATACATTTTTTTTTTACATCATTTACTAACCTATTAACCTGTTAATGTTCATAAAATACATAAAAAATCATGTGCATTGTGCATTAACTAATGGTAACATCATTATTATCTTACCTCTTTCCCCGCCAGTGTTTTTGAATAAAGTTGCCAGCCACCGCCAGCATTTGATAATTTTCATTAAAATATCATGGCCCCCAGAATATTTTGTTGTATAAATATCTGAATGTGCAATACATCAAAATAGAGAACCCTCTACTTCCAGACAAAAAAAAAATAAAAATAAAAAAATAAAAAACTGAGAAAATCAAGTCTTTATCAAATACTACATTTGGTACATATTCAGCACGATGATCAAAGCAAATATGCATGGTCCTTTAACACTGCCTAGATTGACATTTGACTCTATAACATTAGGCAGTTTTCATTTATATGCTGTTTGTTGTTGATGATCACATGATTTTTCGTAGGTATATGCTTACATATGAGATCGCTCATTTCGGTCTTCCTTGCCTGTGTTTTTGATCGGGAGACGAAAACATGGAACCCCGGAAAATTCTGTGTTTTGCAGAGAAAGAGTTAAAAATGTACACTGCAAAATAATAATAATAATAATAATAATAATAATAATAATAATAATAATAATAATAATAATAATTGACTATGGAAAACACCTGTTGACAAGTTAAAAGTGAGTTCCCTTAATACATGCAGTTGAAAAAATTTAAAAGATCTAAAATTACTCTGAATTACTCTGTGCACCTTCTGTATACTAGTATAATTCAGCTTGTGGATGAGCTACTTGTGATGAACATTTTCATGATTCTTCATGAGGTCTCCTCTTTTATTATTAAAGTGGTTGTCAGTGTATGTTAAAGTTACAAAACAGAATTAGTAACATAGTGCGTTGTTGCAATTTTCTTGTTTGTAAATTACTGTTTCATACTATAAAATTTACAGGTTTACATTTTTATTGTATTTTTACAAAATTATTCTAGCAACCACAGCTGCTAGGATTTGTAAAAACAACAGTATGTTTTACAGTGTATTAGTAAATACTGAGATTAACATTACCTCAGATGAATAACTGCTGTAGAACTAATGTGAACAAGTGAAACTTCCTGTAAAGTGTTACCAGGATTATTACTGACACTTCCAGTGCAACCTGTTTGCAGAGGCTGTTTTATGTGGAGGACTACATTTATTTTGTCACTCTTAAAATATAATAATTATTTCCCCCCAAAATTCTAAATACCGCTGTGAAAAGGTTACAGTGGTTGCTATGTCCCCGTACGTCAGAGGTGACCCATGCGGTACGATGACGCTCTACAAGTGCGTTTAGCGATTCCGTTTCACAGCCAAAAACCCTCCCACCGGAATCACTGATGTAGCTTCTGCGTAGGCGTTTATTCATTTTCTAGAGTTTCCACACTATGTCATACAGCAGTGGCCAGACAAAGGAAGCACAAACAGCAGGATCGAACTATGATGGGAGAATGGACGCCTTGAGGAGGGAGTTACTACGTCCTGAACATTATAAGATTTCACCTACAATGATCACATGACAAATAGGCAACAATATACTACTTTATATTTGAACAATATATTACAATTTTCCTCTTTTTGTTGTGTCTTTATTTACTAAGGTGCATGGTGTAAAGGCCAGCTGCAGAAAATAAAAACACTATTTGCTTTGTTGGCTGAGCTGCTCCTATCAAAGATGTGCAAATAACCTTCCTGACAATGTTATTGTAGGGCAGCATTTCAAGAAAATGAAATTGTCATGGACAAAAAATGAGATATTGGGAGATGGAGAGACACTGTGTCACAGAGCATGAGATAATAGATTAATGTAAGCGTATTTAAATGTTTCTCCCACTTCCTTTGAATTCTGACAACTCATAAAGTCCATGCAATAAACCGAAATGAAAGATAGGAAGATTACAATAAGTTAGATATTTCATGTTAATTGACTTCCATTCGTGCTATCACGAATGTCAAATTCCTCTGAGAAATGAAACATTTTTGTTACCTCTTTAGGCTGAATATGCAAATAAATCATGTGAATATGCATGACTGGGTTCGCTGCGGAGGTCACGACCTCTGTTCCATTCAGATGCCAGTCTAAAAAGAATGCCAATGTTCCAAATGTAATGTTTAGACCTTGAAAACTTTTTAACACTCTTGAATATTATTGTTTGCTGTGAATTGTAAGAAACATCTCCCTTAAGGCTTTAAAACAGCCTGTTAGGTGACATATCGATCGATAGCTGCTGTTTCTTCAGGTGGTTGTTTGGCCGCTACTCATTATCCAACAATTCTCTTTTGTTCTCAGAGCCCTGGGCCGTAATAATTGGAAGTGAATACACACACTGATTTTCAAGGATGAATCTGATGTATTGGGAACCAAAGACAGAATCCAGCTCCGGAGGAATTTAACATCCATTTGAAGTGATCTGTAGCCGTCGTCCACATTTACATATGATTTCTATTGAAGCGCACATAAATATGGAACAAGCCGCTGCTTTATTTAATTTTTTATTACTACAGTAGATAAAGGCGATGAATTTTTATGATGAACTATTATATCAAGTGCCAACTACTGTGCAAAAAACATAGATTTTCTTTTCCTCTGCCACTTTCTGTCTCATTTTAAGTCTGAGTCTTTATATTTTCTCTCTGTCTCTCTTTTTTTCTTCCTCTGTCTTTCCCCTGAAGCTTCTCTGTGCCTCAGGGGAGATGAAGCTTAAGCACTGGACTCACATCTCAGAGGGATAGCTAGTGGCCCTGCTTTCAACTCAAACCTACAGCCATATGTCACCTATGGGACTAAACTATAACTGTTGAATGAGTGAAAGAGAGAGTGACTGAGAAATGGAGAAAAGGAAAGGAATAAAAGTTCACCTCTAAATACTCTCATTATTTATGGAGTTATATGTGGTTTTGTTCCACAGAATAATAAATAAAATAAAATAAAAACAGGTTCAGAATGACATGAGGGTGAGTAAATAATAATTTATAATTTTGTGTGGTGAACTATCCCTTTATAATCATCAAAACAACATTCATAATGACCAAAACAGCACAGCTTTGTAGACATGCATTTACTCACCATATTTATTGATGACACTGGTCCAATACTATTTACGAAGATATCAACATCAATGACTGTTGGTTTAACTGCAGGGAAAGAGAGAGCGAGAGATGACATTAGACTCATTAACATAAAACAAAGCTTTTATTATACTAATCTTAGAAAGTGTTTTACAATACATTTCCTGAATTGTTACACTCTCCATCTGTGAAAGCAACTTTATGTTTGACAATGTTTAATGAGTTTAATGAATGAACTGTTTGTACACCGAGAGGTCATAAACTTATGATGTCATCACATTGCATAATCTTCTCACCCTGAATCCAGCTGAAATCTCTCTTAAAGGATTTCCTCTTTGAGCAGTTGATTACAATAATCTACAGTTTTAAACAGTGGTTTGATTGACATTAAGCGTGGCTGAAAAGCGCTCGTCACTTCTGAGAGATGAAGTGGAAAGTTGGAGGGGGGCACAAAGGAATGGAACTGTGAGAATTTCAATATGAGTGAAGCCTGGTCTGACAACCCTCCATTAGGAAAGCATTTTCTGTAGCCGAAGAGATGAAGGAGGGGTTCATTCTTCACAAACCCAACAAAATGACAAAAAGACAGCGAGTCAAGTATGATCAGCTTCCTATCATTTTGATAGCAGCATATAGTGTCAGCCATTTCATTAAATTTTAATTAACAAATAATTTTCATGGTCATAAAACGTTCTTACTGAGAGCCACCAGGTTTGTAAGCTATGTATTTTTTAAAATATTAATTATAAAAATTATAAAATTATGTCTTTGATTAAATGCATTAGGCAGCATCACAATGTTTCTTTAATTTTATATAAAAACACATGATGTAAAAAGTACATTTCGTCATTTCCCTCTTTCCCTCAGTCTTGATGCCTTAGCCAACCTCTGACCACTTCTGTCAGTCCAACAGCGCTTGAGTGGGCACAACCCCCTCAGGTGTGCTCACTCTTAAATATGAGCATGACATTTTCAATCTCCCCTCTCATTTCCTAAATGCCTTCTTCACTGAGTGTGCATCAAAATAAAGATTCCCATCTGTGCAAGAATTAACAGTGTCAGTGCCTTGATATCTTGCATGTTGCCTAGAAGTAATGCAAAGAGTACTACAGTTGTGCTCAAAAGTTTACATACCCCTTTCAGAATCTGCAACATGTTAATTCTTTTAGCAAAATAAGAGGGATCATACAAAATGCATGTTATTTTTTATTTAGTACTGACCTGAATAAGATATTTTACATAAAGACATTTACATATAGTTCACAAGAGAAAACAATAGTTGAATTTATAAAAATGACCCTGTTCAAAAGTTTACATACCCTTGATTCTTAATACTGTGTTGTTACCTGAATGACCCACAGCTGTGTTTTTTTGTTTAGTGATAGTTGTTCATGAGTCCCTTGTTTGACCGGTCTTTGGTTTTCCAGCATTTTTGTGTATTTGAACCCTTTCCAACAATGACTGTATGATTTTGAGATCTATCGTTTCACACTGAGGACAACTGAAACTATTACAGAAGGTTCAAACACTCACTGATGCTCCAGAAGGAAAAAACATGCATTAAGAGCTGGGGGGTGAAAACTTTTGAAATTTGAAGATCATGGTAAATGTAACTAATTTTCTCTTCTTGGAAACATGCAAGTATCTTCTGTAGCTTCTGAAGGGCAGTGCTAAATGAAAAAAAAAAAGATATTTAGGCAAAATTAGCAAAATATACACATTTCCATTCTGTTCTAAAGTTTTCACTTTTAACTCTTTTCATGTGACAACACTGAAGAAACAACACTTTGCTACAATGTAATGTAGTGAGAGTACAGCTTGTATAACAGTGTAAATTTGCTGTCATCTCAAAATAACTCAACACACAGCCATTAATGTCTAAACCGCTGGCCACAAAAGGGAGTACATCCCTAAGTGAAAATGTCCAAATTGGGCCCAATTAGCCATTTTCTGTACTGGGTGTCATGTGACTTGTTAGTGTTACAAGGTCTCAGGTGTGAATGGGGAGCAGGTGTGTTAAATGTTGTGTTATCACTCTCACTCTCTCATACTGGTCACTGGAAGTTCAACATGGCACCTCATGGCAAAGAACACTGAAGATCTGAAAAAAAAGAATTGTTGCTCTACATAAAGATGGCATAGGCTATAAGAAGATTGCCAAGACCCTGAAACTGAGCTTCAGCATGATGGCCAAGACCATACAGTGGTTTAACAGAACAGGTTCCGCTCAGAACAGGCCTCTCCATAGTCGACCAAAGAAGTTGAGTGCATGTGCTCAGTTTCATATCCAGAGGTTGTGTTTGGGAAATAGACGTATGAGTGCTGCCAGCATTGCTGTGCTCCGACCATACGCCGCACACTGCATCAAATTGGTCTGCATGGCTGTCATGCCAGAAGGAAGCATCTTGCAAATAAATGAGATAAGATGATGCACAAGAAAGCCCACAAACAGTTTGCTGAAGACAAGCAGACTAAGGACATGGATTGCTGGAACCATGTCCTGTGGTCCGATGAAACCAAGATAAACTTATTTGGTTCAGATGGTGTCAAGCATGTGGGCTGGCCACCAGGTCAGGAGTACAAAGACAAGTGTGTCTTGCCTACAGTCAAGCATGGTGGTGGGAGTGTCATGGTCTGGGGCTGCATGAGTGCTGCCGGCACTGGGGAGTTACAGTTCATTGAGGGAACCATGAATGCCAACATGTACTGTGACATACTGAAGCAGAGCATGATCCGCTCCCTTCGGAGACTGGGCCACAGGGCAGTATTCCAACATGATAGCGTCCGCCAATTACACCTCCAAGAGGACCACTGCCTTGCTAAATAAGCTGAGGGTGATGGACTGGCCAAGCATTTCTCCAGACCTAAGCCCTATTGAGCATCTGTGGGACATCCTCAAACAGAAGGTGGAGGAGCTCTCTAACATCCTAACAAGGTCTCTAACATCCACCATCCCCGTGATGTCATCATGAAGGAGCGGAACAGGACTCCAGTGGCAACCTGTGATGCTCTGGTTGCTCTATGCCCAAGAGGGTTAAGGCAGTGCTGGAAAATAATGGTGGCCACACAAAATATTGACACTTTGGGCCCGATTTGGACATTTTCACTTAGGGGTGTACTCACTTTTGTGGCCAGTGGTTTAGATATTGATGGCTGTGTGTTGAATTATTTTGAGGACAGCAAATTACACTGTTATACAAGCTGTACACTCACTACTTTACATTGTAGCAAAGTGTCATTTCTTCAGTGCTGTGACATGAAAAGATGTGAGGTCAACATGAGGTCGAATTTGAAGCTGCACTGAAACTGCAATTTCGACCTTCAACCCACTGATCCCAACTGAAGTCCGCTATATGGAGAAAAATCCTGTAAAGTTTTCCACAAAAAAACTTAATTTCTTTTTGACTGAAGAAACAAAGATATGATGACATGGGGGTGAATAAATTATCAGGAAATTTCTATTCTAGAAGTGAACTAATCCTTAAAAATAAAATCCATATAATATAAACACAAAACAATATTATATTAATTATTATTACAATTTAAAATGTATTATGTATTTAAACATGCAAAAATGCAAAAACAAAAAAAAAAAAAAAGAGAGAAATGTTTAGCAGAATGTGCAAGTGGTGTACTTCCACACAATGAAAGTGGAAGGGGAACAGAGGTTAAAAAAATATAAAAAATAAAAAGCTGTCCATATGACTTGAAACATGAAAATTGCTAATCACTGGAAATTTTGCCTTGAAAATCTTGCTTGAAACATTCAGCTTCAATCGCCGTTTAATCATGGAGTCACTTTCATTATAAAAGCAGCTTAGACATTCTTAAAATATCCTTGACTTGTTTTAAAAGACATCTGAGTTGGACTAATTGTTTAATCTTTTTTCTTCATTTTGTTTTGACTGGACTTTTTTTTTTTTATTTGAAACCGAAACCATGTTCCTGGCTAAGTATATCTACTGCTAGAACATTAAGCATTTATTAGCCTCCAAGTCAGAAGCAATACTTTGTACCTGTTTTTAACTTTTATTGGATATGTTTGATTAATTATAAAGAACTATAACCCACCGCTGTCAACTTTGAATGTGATATGGGAAATAACAGCTAAGTACCATGAATATTTCATTACTCACGTAAGTCACAGTTCATCATCCAATGTCCTATTTCACAGCTGGAAAATTACATTTACAGTTTGTAATTGCTTTCAATTTACAGCAATGATACAAATTAGACAGATATTGTTGCTGTGCTATGATAATGTGCAATAAAGTTAATGAGCTTAGTGTTTGGAGCTGGACATAGAATGTTCAGTTGTGCTTCCATATAGGATTTATAGATCTCTCCCTGCTGTCTGCCAATGTCATTATGGCTGAGCATCACCATCCACATGTTTGCGCTCTTTCTCTCACACAGCTTCCTTTGGAAAGTCAGGGCAGAAGCATGGTTAATGTTATTCTGTGTAAACTCGTGTTTGGTAATCGTGGTCCAGTGTCCGCTGGCAGCTGTGGGGTGCTGTCGGGTGAGGGGGTCAGGGGCCTGTCTCCGACAGAGGATGTCTGCTCATTAGAGTTGGGATGAGGACAAGCACCTGCGTCAAATGTCACACTAACTCATTAATTGCTTTACACACAGATGTGGTCACCTAGCCAACAGAAGAGAAGACAAAAGTAGAGGAAAAAAGAAGCAAACATAAGTAAAAATAAGTATACAAGTGACTATTTGGAGGGATGATTAGGAGGAAAAGGCAGAAGGAAATCGAGGAGAGAACAGATGTTTAACAATCTAGATCCGGTGCCTATTTCAGTAAATCTGCCACCGCAAACATCTTTTAAAAAATGTATGCTATGAGCTATACATATGTTTTAAGAAAATTAGGCCTTATTCCTCGACTGAGCCCTTTGAAGCTGAAAGAAAGAAAGAGATGTTGGATGACATAGGGGGAGTAAATTATCAGGAAATTTTAATTCTGGAGTGAACTAATCCTTAAAGAATTACCAAATTTACAGATTTATATTCACTAAAAAGAGAATGCTTCTTGCTAGCAAAATAACCTTGTAATGGATGTTATTAAGCGACTCGCCAGTGCTTTAGTAAATCTGTTAGATCATTCACACTACAAGAAAAATCACCATGATCAACTAAGCTGTCTACACAGCAAACTCCCACAGACTTCATAAACAACCTCATCATTTACAAAAGAAGAACTGATGACAAGGAAATCTTGGGGAGAGACTGAAAAAAGATAGAGGTATAACTTATGAAAGAATGATTGAAAAGATAAGTGAATAAAAATAAATAAAAAACAGTTTATGACAGTTGGGTGCATCGATTTGAAATGCATAAATCAGAACCATAAGGCATCTTGCGCCTTGCCAAAAAATGGAGTTCAGATCAGTTCAATTTTGTAGAAGAGTTGCATAAAAAATACATGTGTTTATGGTACACAAAGAAAGGAAAAGCTAATATCTCAGTGCCTTAAAACTATCTTCTGTGCTTCAAGACAAAGTCAATACAAGTCGTGAAACATTTATATGTATTGGAAGACAAAGCTAATTACAAACAATGAGTAAACAAACACACTAGAACATAATCGATAGCAACTAAAGGGAACTAACAATGAACATTTTATATACAAGAAACACACCGACTGAGAATGAATGGTACATTATGCCTTTTGAGGCAAATAAACTTTAAATGCATTCGCAATGTGAATACTGGCTTCACTTTTGGTGTCCAAACACCATTATTATTATTATCAATGTTGTGCTTCTTTAAATTTTTGTGAGAACTTTGGTATCTTTTTTCAGGATTCTTTGACGAACTGAACAACATTTATTTGAAATAAAAATCTGTTTAATTCACCCGTAAGCACCATTCATTTCTGATGAAATAAAAAAAAAAATCCTACTGACCCCATATTGTAATGCATATTAAAATTAATAAAACTAAAACACTAGATTAATGAAACTCTTAAGCTTTAAGTTTAAATCTTGCCTAGGGTACTGCTTCTGGGGCTTCGAAGAAAGTACAGGTGTATGACATTCCTGGAATAGCATAATAAGCTTTTGCATGGAAAATGAAAGAAAAGAGAAAGAGAACAGAGTAGAAAGGAGGCATTAGCTGAAGCTGAATTCTTCTCTGAACCCTTTGACACTCTAGTGCTCTACCTCTCATTCATCTGTATTCCTGCAGGAGCACTTTGGGCCTCCCTGCATCCTCCACCATGCCTCCACATTATCGAACCACGTCATGAACAATTCATCGGTGGGATTTCATGCTCAGCTTCCACCCAACATTTAAAGAGCAATCTTTTAAATTTATTAGCGCTCCCTCGCTACAACCAGCCATTCACGCTCGCGTGGTAAATTGCACAAACATCATTATGCAATCCAGTTCAACACAGGCCTTATGTCTTGGCCAATTAAATCAGAGCTGAAAGTTTTGTAGTCTAACAACAGGATTTTGTCACATGCAGACGAAGGGGTTTATCATGCATTTATATCCCATTGTGCCGCTGAGGGATATCCTTCCCTTCAACATCACTGTAATAAAGTGCATGTGCTTTGAAATGTGATTTGACAAATAGTCCTTTGAGACACTAATGGCTTGAGTCCTATTGTTATCAAGCTAACATGTACTGTATCGATGGTGGCATATAGCAGAAAGCACGCTCCTATAATTTTACAATCCTCTAATGTTATCTAAGGGATGCTGGCTTTAAAGTGGGTGTTTGGTTGCTAAGAAGAGGATGTAAATTGCGCTGGTCATGTTGATAGGTTAGGCGAGAACTCATAATAGCTGAGAAATTCATGGACACGTTGTCTATCTCACAAGATTCGCCACGAAACCGAAGGAAGTGATCAAAGTGTATCCTGTTTGTCAAGTGACCATGTCGTGGCTGAACACAAGGGCAATTTTTATCTTACGTTTTCTGTCAGCGCAGCCATCATCATAGACGAGAAACAAATTAGCAGCAATCAACCCTGCATGGCCACATTTAGCCCCTGCACCATTATGTTTCCTCCCAGAGCTGTGTGTGTCCGTCGATGAGAACATTAATATGCAAGCTCTCTGCCCAGAATCACCATAGACACACTAATTAAATCACCCGCAACAGACCGAGAGCAGGAACATTAATGATGACATCCACCACCCCATAAACAGCCATTAAAACTCTCTAAACACAGAATCCCTGACCCTGTTAATGATGCAACCATTTAGAGGTAAATAACATTTGATGAAAAGCCTGTGGCAAAAACTAGTTTACGAGCTTACTCTGTGTCCACTATCTATGCGCGCAGCTGTCATGAACATAAAAAGAAGTTCATGAGAAACTCATTTGACATGTAGCAACCAGTGAGCTATGTAGGCCACCTTTGCTCATGAGAGCCTGATTATTTTCAACCAATCAGCTGAGAGATAAATAGCATGTGATTACTCACATGTGAATGATGTCATGACTAGTGTTAATTTCATTAATGAAAACTATGCTGGGGGTCTTGGCAACCTTCTTATAGCCTACGCCAGTGGTTTTCAATCCTGGTCCTGGGGACCCACTGCTCTGCACATTTTGTATGTCTCCTTTTTCTGACACACTCAGTTCAGTTCATGGATCTCTCTCCTAATGAGCGGATGATCTGAATCAGGTGTGTTAAATAAGGGAGACACAAAAAATGTGCAGAGCAGTGGGTCCCCAGGAAGAGGATGGCCTATGCCATCTTTATACAGAGCAACTATTCTTTCTTTCAGATCCTCAGAGAGTTCTTTGCCATGAGGTGCCATGTTGAACTTCCAGCGAACAGTATGAGAGAGTGAGAACGATAACGGCATATTTAACACACCAGCTCCTCATTCACGCCTGAGACCTTGTAACACTAACGAGTCACATGACACCAGGGAGAGAAAATGGCTAATTGGGCCCGCAATTGTTACATGCGCAACAGACTTTAGTTTTCTGCTAAACAGGTTAACACTTTTTGCGCATGCCTCGTTAAATTTGAAAATGATTTACTCAAGATTCGTTTAGATTAGACACTAAAGATGATCATAACTAATGTCCATCACATATGTGGATTGATATATAACAGTTTTTTATTTTTATTCTTTTCACTAACATTTATATATAAATATCAAATAAAATGTCCACAATAACAACAGCTAGCTCGTTTAACTGATTACGTTAAAAGTCCATTGATATTGCCATTATTTATTATGGCTATTAACACGTTCTCCGACAAGCGGAAGCGATGAGACCTGTTTTCCGGGTTTGGTCAGGTGACGTTCGACATATACCTTATTTGGACATTTTCAGGGAGGGTGTACTCATTTTTGTGGCCAGTGGTTTAAACATTAATGGCTGTTTGTTAAGTTATTTTGTGGGGACAGCAATTTTACACTGTTATACAAGCTGTACACTCAATACTTTACACTGTAGCAAAGTGTAATATCTTCAGTGTTGTCATATGAAAAGACATAATAAAATATTTACAAAAATGTGAGGGGTGTACTCACTTCTGTGAGATACTGTACATGCTAGACCAGTATGTGGCGCTGTGGTTCTACCACAGAGATACACTAAAAAACGGAAAAGAAGACTTGGACTATGCGCATAAACCTTGCACACAGATAAAAACGCTGGATCCGTCTGGATAAAACGTCTATAAGATACAAAATTTAAACATATACAGTAGGGCTGTGAATCTTTAAAAAAGGCTTTAAAGTAGCTTTGATGTGAATAGTAAGGACAAATATAAGTATACATCAAAAAGAATCAGACAATGATAGAACATCTAGCATAAAGTACAAAATATGGTTTCAAAATACATGGCTAATTTACAGTGCTAATCAATAAAGAAATATAAGAAAAATATGCAACTTTTTTAACTGCCACCTACTGTATATGTGGTATACAAATAGAGATGACAGTTGAACTTTGCATGTAGCTATTTTTATTTTATACTTACAAATATTGAGTAAAGTCATACATTTTTTATTTCCTGTCAAAACTGCTCAGTAAAGAATGAAAGTATGCTAACAATTATTATGAATGTTTCCCATTTGTTACGAATCTTTTAGTTGAGCTTGTAAGGCATTCCTAATCAATAATACATGCTAGATACTAATGGTTTCAAATGATTGTGTCCTTCAAATTTCAATCACATTTCCCCCCAAACGTAATGTTAATTGACTATAGAAATGCCCATTGTATGCTTCTGTTTCTGGTGCAGTAGTACATTATGTAAGCACTCCAGATGAACTCAGACAACAACCTGCACTATACAGTAAAACACACTCAAAGGAGCTCCTTAGGAATATCTGAAGTATAAACTTCCACCTGCACTGGTTCATGCCACAGTCACTCAAAAGTATAAACAAGAACTGAGCTGCACTTCATTTTAACTGTATTTTGTGCTTTATATTCGCATATTTTGTCTGTTATAGGATGAGCTGTTTTAAAATTGTGTATGTGAATATAATTTAGGACATAAATAGATTTTCTATTCATAACAGTATAATATATTACATAGGGCTGGGCGGTATGACCAAAATTCTATTTTACGGTATGACTAATTTTATTTCACGGTAACAATATATTTCACAATATAGCTATTTTTATATGTAGTTTTTCCGGAAATCGACAAAAAGTACTTTAGAAAAGAAAAGTGCTTCACCTTGTTTTGATTTTTCTTTTATTTGATAAATTATTTATTTTATGTAAATTATTTAGGCTATTTATGTAAAAACACACTCACTTTTAGAAAACTGACCCCAACTTAATGATTTTATATGCAACTTTAAGTAAGATGTTTCTGAATTATTTTTAAATCACATTTTATTGTTTTACTTTATAATATCTAAATATTTTATAGTGAAATGGTCTATTCATAATAAATTCTTTCCTCCTAATTTACTTTCTTTTATTTTGTAGGACATTATTAATATTGGTTATATTGTTTAAATTTGTTTCCTGGTGCAGTTTTGCCATGTCTACTTATTATACTGCGTTTTTAAAGGGGTTTGTTTACCTCTTTTTGTGATAACTGGCAACCCTTCACCTGGAGCTTTATTCAAGAGAGGAAAGAGTTCAGAAGTGACTAGAAGGAGAGCAGAATGAACATCTGCTAACAGCTGCTGTTAGTACTGACTAAGTAGTTTAATTTATACACACCTTATAACCGCGTTATTATTATTCCAGCTGGTGAAGACTCACGCGATGGCGTTTGCGCCGGCGCCTCTTCTGCATCATTTGAGCGTCATGTCGAAAGACGTATCGAATCACAGGAGGATATTATTAGCTGGTTCCGATCAATGTGCGATTGTTTAGACTTTAAAAATATTATACACACTGTTCTGTTCTCATTATTTACTATTTTTGCCACTTATTTGCATTTCGCGGTATACACAGAATTTAAAAAATCTGTTACGCAGACATTTTATTCCGCGGTAACGGTATATACCGTCATAATCGGATAATCAGACAATAAATCCAAATACACAAATATATATAAACGTAACATTATCATTCTTAATATCTACCCATATGCAGTATTTGTTCATAAAGCCATAAATGGAATCTATTTTCATTGTATAGTATGATTTATAATTAAGCTCCTACTGCGAACAGCATCAACTAAACAGACAAAATCATTGAACTGCAGTTATCTGTATGACAATTTATTCAAAATTTCATGATAATATCATACACATACATACATTGATGTTTTATGACCAGCCAAAGCTCAAATTTCCTTATGGAGAACAAGACTGCATCTTTATCCTCATACTTCACCTGCTAACAGGCAACAGCATAATTAGCTCAGCGTCTATGGTTAGACTGACAGATAGTAACAATCTAGAGTGATTACTAAAGGCATCTCAGCAGCTGCCTCCAAAGGGCCAATGCTAGCGCTGGTTCTTCACGTCTGGACTTCATCAAAGTCACACTAAGCAAGATCTAATAAAAGAAACAGACAGCTTTCTCATTCTTTTTTGCACATTAAATTTTAACAGATTTCCCCCCAAATACATTCCTCTCTTTAAAATACTGCCGTGTTGTGCTTTGCTTTCCAATATGACGCCTTGTATTTATTCTCTCTGAAGCCATGTGAACATCCATTCATCAGTAGTCAAAATGAAATGTGGACAGGAGGGGTTCTGGGAGGCTAACATTCGTCTTCACTTACGTCCAAAACCTAATGAAAGATTGCTCAGGCAAATCGAGAGTCTACCATCACGGCTCCAAAACGGCAATGCCGCCTGAGACGCTACAATTCAAATTCCATCCCAATCAGCTGCCTGCAAATATCCACCGCCTGCTGGAGCTTATATTAAGACCACAGGAGCTCTGAGAGCCTGGTCGTGCTAGAAAGCGACACAATTTTTATGCTATCCTGTGTGGGAGGAGCTGAGGGAGGGTCGGACCATCACGAGTAATGGGTAGTAGGAGATATTGCTTGTAACTTACACCGCTGTGAAGTTTGGTGTAGTTGTTTAGCTCCATTAGAGAACTGTGAGTTGCCCTCAGGAAAATGTCTGTGCTCTTATTCATTAACCTTAACCGACCTGTGTAAGTGAAATAACAGCACGGGGAAGCTGAGCGCTCACCAATCAGCACTATGGCTTGGGGCAAGACGAATGTCCCTCTTGAAACATTTGCTGGAAAACATCCAATAGCTGATTTTGAACACTAGCATCTAAAGTATTTCCTGCATTCTGTATGATAAGGGTCAAACTACTCTTAAAGAAGAAGAAACAGTGACCTGCCTGTCAAAACAACACCTCTCCCTTTTGTTGTGCTTCTACATTGCTTTTAAGACTATAAAAGGACCTTTGGATTCATTGTAGGCTAACGTTTCCAATGAAACACCTTTCAAAACAGCACATTGTTTTAAATCGCAAAGCTGAAATAAAAAGTACTGCAGTTCCTCACAGTGCATTTCTTAGCGGAAAGACCTTTCACATCATGGTGGTGTTTATAAGTCAACAACAAAGAATCACTGGCCAAAACCTTTCATCTCCTCCTGTTTGGTGTAGGTGTACAATGTTCTCACAGTATGCAATCCAAATTTCAGCACAGTTCTGCAACAAGGCATAGCTTGGCTTTTACATATTAGCGTTGATTTCCAGTAAACCAATAGTACCTCTAGGCTACTAATGGATCATAGTAGTATTTGGACCAAAATGCTGTAGAATGTTACACCCCACTAATACCACAAATTGCTGCATTATTTATAACCTCTCACCAGTTCTCTGTACAGTGTAAAGTTGGTGATGAAAACACTGAATGCATTAATCGTCCAGATTTTCCTGCTCTGGGTGATGATGAACTCTGTGAATGCATCATCAGCCAAGCAGATGTCTTTGAGGCCAGCTTGCATTTGTGTTAAAAACTGCACACAAATCTGATGACATCCTCCACCCAATACATGCTGTTTTTACAGATTCTAACTCAAATATTTGACTGTTTACAGCAGCACAATATCTGTGCTGTCACACTGGCCAAGCATACATTTTAGCCAAAAATAAAATTGTCACATCTGGATTCAATAACTAGCTCTATGTCTAAATCTGGGATTCAAAATCTTACCCTGGAAATAAACAGAATGTGTTGGTATTCTGAAATGTTAAATAGTTTGGGGTCAGTAAGATTATTATTATTATTATTTTGTATTTTTTTTAAGAAAAGAATACTTTCATTCACCAAGGATGAATTGAATAGATCAAAAGTGACAGTAAAGATACAGTTTTATTGTTACCAGGATTTGTACAGATACTGTCAAACAAAAATCCAGGACTTTCGCTTCTTTTTTGTTTTTCAAGGACTTCAAACTGAGATCTCAAGGATTGGTTGGGGTGGCGTTGTAGCGCGGATCCCAAATCATTTGGTTCAGATCAGTACTTTGGATCGTGGATTGCGAATCATTTAATTCACAAAATGATTTGTGAACTCGCTCCAGAGTATCGATCTGAATAAAATGATTCACAATCTGTGCTCCAAAATAGTGATCTAAATCAAATGATTCGGGATCCGTGCTCCAAAGTTCCGATATGAACAATGATTCACAAACCATCATTTCAGATTCAGAAAATGATTTGCGAACTCGCTCCAAAGTACTGATCTGAATCAAATAATTCACGATCCGTGCTCCGTAGTCCCGATCTGAATCTAATATGAACAATTATTCACAAACCATAATTTCAGAACAGGACTCAGAGCGTAGACTGCAAATTGCAAATCATTTAATTCACAAAATGATTTGGGAACCCACGCCGAAGTACTGATCTGAATCAAATGATTCACGATCCTGAACTGAAGTACCGATCTGGATCAATGATTCACGATCCTGAACTGAAGTACCGATCTGGATCAAATGATCACGATCCGTGATCCAAAGTCCCGATCTGAATCAAAAGATTGATGAACCCGGTCGGAAGTTCTGATCTAAATTAAATGAATAGCGATTTGCGAAGTTCCAGTCTGAACATAATAATAAATGCGATCTGATTAGTGAATCATTTTGCAGCGCAATGGTTTAACCGATTTGGAGTTTAAAAAAGCTCAGTTTCACCCATAACTATAAGTGCTTTGTAAAATCAAGCAATGTCAAAATTAAAAAATGAATGGCTCTTTTAATTTGATCAGTGGGAGATCTTTTTGGGATAAACAACATAGCTCTGCTCTCTGATTTGGAAACATTCAGAAAATATGAGGAAATTCTTGTTCTGGATATGATGTTTAAGCATGAACAGCTGGTATTAAACCATCTTTTAGAATCAGTGTGTTTTTGTTTTTTTTTGAAAAAATGTATACTTTTATTCAGCAAGAATGTGTTCAATTGACAAAAAAGACTTTTACAATACTGTTAAAAAAGATTTCTATTTTAAAATTTTCTTCATCAAAGAATCCTCAAAAAAGTTTTTAAAAAAATGAGACGATATGATTCTTTGTTGCTGACATTTTGAGGAACATGCAGTACTTTTTCTTTCAGCTTTTGAAAAGAATTATTTATTTATTTATTTTTTCATTTAAAAACATTTTCACAGTAAGTATATTGTCCACAATCTGTCCACCTCTGCTACAACCATAGAGAGAATGCTCTGTACTGGTGCAAGAGAAAAAGATTCAACAGATCTTAATCAGATGATGTGGTCATCGTCAGAACCTCAGCGAGGCAGATGATGCCTCCGGAAAGGCTGGCGTGTGGGGGCGTGTAAACATCCCTGGGGGGGTGAGTGCAGCTGATCTGTAGCAGGGTAATGACCAGTCAGAGGAGGAGTTTATGTCACAGTGAAGTTGAACCATATCAATGTCAAACACTCAGACACACAGGAGACATCTGGGAAGATGGGGAGGGCATGATAAACAAGGCTGATATGACCGGTGGGCAACTGATCTCTCTATCATATCTTTCTCATTCTCTCCTGTCATTTCTTATTCCCTCTTTGCCTGTCTTTAGCTTTCTTTCTGTAATTTGGATATTCTCAATCAGAAAAAGCCAATTATTCATAATCATTTGCCATCAAATGTGTATTATAACACATTAGGTCATGCTTAATGCAACATAATGTAATAAGAAATGACAGTACATTTGTAAAGTGTCATCAGAGCAGCTACTGTATTAATATGCATATCTTTGCATTTATTATTATTTAAGGAATTTATATTTATATTTATTTATATTTATTTATAAATTTTATAAATTAATAGGTATTTCCTCCATTATAGACACTTACATGTTCTAAAATTTAGCAAGACAAAGATTTTTTTTTTTTATTTGAATTTTTTTAAATGTAATTGTCATGTGTTGTAAATTATTATCATTATTTATTTATTTTATTACAATTTTTTTTACCATTTTTGGTTAATTAAAAAAATACATTTTTACTAAATAAATTAAATGAATAGTGTGAAAAGTTTATTTCTAAAAGGCCAAAGGGCTATTAATATTCATATTGCTGCAGAATATTAATAAAAGTTAATATAAACGCTAAAATCCATTACTGCCAGTTAACAGGTATACAATCTTCTAAAGTGCCTGCATTTAAAAAAAAAAATTCAAACTGTTCTCCTAATTTCCAAATATTATTTAAACAAACAAGATTAGGCTGGTGCATTAAAATAAGCTAAACTTTAAAACCGTGTAAACATTAATTAAGCTCCAATGCAAACCAGTTACTTATAACATGTTTGTCATCTTTCATAAATGAGTGCCACTACAACTATGTCCAGCTCTCAAATCCTCCCCTGCATCACATTTATCATTTTATTCTCTTCCATTTCTCTTTCGCTGTAAGCCCTCACTATAATCAGACAAGAGCCTTTTAGTAATTTTACATGAATGCTGGATTGAAGTGTTGTGTATGTATGTGTGTGTGTCTGTGCTTGTGTGTGTAAAGGAAAGAGGGAGCGAGAGAAAGACAGAAAGTGACAGGGACAGACAGAGAGGAGTCCTGGAATTACACCCTAGTCAATTAGTGTGACATACGCTGACAGAGACGCCGCACAAAACAAAGCTTGTGGCCACAGGCAGAGTTTTGCCTTACTGGTGGAGATCAAATTAACAGTGTCCTTGTCAAGGCAACTTATTGCATTATTCCCATGGAGAAAAATTAAGAGGCTTGGCAGGGATTGTGTATGATTGCTGGCATGAGGGATACAGAATGATATGTATTTAGTATATAATACCAGACTTCCCACAACTTTAGAGCTGTAAATCTTCATAATTTTTCAATTATTTGTGAATTCTGGATAATAATGTTGTCGGAATTTCATCTGTACATCAGGAATCGGCCCTTGGAATTAATTATTTTAATTGAGGATATTTATTATTGCTGAGAGAGCAATACAGTTGAAGTCAAAAGTTTACATACACCTTGTAGAATCTGCAAAATGTTCATTATTTTAACAAAGTAAGAGGAATCATACAAATGCATGCTATTTTTATTTAGTACTGACCTACATACATTTAGTCCACAAAAGAAACCCTGCTCAAAAATATACATACACTTTTTTTTGTTGTTGTTGTTGTTCATGAGATCCTTTGTTTGTCCTGAACAGTTAAACTGCCCACTGTTCTTTAGAAAAATCCTTTAGGTCCCACAGATTCTTTGTTATTTCAGCATTTTTGTGGATTTGATTTCTTTCCAACAATGACTGTATGATTTTGAAATCTATCTTTTCACACTGAGGGAATCATATGCTCCAGAAGGAAAAACGATGCATTAAGAGCTGAGGGGTGAAAACTTTTTGAATTTGAAGAACAGGGTAGATTTAACTTATTTTGTCTTCTGGTGAACATGGAAGTATCTTCTGTAGCTAATGAAGGGCAGTACTAAATAAAAAAAATATGATATTTAGGCAAAATAAGAAAAACTTACACATCCTTATTCCATTCAAAAGTTTACATCCCTGGCTCTTAAATGCATTGTTTTTTCCTTCTGAGGCATCAGTGAGCGTTTGAACCTTCTTTAATAGTTGCATTTGAGTCCCTCAGTTGTCCTCAGTGTGAAAAGATGGATCTCAAAATCATACAGTCATTGCTGGAAAGCATTCAAACACACAAAATGCCAAAAAACAAAAGAATCTGTGGGGCCTGAAGGGCAGTTTAACTGTTCAGTGTCATTTAAATATCTTGTGGACTATATATAAACGTCTTTTATTTGAAATATCTTATTCAGGTCAGTACTAAATAAAAAATAACATGCATTTTGTATGATCCCTCTTATTTTGGTCAAATAATTAACATTTTGCAGATTCTGCGAGGTGTATGTAAACTTTTGACTTCAACTGTATATCAACTGTATATTTTTTCTGGCGCTATTCAGAAGCCCAGCATTGGCCAATAATCAGTTGATAATAGACATTTTCTGATTTCAAAATGTTGAGTTTTCAGTATATATTATATAAAATAATGCCATTACATTTGTTACAGTTTGCGTACATCCCCTGTGTTTTGATCAAATTGTTTTAAGTTTGGGATAAGTAAGAAAATCGTCAGATTAGTGAGGTTCTTTTAAAAGTTCTATTCAAATAATACTAAAAACAAAAGGTATTGTTCAATAATACAATGTATTGAGCAAAAAAATAAGGGTGATTTAAAAACAACTCTTTTACGGTATAGATCAAATCAAAAAGTCTTGGTGTCATTTGAATTATAGTGTATTTGTTATCACACAGCTGATTACCCTCAATAACTTTTTTTTGTTTACTTTTCCAAGGCCAGGAAATCACAATTTAGAACTATTTGAAATTATCTGGTCTTCTGTGGGAACCCAAACATGCATTTTATCTATTTTAAGCAATTCAGGTTGTCAGAAAAATCTAGACTGATCTATAATATGCAGAGAGGAGTGCTCTTCTGATATAACAAAGCTGAAAAAATAAAAAATAAACGCATAGCATTTCACAGCAACTTATCTCGGTGTCATTTTGTGTCTGAAGCCGTGCTAACTTGAGATAAGTACTCATGATCCTGTGGAGGAGGGTGATCTTTAAGGCTTACATCCTGGCAGAAAGGTGTTAAGCGTTCCTTCATGCTCACCTTTTCTAGCTAATCAGAAGCGTCAGACTTCTTGCACACTCGCTGGATTATGAGGGATTTCAGCATCACTACACTAAATAAATGGGGTCTAGTCCAGGTGAATGAGCAGAAGCGTGTCTGGCTGATGGTTTCTCGCTTCAAGCCAAAAGGGTTTGGATTAATGAAGCCAAGTCTGACTCTCCTTAACTCCCGCCCTCCTTCCGCAGACACGTATAGGCTCATTACAGGATGAAATGTCAAGGGGTTCTGAAATATTCAATGAGCAGGGGCAGATATCCAAGTCGAGACCTGGAACATGTCACTGATGCTGAGAGGGAAAGAGACATATGAGGCAGGTGGCATGACACAGAGGTAACAGGCCTGTGGAAATGGCTGGGATCAGACTGTCGGCCTGCTGAAGGGCCAGAGGAAAACAGAGAAGCACTCTGACAGCTGGGCTTGCTGACCTTTATTAATAGGGATTAATAAAGACTAGCAGCCAATTCTAGCACAATCACCACTGGTAAAGCTTTAACCAGGAGGGTCTTGAAAAGAATTGGTGTTAATGAGGGGAATTTGTTGGTTAACAAGTGATGAATGTCCACTGGACATAGACCTTTAGCTTTAAAGGGATAGTGCATGCAAAAATGAAACTGCCATCATTTATTCACTCTCATGTTATTCTAAACCTGAACGACTGTCTTTCTTCTAGGGAGCACAGAAAACCTTCAAAAATCTTTCTCTTACTTAATCTGAATGAAAGACATTACATTTCTTGTTATCCAGTTAAAGTAAGTCAATTTCATTGAGATTATTTAAAGGGATAGCTCAGCCAAAAATGAAAATTCTGTCATTAATTACTCACCGTCATACCCGTAAGACCTTCATTCATCTTCGGGACACAAATTAAGATATTTTTGATGAAATCCAAGAGCTTTCTGACCCTGCACAGACTGACACATTCAAGGCTCAAAGGTAAGGACATTGTTAAAATAGTCCATGTAACATCAGTGGTTCTAAAATTTTGATTGAAGCTGCTAGAATACTTTTTTGGACAAAGAAAACAAAAATAACTACTGTATTTAACAATTTCTTCTGTTCCGCATCAGTCTTCTCGTAGCTTTATAAAATTAAGGTTGAACCACTAATATCACATGGACTATTTTAACAATGCCCTTACGACCTTTCTGGGCCTTGAACATGGTTACATGGTTGCGTTGCTGTCTATGCAGGGTCAGAAATTTCTCAGATTCATCAAAGATATCTTAATTCGTGTTCTGAAGATGAACAAAGGTCTTACGGGTTTGTAACAATATGAGAGTGAGAAATTAATGACATAATGATCATGGTTCATGGTTTTTGGTGAGCTATCCCTTTAAGTGGATTATGTCAAATTAATGTACTAGAGTAGTTTTTAGTAGTGGTCAAACTCAATTTACAAAGGATTATTTAATTAATTTTATGCCAGTCCAACGTAATTTGGTTTATTATTAATGTCACTATATATATATCAACAGCGCATGCTAGCTTGCCAAACATTACTTTTTTTTAGCTCATTTTAAAAATTAAAGTGTACTGAACATTATAAAAGTATAAGTAACATTAAATGTTTAAGAATTCTGTTCTTTGAGCTCATTTTATTTAAAAAAATCTAAAAAGCAGAAAAAAAAACATTTTCTATATACACAAAGTTATTTTGTGTTCTACAGAATAGAAAAATGCATACAGATTTGGAACAACATGAGGGTAAATAAATTATGACAGAATTCTAATTTTCAGGTGAACTATCTCTTTAAGTGCACTTAAAGGGTTAGTTCACTTTCAGAACAAAAATGTACAGATAATGTACTCACCCCCTCGACATTCAAGATGTTAATGTCTTTCTTTCTTAGGTCGTATAGAAATTATGTTTTTTTGAGGAGAACATTTCAGGATTTCTCTCCATATAATTGACTTCTATGGTACTCCCAAGATCAGAGGGCTCTAAACGATCCAAGATGACAAAGAGGGGTCTTATCTAGTGAAACGATCAGTTATTTTCTAAACAAATTGACAATTTATATACCTTTTAACCTCAAATGCTCATCTTGTCTCATCTCTGCGATGCGCATGTGTATAGTCCGTGTGATCCGAGGTGAAAAAGTATATAAATTGTCAATTTGTTTTGTTTCGCTAGATAAGACCCTTCTTTCTCGGCTGGGATCATTTAGCCCTTCGAAGCTGAATTTAAACTGCATTTTGTAAGTCCAAACTTGGGGGCACCAGAGAAGTCCATTATATGGAGAAAAATCCTAAAATGTTTTCCTGAAAAAACAAAATTTCTTTATGACTGAGGGGGTGAGTACATTATCTGTACATTTTTGTTCTGAAAGTGAACTAATCCTTTGAGTGCTAAGCAGTTTACCTTGATTGACTTTTACAAGATCTAAAATAGAACAAATAATTATTGTAAAGAAAAGCCACCTTCTTTTCCTCCAAATATCTAAAGACTGTAAATATGCTATTTCAATTCCATCAGCTATATCCATTTTTAAACATGAAGTAGGTAAATCAGACCTTGATGATGAGAAGTTGAATTATTGAAAGGTTGTTTGCATGTCTGTCCTTCTTGCAGATGCACATCACACTACGGATATTGTTCAGAAATGTCCGAAGGGGAAGCTCCTTTTTTAAGTCTTAAAGATTAAGATGCCCTCAAGTGAGATGGAAAATGTCAAAGTAATTTACTTGTATTTTCTCCATTTGTGAATGCTAAGGTAGTCTGCGACGGCTTCTTCCTGGAAAATTAGAAATTTCATATACAGGCTCTTTTGAGTCAGCAAGAACATTCCACCTACCAACCATTCTGATTATTACAATTTATGACTGTTATATCATACAGCATGCATTCAGTGTTTCTCGTTGCTTCTACAGACCCCAGAACAGGATGTGCAGATTGCATGGAGATGAATGAGTTTCAGTGGAACACAGCTCATTAAATAAACATATATGTAGAAGACACAGAGACAAGGAGAGTGGGAATACTGTAAAAGACTGAACAAAGTTAATGGCAACACATTAAGCTACATCCTGTGAATATGCTAGTGAATAGAGGTGGGAATCAGAAGGAGCCTTGTAAAAATAAAAACTTTCTATTTCATAAATGTTAAAATTCACATCATATACAAACAGAAACTTAAAGGTCTTCACAGCAACCAGTCAAAATAAAAGTTCTGTTTAACTTGAAGCAACTGTGAAAGAAAGAATTATATTACTTAAATGTAATGATAGTACTACTACTAATAAAATTGTTAAAACAGAATTTACCAGAAGAAAAAGGAAAACATTTTAAGGAAAATTATCCAGAATTTATTTACTAGAAAAATGTAAATACACAACACAGCATTTCTGAAAACATAAATAAATGAATTAAATATTTTTAATATATAAAATCAATTAATTAGAGATGCTTTTGATTATTAAAATTTACTGAAATTGAAACTGGTCAAAATTTGAGGAAAAAAACTAAATATTTTTCATATGGCTGTAAAAATGTATTTTTTGTCAAACTTTTAATAAATTGCTGTTAAATTGTGCAAGTTTCTTGATTTCAATTAATTAACAAAAAACTATTTAACTTAATGGATTTGTTAAAGAAATATATTGAAATGTAATGATAGTTCTATGAGAAAAAATATATTATTATTATTATTATAACATTATTTTGTAAGGAATTTTATCAGAATTTATTTACCAGAAAAAAAGTAAATACACATTTTTTTTTTAAAATAAAATAAATTATTTAGAGATGCTTTTGATTATTACAATTTTATGGCACCATTAAAATGGAATCCAGACACAACACAAAATTTAGCACAAATACAACTGAATTAATTAATATATATATTATATATATTATAGTGCCTTAAAATGTCACTTCTGTTAAACTTTTAATAAATTGCTGTTAAATACGTTTCTTGATGACAATTAATTAGACATGCTTTCTGAATATTATTTTTAAATGTAAGTATTAAAATGGAGTCTAGAAAAATTTAAACGGGAAAAAAATTATCCAGAAAAATTGAAAAGATTGAAAAAAAAAAAAAATAACATTTGGAGAAAAAAAATAGAAAGTAAAATATTGCAATACTTTGCAACAGTTTTTTTCCTCACCCTTGTCAATTTTTTTGTAAATACTGTGCAAACTAAATGCTAATTTATATCATTATTAAAATGGCCAACCTGATCTCTGTACATCACCATTTACTGTTTAACCTAAAGGCTAGTTGGTGGTAATGCCACAGGACTTTTAGTTTGCCGATCTCCAGTGACAAAATCAATCAGCTCTTTGGCAAACTTGTCACATAGATGTACAGAGCAGTGCTCAGTGGCAGAGTGACATATCTGTACTTGTACAAGGACCGTGTGGAAAAAGAACTGCTGTTGATATATATACCATCCACCATAACTTCAATGAGCATTCTGAAAGAGAAAAGAAAAACATGAGAAAAAAAGAAGATAAAAGAAAGAGAGGAAGCCATTTCTGTGAGAAGAGAATCAAATGTTTTTTAGCTACTTTTGCACACTCATTCTGGCACACAAACACATGCTCTCGTTTTGTTTTTTTTACGTTTAGTGGCTGATGATAAAACAGAAGTTGCTTTCGCTGATGGCAAGAAGGGCCTGGAGGTGAAGGGATGTACTTTACACAAAGTCAGCTTTATCCACTCTCGCTCTACATACACACACGCACAAATTTTCCCACACTGGCACTCTTTTGCCTGAAGGCTTGTGTACAGTACCTCTCTCTCTTCCTCCCTCCCACATTCAGTCTCTTTGTTTCTGGCCCATTACTTCTTTCTCACCTCACATCGTCTCTCCGCTGTGATAAAAATCACAACATAGTAATGACCAGACCGCCTCCCCCCACTTTCCCACACCACCCCCACCACGCCCCCAGCTTTCTCCATCTCTCTGCTGCATAGATGAATCTGGGCTAACACAAACTAGCACTTTATAATGAGTGTTCCTCCAGGGGGCTGGTCAGGGGGCTTATCCAAAGTGAAGCGATTCTTTTTCCCTCTATTTATGCAGCAGACAGAGCAGATTGCTCTAGCACGTCTGCCACTCGCCATACGCCATCCGCCTTATGAAGGAAACTCGCATGGATGGACCAGGACTCGCTTCCTGAATTCCAATGCGCATGTGTCACATGCGTTTAATGTCCCTAAACCCTCTTATCCAGTCTTTCCTTTACCCGGTAATGATGTCGCCTGGCTGAGCGAGGCTCAATGCACATGAAAAAGAAGAGGGAGGCTGACCCACTTTGAAGGGTTTCCCCTACAGCTCAGCCCAAAAGAGAGCTGACACAATTGGGCCACTGTGACACTGCTACTGCTGCGACAGTTGTGGTGTCAATACCAAAAGTGCACACACACGTTGCGCACATGCACACTCACAGAGATCCATACAGACATCTCATTTAAGGGGCAGTTCGTCAAAAATCAATAAACTGACATTATTTACTCACCCTCGTGTGTTCAAAACCCAAATGACTTTCCACTGAAGTAGTCTGTAAGGCTCAGAAAGTGCTATGTTCCAAGTCTTCTGAAGCAAATACTATTGTTATTCACTGATCAGCCAGCTGGATCATTGAGTCACTGAGTACATATCTGTGAACGAATCAGGCAAATTTGTGAACATACTGTTTCTGGTTATTTCAAAACTTTTTTTCTATGGCATCACTTCGAAAACTCCCTTTCGGCTCTTTATTTTTAGAGGGAACCCTAGGTATATGTACTACATACTGAAATATGTAGTAGAAAACCGATTAAAAATTTCTGTTATTTAAAAAATCCACATTGTTTTATACATATTTTGGACTACAGGGGACACCATTATTTCAATGATGTAAACTAGTTGCAATCTGTGAACTACTGCCACTGTCTCTTGCTATTTTTACCGCGACACAGCTCGGAAAATAAAATACTGATACAATGACCACAGTTACTGAAAGAGGTGCAGTTGACAATGGATAATAAGCGTAGGCTTAAACTAGGGCTGGGCGTTTTTTGCAGATTTTATCGATTCATTTGAATTTAATGTTTTGCCACAGTTTTATTTGTTAGAAATTGAGGATAGAAATATTGCCAAACATTAGAATGACAATGACAATGACAATATGCCAATGGTAACAGTAAAGAGAATAGAACAATCTAAAAAAAAAACCATTAAAAAAAAAAAAAAAAACATCAAGAATCAGGCAAACATTCTGGAAAAAAAAAGCATTAGCATGTTTACATCCTGTCAGGATGGCATCTAGTGTTTCTTGTCTCTGCCATTTGTAAGCTCTTACAGCAGCTGTGGTCAATTAAAAGCCTCAAAGGCATCAGGGCTAAAGTGGAAAGAACAAAGACGCAGGTCTTTAGGTCTTCCCATTTTTTCCTCATCTTCTTATCACTAGGAAAGCAGTCAAGACTTACATTGCTTCTCTTGTTGCCCTTCAGTTGAAAATTACAACCAAAGCCACACAATGTGGTATTGTATCAGTGTTTTATTTTCCGAGCTGCTTATTCCAAATTGTGTTCTGAAAATATAGCTACAGGTAGCGCCAGTAGCTCACAGAGTGCAACCATTTCACGTCATTGAAAGTCCAAAATATGTATAAATGTGGATTTTTTTAAAAACTTAAATCTTTCATGGGTTTTCTATTACATATTTTAGTAAGAGACATCATTTAGATAATATTAAGCCATACAAGTATTACCGGGGTTCCCTTTAGGAGCTTTTAAGGTATGCATTTGATCATCAAAGCCATGATTTTGATCTAGATGAATAATGATTTTGATTAACACTTTTATTTTGGGGTGTCCTATTCCTTTAATCTCATCATATCATCTATAAAGCACTCCCACCAAGAGTATATCTGTTTATGACGGACTAAATGAGCATGTCAAAAACCAGCTAATTAGCCTGTTTAATATGCATCCATCTTTTCCAAAACATGTCAATGTGATTTACAGTCTATTACTGTTGAATTCCTTGTTGAAAAAAAAGCATCTGCCCCCCTCTCTAATTGCACCCGCATATTAGCTTTAATGCACCAGTCGTTTTCATGCTTTTAGAATGCAGCACACTAAGAGCAGTAGCCATGTGACCCTTTTAAAAGACAACTTTGTAACTAGCTGATTGATCTTAGAACAGATGGCACCTTGAACATTGGCCAACAAAAGAATGCTGAAAAGGAAATGCTATCTGAAGCTAATACCTAGAAGTCAGTGAATCACTGGTCAAATCACTGGCAAAAATGGACCCTAATGAGAAAACAAAGCTGATAAAAACAAGCTCGAAGCAACAGGTTCTTTGCAGCCTTCCAGCTAATTCACTTCCACAGATGCACTACCATCCGTTGACAAGCTCCATAAAACACTGCCATGTTTAAGACTGACGTTAATGTACTATTAATCACAGACATTCAGGATAATGCACCGGCGCCATAATCGAATCAAATCTTGTAGACAAGTTCGAGGACAACATCATGGAGATTCAGGAAATTGGCAGAGGCAAGGGTTTACAGAAGCTCCTCTTATCGTAACAGGCATAATAAGAATAAAATAGAAAAATAACCTGAGAGTGCTTTGTACAACCTCTGAGTCGGTAAAATGCAATATTATGACAATAACAATATGCAATACATCTGTTTCAGCACACTTCAGTACAAGGGGATTTCAGAAAATATGCTGATAAACCGTAAAGGAGTCTGTAAGGTACCAGCAGAGCTCTTGATTTCCATTTTGCGAATGCAATTGGTCTGAATCTTTCAATGTTAATATATTTCACAATACAATGTTGCCGCACATTTGACAAAAACTCAAAGAATATTCTGCATTTGTATATTTTTCATTTTAATAGAGGACAAAGGGGAAAACAAGTTCTGTATGTTTCTGTAATAAAATCATCTGCAGTGATTCTATAGTGAAAGCACAATCAATACTTATCAAATCTCATTGAGATTCTCTATTGAACGAACCTCTGCTTTATGCACAAATGAAAGGATGACGCTACAAAGAAAATTATTTTTATGCTAATATTAAGCTTAATCTGTGTCCAACAAGAACCTGGAAAAGTTTTAATTTAGTGCTGATGTTATAAATTAGGGCTGGGAAATAAACAATATCATATAGAGATATGATATTGTATGACACAGCAGAAATAAATGCAACAACAGCCAGTCAGTGCATGTTGCGATTAAGTCTCTAGCTATAAGTTCTATGTGAAAAACTGCTGTGGTTTCGTCTACCACACAAACATGTGACGCTCACAATGTTTTCACCATCTGATGTCTCAATCTATGAGGACATGAACACATACAAACTTTATCCCCAGAGCTACTCGGAGAAAAACTACCATCAACTACAAACTGAAACACAAAGATCTTCACAACAGAACAAAATAAATGTTCAGTTTAACTTCAAGAAATTATGACAGAAACTACACTTTTTTTTTACTAAAATGTAGTTCTCAATGTAAATAATAGATATTTTTTCCAACCATGTTCTAATTTATAGTTCATCAAGTCTTGTTTTGACAAAAAATAAGTTGTTTAAAAAATGGTTAAAGTTGTATTCATTCATTTCATTAGTCATCATTTTATTAAATCATAAAACACAAAAATGCATACAACTCAGAAAAATAAAATGGATTTAATTTCTCTAAACTAAAAGTTGGCTTACTTTGTGGAGTTTAATTGTGAACAAACAAGTTGTGTTTACATTCATTCTCTTGGTCTAACAAACATGTGGAAAGCATTCCCTTCCCTATTAATTGCATTGTGATAAATATTGATATTGCGTGATATGGAGAAAAATATTGTGATAATGTTTTGGCCATACTGCTTAGCGCTATTATAAGATACCAGACAGCCTTGAGGAGTTGTTTGTTTTTAATCCATCATGAATCATATGTATTTGCGCTATTTGCGGCTACACAATCATACCTGCTGATTCAATGCACAAAACTCATCACAAAGCTGAACAGAACAGCACTGCACACAACCTTAATACTAAAACGCTAACAGATAAATAATTATGGGCAAAAGAGGATTCTATTATTGGACTCTATTCTTGTACTTCATAACAACTTGCATGTGAAAATGGTTCAAGAGCTATTTCTTTTCAGTAGCCATGAATTCTGCATGGAGAAACAACAAGAAAATGACAGTCTAAAGTGGTGGTAAAGCAAAAAAAAGAGAGAGAAAAACAACTGAAAGAGTGAGTGTGACTGTGTGAGTTGAAACAGAAGGTCCAGTTGTAGGAAGTGTATTAGAGCTCTTTTCATTGACCCACTCTGCACTTGAGTTGACAGATCTGAGTCGTGCCCACCGTCTCCGTTCCTCCGTTTCTGGGGACCTCACTGGAATCTTTCTACTTCCTTAACAGTGTCTCATGTAGCTGTCTTCATACATAGTATCACAGCCATTCAGTGGCATCCTTGATTATACAGCAGTACAGTTCTCTCCAGACAGACCGAGCTACAAAAGTGGAAAACAAAAGCTATTTCACGGCAAGGTGGCTCTGAGGCAATAAGCTTGAGTTGTGTGGGTTGTTGTAGGTGTGGTGTGTGTAAGAGAGCACATAAACATAGTCTTCCTCTTAGAAATCAGACATGAGTCTAAGAAATATAATCTGGAGACTGTCATCCATCAAACACGGAGGTTGTTTTTCTCATCGAAAGGAAACAAAAAACATGTAGAAACGGTGAGATTTTTGCAGGGATAGGCTTTCTAAAATGCTTCGAATCCAATAAGATGCAATATATCACAACGATGCCACAAAACCAATAACAGACCTGACAGATGTGTCAAGAGCGGTTGTGATGTTCTGCGGTGACATCTCAGATCAAGTACAGAAAGCGCTGCTTGAATTGCAGATTGTGATTTCCTCTCATGGCACTCTATTTAGTTGCATTTACTAGAAAATAGCATCAATCTCAACCCTGAGATATGTTGAGAAATGAAAATTTCATGTTGTTCTGACGGAAAGGTTCTATGAATCCTGCACTCATGGAGGCACTCTGTAAGCTAATATAACTCTTGAAACACATGAAAACAAGCAAATCTGTGAGATTACATGCAAAAGAGGATTGTAGTGCAGTCCATGAGACTATTAAGAGCACTGTGTGGCAAAAAAAACAAAAAGTAGAAAAAAAAACATGAAACGCCTGTATAAATAAGTAGAAAATCACAGGGAAATATTCCACTGCTCCAGGTATTCAATTACTTAATGCAAAACCATAAACCCACAGTCTAGCTGCTGCTAACTCTCAGTGTCTCTCAAACAGCGAGTACATTTGACATTTTTGTTCTTCATAGTAGAAGGAAAATTGTGTCGCTTAGTGTAATCTGCAGGTGTGTTCTCTACTCCGCAGTATGAAGCTAATGCACTTCACCAGTTTACAAAAACATGAGTTGTTGGGGTAAACACAGCAGCTGGACTTTAAAGTAAATTCAATTTATGTACATGTGATGATGGTAAATGGAGCTCCAAGATGAGTAAGGCTGAATGCAGTAAAGCTGAATAGGTTTCAGCACCATGGACAGCTCAATGTAACTCCTCAATGACTGCATTTAAAAAACAACTCACCTCCAATATCTGGCCGCAGCTTTTTGTCATACTCCTTTAGTAAGTTGTTTAGTATTTGCGTTGCGTCTGTCTCGTGGGTTTTGGGGGCCAACATTTGATTCACTGTAACGTCGTCGTACTCATCATCTTCAGAAGCGACTGTTTGAGAACTGAAGAAATAAAAGAAAATGCATTCCACAGGTCACCGTTGAAGACTATGTTTCAACTTGTGTAAAGACAGTTCAGTAATCAATTGTTTTGAAGACAATAATGTGATCGTTACAGCAATGTGGAATAGCAGAAACATACTAGTCACCTTTTTCAGAGAAGGAGGACTAGCTAGCAGTAAGATCATAAAACCAATATGGAAGTAGAAACAGTTGCACTCACATAAAAATGCCAGTTAAAGGCATTTCCCAAAGCACTCAGTAGAACTTTAGTCACAAGAACAGTAAGTTATACTCATTCTCTACTGAATGTTTCCCAAAAGCATAATCATCCAAGTACAGTAGAATGTAAAAATGTTCATACATTAGCCTCTAATCACACATAAGTCCATTACATTCAATTTAAAATGGACATTTCTCTTTTATCCCACATTTGTGACCCTGGACCACAAAACCAGCCATAAGGGTCATTTCTTTTAAATGTATACAATATTTGAAAGCTAAATAAGTATGCTTTCTATTGAAGCATGGTTGGCTGAGATACAACCATTTGAATATCTGGAATCTGAGGGTGTAAAAAAAAAATCGAAATCTCTTTAGTTCTTAGCAATGCATATTACTAATCAAAAATTACATTTTGATATATCTACAGTGGGAAATTTACAAAATATTTCCATGGAGCATAAACTTTACTTAATATCCTAATGATTTTTGTCACAAAAGAAAAATCAATCATTTAGACCCATACAATGTATTTTTGGCTAATGCTAAAAATATACCCATGCAACTTGGTTTTGTGAACCATGGTCACATTTTAGTAGAGACCAAAGTGTTTATTAAATTGTATTAATAAATTTTGATTGCTGCAAAAACAATTCCACACTATAACTAAAAATAACTATCTCATCCCACTGGAAAGACCTAAAGGCATAACTTTTTGTAGGTCTACTTTGACATTCTTAAGTAACTAACTGCAATAGAGAGACAGTATTTTTTCATTATGATAAATAAATAAATAAATAAATAAATAAATACATACATACATACATACATACATACATAGAAATAGGCAGGTACTTGGCTTGAATATAAAAAAATATAATGCATATAAGGTTTATATTTAGTTAGCACTGTCAGTAGAGATAAAACAAAAGATAGAATGAGATATAGATGTAGAAATACAATTAAATATCAGTTCTGAATGTCAGTTATATATATATATATATATATATATATATATATATATATATCTCTCTGACACTTAAATATTAAAATAGTAGGTAACTGTTTGACCTATACAAATAAACAAAATGTAATGTTAACATATGACATTTGAGTAAAGAGTGTGCTTAATAAGCGGCTCTCATCCTTCAACAAGGACAGGTTTCATATCTGCTTCAGTAACCTTATCTGTACCATAGGATGGACATATGACATATGCACATATTGTATGATACATTATATATCTATACATAATATATAATATAGTGTGTGTGTGTGTGTGTGTGTGTGTGTGTGTGTGTGTGTGTGTAAATGCAAAGCATGATGCACATTTCTTGCAAATCATTTATCACAAGTTGATCAAATTCTTACCAGAGCACAATCATTGCTTCAATTCAGAAGTGTTTAACATCTTTAAGCAGCTCTAAAAAATAGCATGAGATTTCACGTTTGCCAGCATTTTAACCATGTTTTCTGGCTAGGAAGGCAAACTTTCGTACATACTTAGTTCAGCACCTTTGGAACTGACAGCCCCGGGAACGACGCACACATGCGTTCTCTCCGCCGTGAAATACGCACGACGTTGGTTAAGATTAATTTAAAAGCGTGATTTGTAACATTATCAGAAAACCCAGACAAACATCAACCTGATAGATTACACCCACACAGATGCCGTCTTAAGATTTGACAATAGAGATGTAAGTCTTTTACGAATGCGCTACGACAAAGGAAGAAAACTACTTAAGCAAAGATTCAAATAAAGATACACAGTCTTTTGAACTTCTCAAATAGCACAATCAAAAGACTTGTTCTTAAAGTTAAGTGCTAAGTGCGTAGCCTACATCACATCTTCATCGCTAGACTGGTGATACATTATGTGGCATCAGGGAAGACTATGCATAAGAAACCTGCAACAAAATTACCCTGATGAACAATTAATTGATGCCAAGACAAATACGGTAGCAGTGTCACTTACCATGCACGAAACACTGACAGAAGTAAGAAGTAGAGGAACAATTTGGTGGACATTTTTTAGGTGAGATTGACTCCGTGTTGAATGTGGCACACTGCACGGGGACTCTTCTAAAAAGGAAAAAAGTGACACAGCTGCAGCCTTTTTTCTTCCAGGCTCAATTAAAACAGTGGCGAGTGGTCGAGGTTATAGTCCAGCGGGAACGGTGAGACCTCCTCGGCTAGTGTCCGGTGCTTAAAGTTCACTTACATTGGCAATTAGCGGAATCAAATAATAGAAGAGCCCCTCCTGCTCCTTGAAGTTGCGCTGCTTTCGATTGCACCACCAGATACACATACTGACGTTCACACAGAGGCAGAGCACAAACTTCCAAAGTGGACACCTTCAAACCCCTAACGCATCCGTTAGTTTCTGCAAATTACGTCATGAAAAAAAAAAAAAAAACAAAGTCTGCTTCCCAGACGCTTCGGTGGAACTTGAGATCCTCTTCGGGCACATCTGATATTTTCACCGTCGAGGAGAGACATTAAAAAGCGGCTGTTTACAGTATCGCTATCAGCTAGGTAAACGATTACCTCGCGGACTGAGTTCGAAATGGAAATTGGCGCGTAATTGCTGTAATTACTTTGCACGTGCATTGATCGCAGTGCGATTAACCCGATAATAGAGCAAGATTGAGGGTGAAGAAAATGTCATCAACCAATTTGGAGTAGAATTAATTATTACAGGGTGTTATTTAATGCAATGCTACATACATTCTGATGCTTCTAGCATAAATACAGTAACAAGTAAATTTTTTCTCTACTTTGCCGTTTGCCATATTATTGCCTTTGAAATGTCATTCGTCATTCTTTATTTCTTTCTTTTACTATCCGAGTCGGATATACATAACTACTGCTGCTAATTTAACCTTTAAAGCTAGAGAAACGTCTATCCATACGTTGTCCTCGCATTGTTGTGTCTGTATGTGAGCAGGTGCACATATGCAGTATAATATTTGAGAGACAGCGCCGACATTTATCACCACAGGCAGCTCCCAGTCGCCCACGCACTTTGGAGAAAAAACACAAGCCCCTTTCTCTCTAGCTATGCTCTGCGTGTTGTGAGATTTTTCTTCTGACTTCTCTCTATAAGGTTCAGCATCTGTGGTACTCTAAACACACCAAAGGCAAATCTACGTTCGATTATTTTAAAGTAGTCTTTTGTCATGATGACAAAAATTGTAAACAAATAAATGTAAAAGTATAAAATGGCGATTGTTTTAAACAGGTTTCCCCGTCTGCCACTAGTCAGACAAACAGATAGTTCCGCCCCCAAACGTACGCTATTGGTTGACTGACGTACTTGTCGAAAGCGAAAGTTTGGTAACACCACATTGCAACATAGTGGTTACACTTTTTAAGAGAAATCCTACAGAAATGGCTTACTTCTTTGTCTTTAAGCATAGGATTATGTTAACGTATAAGAAATGACACACTTCAGTTTTAATAACACATAAAACTGCCTGTCGACCTATTTCGCGTTGTTTTCAAGTTCTTATGACGGTATGGTGTCTCCCTTTTTGGGTTAGTGAGAGCATGAACTCGGCCAGTTCAAATGCATGATAGACTATCCTCTTGTGGCTGATTACAGAAATGCAGATAGAGTAAACCACAGTACACACTTAACCAAATAAAAAATGAGTGCAGCTTACCACAGGGTAAAAGATGTGACAAGAAAGCAGTCTGCACTGTCAAGTATTTTAACTCACTTAAATTAAAACCATAAATTCTGATGTAAATTGGTGCCAAACCCTCCAGTGAAAAAAAAAAAACACTTGAAAACCACCAATTTGAATTTAAGCAAATTTCTAGTTGAAACACACACCTCAAAAGTAAAGTAAAAAACAAAAAAAAAAATTCGAAAAAGTACAGTAAATTATTGGAAAGACATTATGAACAACAATGACAAAATTATTACAGTATACAAGTGTTTTGAATACTATGCTTTTAAATTGCATTGTCAATTTTGACATCTCTGTGCTTAAATTGGATGATCAACACATTATTTGTCACTTTCTATGTTAACAAGCATGCCACTATCACTTTAAATGGTTAGCTGCCATCTTTGCACAATAGATTAAATCAAAACAGTGACATAACCAAAACCCTCTTTGACACGAAAAAGCATTTTCAGCATTAGAAGATGCAATCTATGTTTTTTACTCAATAATACAATGAAACAACTGGGTATCTTTTTGTGATACAAACATAAATCTGTAATGATATTTCTAAGTGACAGCTTCTCAACTGTACACTAGCGGAATTCCGGTCCGGCACCAGGAATAGGATTCCAAGCTCTCACTCCACCACTCAGGGGATTAAAGGTTTAAGGTCCATTGGCACGCTGTGCATTATTGTGTGAGGGATGAGTTTAGTATATTGGAGTGGTTTACACTTGCCTTACATGTATTAAAATAAAGTCTTTCTCTAAACCCACAAGACAACCCACATGTCAAATAAATGTCAGTGTGACTCTGAAGGAAAATAACAACAATACTTTAACATCCATAAAGCATACTTAAGAAATGCACAGAATACACAAATATCTAATTTGTATATTCAGTCACAAACTGAACACAGCCGCCAGCTTCCAGCAATATGCTAGAGCATATAATATCACACGCTTAATGCAAAAATGCAGTTACTTGATCGCACTGGTGCTGGTTTAATTCGATATCATGTATAGGAGCACTGGTTGGAAAAGCAACTTAAGTGAAGCTAAATCCTTCGCAAACAGATGTGGGCCAGATGTTGCCGGCACACAGGACCAGAGGAAGGATTCTGTATCCTCCCTGCTCCAGGAACTCTGGTCTTGATGTGTGCATGTGTGTGAGTGCGTGTGTTTTGTATAATCCCAGGAGTAATCCTAGGAAGAATCCTTCTTCCACAGTTACAGTGGCTTCTGCAGCAACCGTTCCATTAGGACAATATCATACTAAGCTTCATGTGCATGTCTTATTGCCATGAGCCTGTGAAGAGCAGCCATGAACCCAATAAACATAAAACCCCTCCAATCCCGTAGCACATGGTCCAGCATTAACCAAAGCAAATGAACTGCATATTATTTTTTATGTAAATAACTCCTTGTTGATCATCGTTCCTTTAGGATCATCAGTGTGGGAGCATTTGCTTGCAGGGCATAAATTTCACTGGCTTTAGAGGGATGGTTCACCCAAAAAATCCAACGCTCTCCATTGACTTTGTATTGCGGGAAGCTGCCTTCTTGTCATTTCTGACTTATAACAAAAAACAGAACAATGTCTAAAAGCTGTGTGTAAAGCTATGTGACAAGGTGTACAGTAAACAAGCTAAAAAACCATAGAGCTGCGTTTTTATAAGCTATCGACCCCAAAAAACTAACGTTTAAGGACACAAATAGTTGTAGATGCCAGGGAATTTCACGATGGGCCATTCGTTTGGATCATTTCTCCAACAAACGGAAGGTAAGGAAAAGGAGCACTGACACAGACCAATAAAATTTAGTTTCTCAATATATCTCCTCATTTCAGGTTTACATAGGGTGGTGAAATAATCCTTTGGCATGGTTCAGAATACTGAATGTTTACTGTCGCTGATTAAGTTTCCCGCCAGTGGGCGTAGTTCTGTAGTAATATGACACGTTGCTCTCTACTTTTATGTCTCTAGTCTAAACACTCGGTTTTTTTTTTTTTTTTTTCAGCTTATAAAAACGTAGTTCTGTATTTTTTTAGCTTGTTTACTGTACACCCTGCATCCCGCAATGCAAAGTCAATGGAGAGCGTTGGATTGTTTTCCCCCGGTGTGGGCGTGGCCTAAATGACTAAATCGTCATAATCTGAAAACCACGCCCACCGGGTATTTCACGTTCGGCCATTCAACTGGATCATTTCTCCAGCAAAAGGAAGGTAAGGAAAAAAAGCACGGACATAGACTAATAAAATTTAGTTTCTCAATATATCTCCTCCTCTCAGGGTGGTGAAATAATCCTTTGACGTGGTTAAAAATAATGAATGCTTACTTATGCTTAGTAATATGACAGGTTGCGCTCTACTTTTGTCTCTAAACGCTCGTTTTTTGTGTCGACAGTTTATAAAAACGTATTTCTGTGTTTTTTAGCTTGTTTACTGTACACCTTGTCACATAGCAGCTTTCAGACATCGTTCTGTTTTTTGTTGTAAGTCAGAAATGACGAGGAGGCAATACAAAATCAATGGGGAGCGTACTTGGAGAATTGCTCCGCCCCCGCCCCCCGCCTCCGCCTACCCGAGGTGGGCGTGGTTTCAGATTACGACGCGTGTCGCTCTGTCTCTATTGGCGAGTATCTGTAACATCTTTTACGATGTTATCTTTTACGAAATGCAACAATGCAATGTAGTGAAAACAACAGGCTTTTTTTTTAAAGAGATTCGCTGTTTCTGACGTAAGCGAATAAAATAAACTTTTTGAACACAGGATTATCGTGATTAGCTGTTCTGTCATAAGTGACAAGACCGAATCAAATAATGGAATACAAACGAGCTGATAAGGTCAGAGCAGTGTGATGGACAGCTTGTCCCTAGACACCTTGTAACAACATTTAACTGAGAAGCGCCGCTTCATTTCGGAAGATTACATACCTGGGGTTACGCTGCCTAAATGGCGCAGCGAAGTATAGTTTGAAAGGTTGGGCGTTCAGCTGTACGCTTTCACTGAGCCACTTCAGACGGCACATGTGTAGCTCTTTACTGGACGAAAACCACACGATTATGTCAAAATGCGCGGTTTACGAGTTACCTCGTAAACGTAGTCTTAAATGAGTTATAAAGTGTTAAATCACCGTAATCTGATATGTGTCAGATCCGCGTCATGTTCATCAGGTTTTAAAGAGACCGCGCGCGCTGGTTTTAAAGTGAAACCCGCTGAAGTAATTGATGTAAAAATTTCAGAGCCTAAAAATGAGAAATAATAGCTTTCAATTATACTGTAATGTTGAAAGGCTATAATTAATAGTCTAGGTAAAATTGAGGGAAATGCATTTAATAATGATACCAGTAGCAGGACAAATTAAATACATAAGTTTAGTCACTGTAATAATAAAAACTACCTGTTTTTGCAAAAAGAGTTTCATGGCCAGTTAAAAAAAAAAAAAGGCCGGTAAATTTTATCATGTCACTGGCCATTGGCAGGTGTGGCAAAAAGTTTAAGGCTCTGTCAGGTCTTGCAGGTTTGAAACAACATAAGGGTGAGTAATTAATGACTGAATTTTCATTTCTGGCCGAACTATAGTTTTTTTTTGTTTTTGTTTTTTAGGTCAGATTAATTCTAAAGATTTGCAACCAAGTGATATATTTTGAGCAACTCAAATAGAAGTAACCACAGAACTTGGTCAAGAAACATATCAGGCAGAATTTATTGCTTCAGACATGTATGCTTTGAGGAACAGCTGTACATTTCTGGAAACATCCATTGTTGTAAAAGGGCACATTACTGACTCACTTGAACTCTTTTAATGATTCATTCTCCTATAGGCCTGAGTGGCATACAGAGGAGCTTAATTGCTCTCTTAGTTGGCCTCTTAAAGAGCTACACATCATCCATAGGGTCACTTAGTTCTTGTGCCGTCTCACTTTCATGTAACAAGTTCAGAATAGAATGATTACAGGATAAAAACCGAATCTTTCCGAGTCGCACTTTCGCACTAACAAGGTCATTGTTCGCTCCTCCATTTCATTCCCCAAATAAGCAGCCATGCGTTTCAGTTGAAGGCCAGAGATGGCAATATGGTGTGACATTTCGGTTTCAACAAGATCCGTTTTAACATGCTTGACAACAGCAGCTTCCACCTTTCTACTCTACACCTGACCTTCATTCTCTCTTTCAGAATCTGAAAAATGTATGAACTGTTAAATGTTTCTTTCATTTGTTTTCAGACCTTTTTACCTGATCATTTCATCTCCACATGGTAGCGCAAAGAAAATATCACTAGGTGTCAACATTTAAGGCTTTTGCTGACTTGTTCCAACCTCAAAACCAATTCAAAAACTGACCAATTTACAACACTGAGAAAAGAAAACGGCTGTCACATAAACAGCATGAAAAGCCAAGTTAAAAACTATTAACAGTGAAGAAACGCCACATTCTGTCAAAGCCTACAATACAACCTGCGTTTTCACCATCATTCATGTCGCTCTGGCTGCACATTAGAGTAGCGTATCAGAACCATTTTCAGCTCTTCCTCACTAATGTTAAGCCGCGTCTACGTTAAAAGCAAAGCATACACAAGCTATGTACAAATGATTCGAAAGTCTTAGCTGCAACCCGACCTTGTTCACCTTGCAGGATATCTTGGTCTAAAGAGTGAAAAGCTGCCTAAGGTGCACAATTCTATTTAGCTACTTGAAAAAAGCTTAGAAAAAATGACAAAACGAAAGTGAAACCAGTAATTGCGGGACATTCCCGAGCACTCGTATGAAGTAATCCCTCTGAAGGCAACATTTTTAGCATGGCTAAAAACTCAGCATAGCATCTGTCTGCCTTACACCATTGATGCTAAAGCTATTAAACAAAGAAGACAAGCCTCAAGTCCGTTAATACAAAGCAAGGGTTTCAATATAAGCAATTACCCATTGCAACATAGTAGAAAATGGTTTTTGCATAGCATTTGGCCTTGCTGTACTTCTTTTCATAATTTATACTGTGATAAATGTTGATGCCAAATGCATTAATTTTTGTTCACGTCCCTTGGAAACTTTTCATGACTGAGATGGTAGCTTGTGTGGCGATCAATTCATTGGAAGATGAATGCAATAACCAGTGGAAACTGGGGAAATATAAAGTAGGAAGTCAAGGCAGATATGGCAATTATATTCCCATAGAGCTTTGAATCTATCATGCAATTTATGATATCAGAAGGAAAAATTCAACAGAAGCACTCCTCGTATAGATTAGCGGAGACAGAAGTGCAGTAAATAAGTGCTCGGCATCGTTTTTTGCAGGGTCAGCTTGTCGTTGAATATTGAAGTGGAGAAGAAAAAGAGGTTGTGCAGGAAATGTTGTGTCACTGTGGCGTCTGGGTTTTTGCGTGGGCTAAACGGCTCCTTTAATCACCGGTTCCCTGTTGAGGTATGTGGCCCAGTAGACCAAGTTGAAAGTCCCAAAGAGGACCGGGAACACTATCCGGGACATCTTGTCAATTTTGCTGACGCTGTTGTAGGTCTTTTTGGGGTCCATTGCAGGCTTGGTCTCAGCGCTCTTTAACTGGACAGTGGTGCTGTTGGAGATGGTCGAGATAGCTGCATCCTTTGTGATGTTGGGGGTGAAATTAACTCCAGACGAGCAGGCATTGTTTGGCTTTTTGGAGAGTGCAAGAGGGTCTTTTTTCTGTGGTTGAGAAAGGAGAAGATATTGTTATAGTCGGGAGACTTTAAACAAGGTTGTCAATGTAAGAACAAAGCTCTGACTATCTGCTCAGAGAAAGCCCAGATAATGAACCAGTTTGAAGGTCGTAACCTTCTAATTAAAGGTGAAATACAGTCATGGTTAACAGAGATCTGAGTCTGAACATTAAACAATGGCCTCTGCAGGGCAAAGCAGAAGAGATTAATTAATAAAGCGACAGTAGAATAAGACACTGTGGTTTAGACAGAGTGGATTGAGCTTGACTCGCTCAAGGATATGTGCAAGCGACTCTGAGCCACTTTTCCAAGCAAACTTTCTTTTAGTTTATCACAATTACATATCTTCTCTTTCATCTATAAATGTTATAATGCTTTCAAGGACATTTAGCAACAATCCGTAGGATTTTTTTAGATTGAAAAGAAAATAAGCAGCAGCTCTATCTCTAAAACTCCTGCTGTATTGCTTTTTTGTTCCAGTACTTTCAGGTGGGCAGAGGTAATCTGTCACCATGCCAGCTTGTGGGGGTGGTGGACAAAGGGTTCTGAGTTGCTTCTAGCCACCCCGTTTTTCCACAATTCATCCTTGCTTATAAGAATAGAGCTTTCAGGTCTAAAAGCGGGTGCAAACGCTTCATTAAAATGGTTCATACAGGTATTTGCACTGTATTATAAGTCTTAAAGGGATAGTTAACCTAAAAATGAAAGTTCTGTTTTGTTCCAAACCCATAAGATAATCTTTTTTCACCTTTGTTCATCTTCGGAACGCAAATTAAGACGTTTTTGATGAAATCCAAGAGCTTTCTGACCCTGCATAGACAGCAATGCAATTACCACATTCAAAATCCAGAAAGGTAGTAAGGACATCATTAAAATACTCCATTTGACATCAGTGGTTCAACCTTAATTTTATGAAACTACGAGAAAACTTTTTGTGTGTAAAGAAAACAAAAAAATGCTGTTTATGCAGGGTCAGAAAGCTCTCGGATTTCATCAAAAATATCTTCATTTGCACTCCAAAGATGAACAAAGGTGAGTAATTAATGACAGAATTCATGAGAGTCATAGCGATGAGTTATTTGCAATTGAGTCTTGAACCATTTGATTCACAATACCCAGAAAGATCTTATTTGGAATAGAGTTTCTGAATTCAACTCACTGATTTTATGATAATTTGAAAGAAAGATTATAATTGAACATAGTTGCTGTATAATTGAACATAATTGCTGTAAAAAATTCAGAACACATATAAAACAGTGAGTAATGGCTTTTATGATACTTTTTGAACATTTACACACACACACACACAATTTTTTTTTTATTATCTACTTATTAAAAAATTCTTAAATATCAGAATTTATTTAGAATCAGAATTGCAAAAAGATGGAGACTGGATTAATGACAACTGAAAAATCAGCTTTGCATCACTGAAATAAATTACATTTTAAAGTATATTCAAATTGTAATAATTTTTACAATATTTCTGTTTTTACTGTATTTTTCTTGGGGAGCAAAAGAGGCGCCTTTCAAAAACATAAAAATAAATTGTACTGACCCCAAACTTTTACATAGAAGTATATATACACAGCCGTTCAAAAGTTTGGGATCAATATAATTTTTTATGTTTTTTTTTTTTAAAGAAGTTTCTTATGCTCATTAGAGTTGCATTCATTTGATCAAAAAAATTATATTGTGAAATATTATTTCAATGTAAAATAACTGTCTTATATGTAAATATGTTTTATTTATTGCTGTGATGCAAAGCTGAATTTTCAGAATTATTACTACAGTCTTCAATGTCACATGATCCTTCATAAATCATTCTAACATGCTGATTTATTATCAAAGTTAAAAACTGTTGTGCTGCTTAATATTTTGTTGGAACCTGTGATACTTTTTTCAGGATGCCTCACCCTTTTACAAATAAATCCTAATCTAATCATGACAAACTATATATCGTTGGAAAGGTCTACGACTCCTACATAGATATTTTACCACTTTTTTGTGTAACAAATTATTTAGCAAAAGTAACAGATTAATTTATGACAAGAGTACACCTTAGAAATCTACTTCATAACAAGAGTTCTGACCTTTGTCACACAAAGACTTTCTTCATTGCCTTTTTCCCTATCATGCTTTAGAAATCATAAGAAATTATTTATCATCTGAAAACTTAAAATCTCAAAATTCATCCTTTGAAAACCATTTTACAATAAGACATTGCATTACAATGGAAAATGTACATCAAAATCATATAACAAAATGTTTTGTTCATGAATTATACAAAATTAAGGTTGAAACTGTTAAACTGTAATAATATTTAACAATAGTATGTAAATGCAGCATTGATGAGCATAAGAGAATTCTTTAAAAAACATTTAAAATCTTACTGATCCCAAACTTTTGAGCGGCAGTGTATATGCCCGTAATAAACAGTATTTTGTATACATCAAATTCTGATCTTTCTTAAAGAAGGACCTCACAGCAGGGGCTCAGGGTTTTAGAAAGACTCCTCGGCAGGAGAGGAGGAATAAGTTGGTGTTTGATAAAAAAAAAGTGAGGGTGACATTTAAGAAAGCTGTGCTGGAGGTCCAGATCTGACCTTCAGAGGTCTGACTGTAGAGCCTTTACTAACAAACTCACCACAATGACATGTGCACTGACCGCTCTTTGAATTCTGTTTGTCCACTGCGAATGAAAAATTACCACCTGGGTGAAAATAGATCTTGCATAAGGAGAAACCTGGCATTTACATGTACATCAAACAAGCAGCTCTCAGAAATCTCAATGAAGTGGCTGGTCTGAAGGGCATTCTGGGTAAAGGCTAAATATTCATCCTGTAGAATTTCAAAATGTGACATCCATCAGCAGCTAACACAAACACAGCTCATCTAATAAAGCAGTTGACATTTGAGTTAGTGTCACCATCTGAAATGTTGTGACTGAGCACTCTCAAGCTGTCCGGGTGTCTCAAAACAATTAGAAAAAGCGTATTATATAACCGCGATGTATTGTAACCTTCGCGTCTAACATGTTATGCAACTGCACTCAACAAAGACTCTTTCTGAGGCTTTCTGAGAGTTGAACACCACATGCGCACAAACGCATGAAAACATACTAAACTTACTTTAGGTTGCTGAGCCTCCAAGGCCTTCTTTCCATCCCATGCCCAGCTGCGTTTGGTGAAGTAGTTGACTGTGGCAAACTCAATAAGCGCAGAGAACACAAAGGCATAGCAAACAGCGATGAACCAATCCATTGCGGTGGCATATGCTACTTTGGGAAGAGAGTTGCGGGCGCTGATGCTGAGGGTGGTCATGGTCAACACTGTGGTCACACCTGTGGAGGATCAAACACATGAATATTATAGGATAAAGAGCTCTCTAAAGCTAAAAAATATATAGATGAATTAATTAACAAATACACTACTAATCAAAAGTTATTTTATTAGACTTTGTTTTCTAATAATGAAGTCTCTTATGTTCACCAAGGCTGATCAAAAATAAAGTTGAAAAAGTAATGTTGTAAAATACTATTACAATTTAAAATAACATTCTAGTTTGACTTATTCATGTGATGCAAAGCTATATTTTCAGCAACAAATACTCTTCAATTACAGTCTTTAGTGTCACATAAAATATGTTTACATATAGTCTACAAGAGAAAATAATAGTTGAATTAAAAAAATTACCCGTTCAAAAGTTTACATACACTTGATTTTTTTTTTTTAGTGATAGTTGCTCTTAAGTCCCTTGTTTGTCCTGAACAGTTAAACTGCCCTGTGTTCTTCAGAAAAAATCCTTCAGGTCCCACAAATTCTTTGTTCTTTGAGGGACTCGATCACAGGAAACATGATGCATTAAGAGTCGGGGGGTGAAAACAAAAGATCAGGGAAAATTTTACTTATTTTGTCTTCAGGGAAACATGTAAGTTTCTTCTGTAGCTTCTGAAGTGCAGTACTAAATGAAAAAAGATATTTAGGTAAAATAAGAAAAATGTACACATCTTCATTCTGTTCAAAAGTTTACACCCCTGTCTTAATGCATAGATTTTCCCCTCTGGAGCATCAGTGAGCAGTTAAACCTTCTGTAAGAGTCCCTCAGTTGTCCTTAGTGTGAAAAGATGGATCTCAAAATCATACAATCTTTGCTAGAAAGGGTTCAAATACACAATGCTAAATGCTGAAAAACCAAAGAGTTTTTGGGACCTGAAGGATTTTTCTAAAGCTATTTTAAATTATAATAATATTCTAAAATATTACTGTCATCACAGCATTTTTAATCAAATAAATCCATCCTTGGTGAAAGATACTTCTTTCAGAAACATTAAAGTATCCACATTTTTTACAGGTAGTGTAAATGAAAAATACAACATTCATTATAATCTAAATCCTTAAAGTTAGCATCTTTGTAAGACACCATAAATCAAAAAACATGCTTTATTATCAAAATGCATTTCTTTAAAAAGTTACACCATATTTCTTCTGCAAAATATCCAGGCATATAACGCTTATAAAATAAAATGATTTATGTGGCGAAAACAATCACAGTAATCCATCAAAAAAATTTTAGTAGCAGCAGAGTCATTTTGTGAATGCTGCTACCAGTGAGCAGGGAAATTTTGTCTTTTATCCAATATCATTCTTTTAATATTTAAAATACTGTGCATGAATAAAATATTGGTTCATGAATCATAAACTCATCTTAACAACAAAACAAAGCATGCCAGCTGGGAATACTGACATTAAGATTCTTTCATTCCCAGAAATGCATTCTACATTCTATCAAAGAAAAAAATAAATAGAAGGTAGCACTGAAGGGTCAAACGCAGCAGCACTGCAGTTCAGATATAACTGTTTTTTTTTTTATATCTAACATGCCCTTAGAATGGCAGTATCATTATAATTCTTTATGCAAAGCATCTGAGAATAGCTCTCTATAAGTGAGGAGCGGAGGTGTGCTGTCCCTGCCAGAGGGAGATCTGCAGATTGCCCCAGGCAGCGGTCACAGAGACTTTTAGACATAAATAGGTATGGTACTACAGTCCCTCAGGCATACGGCTCGGGGATTTCTCAGCCTCGGGCTATGCAAATAAAACACTGTCACATGTGCGATTTCAACGAGTGGGTCTTTTGAGCCTCTGTTCATGGATATTTGTATATTTATGTGTGTGAGACAGCATTATGTTTTGATGTATCCTTTGTTGGCCAGTCATAGAGATGTTGTTTGCGTGGGCACATATTCCTTGCGGACTGTCTGCTCGCTTTGCTGATTATTGCCAAGATACATTCCAAGGCAACAGAATTGAATAGGAACAGCGGTGTGAATTCAAAAACAGTCATCTGAGTGGATTAGCTCTTCATTCCCTCTGATTGCATCAGTCAATTCTGATTTCCATTTTGATGAGAATTATCGATGTACAAAGCAAAACATTAACTGATATACCGAAAGGAGCAACAGCTGAGAATCCATACATGCTAGGTGAAAAGGGAATATAGTTATAAAAAAGGCTCAGCATACAATCAGGACTGAATGAGTAGATGCTGACTGATTTTTTAAAGATACACGCCTTTTTTGTCTATAATAGACATGTGCCGGTATTCGGTAATGCGATATATCACGATAATGAATATGCACGGTATTGTTATTGTGGGCATTTCAAAATACCGACAATAATTGTTTATTAAAAGTTATTCCGAATTTTGAAAGCATTTTAAGCATACTTTTCCCATTAACTGGTTAAATGCACAACACACTTGTAAACTGCGTCGAAGATGCGTGATGTAAACAGAAGCACATGGCAGAACGCCTAAGGGACGCTCCGGATTAAAGTGAAAGTGTCATTCACTCTCTGACAGCAGATGGCGCTAAACCGCAAATGCAACGTTAACCCAGAAACAAAGCAGCTGCGCTACTTTCTAAAACGCATTTAAATGATTTATTTAACCATTTAGATTTTTGTATTTGCAGTGGTGTTTATCACAACACCAAATACTTAAATATTCAGACTCCATAGGCTATTTATTTTAACACTTTTTACATTTTAATCTGGACTACAACATGCCCTAGATATTGTTTGAAAGTGTATTCTAAGTGATTCTTTATTGTTCGGTCACACTTTACTTTAGGGCTTCATTAGTTAACATTACTTACTTAATTAATTAATTAGTTAACATAAACTCCCAATGAAAAATTATTCTAAACATGCATTAATCTTAGATAATTCCAATATAATAATAATCAAATTAAAATTAAAATCAAAGTTTTTTTTTTTTTTTAAATAAACCGAGCTAACATGAACTAAAAGTTGTATTTTTAACAAAGATTAATAACTTCTGTATCAAATGTAGCTTTTGTTTACTGATCATGTTAACTAATAATAATTAACTAATAAGATCTTACTGTAAAGCGATACCTATTGGTCTTTTAATTCTTTTGCACTTTAATCTGTGTAAAATTTTGAACTTTATACATTTTTTGTGTATTGCTTTATTGTGTTTTAATGTTCAGAATTTTTTTACTGTATTATGACATCACGTTTTTGCAACTAAATTTCTATACCGTGATAATACCGTATACCGTGATAAAAACATTATCAATTTATCGCAACATGAAAATTTGATACCGGCATATCCCTAGTCTATAATAACTGGAGAATGCTATAACATTGACATGATGTTGTTATGGCATCAACCAGTAGGGGCTAATGGAGCCATGCTAAATAGTGTTGTCAATCCTAACTAAAACTAATACAATTGTTTTTTGGTCATTTTAAAGACACAGTATGTAATTTTCGCTGCTAGAGGGCACATATTCAAAACAAACAAAGAAACAAAGGCGTTGTTTGATGACGCTATAATTGAATGCGGAATCATGGGAGTTGTTGTCTTCATCCCAACAGCTGATGTAATCTCAGGGCTCGAAATTGCAACCATTTTGGTCCCATATGCTCCTGAAATTTTATCTATGCAACCTCAAAATATATTTGGGAGCATTGGTGTGAGTGCATATAATTGTTGTCGTGCGACCTGTTTTCATTTCTCTAAAAACGTTCACCGTATGTGGCTTCTGTGTGCTGAATGCTGATACAGTGACCAGTCTGCCGTGCAGATTTTAGATTGGTTAATATTAGCGGTCAATCACTCTGCTAACTACCGCGGAAAATGTAAAGAGCTGAATTTCTTTTGCAAACTGCCTAAAGTTACAATTAATGGCACTGGTGAAAGAGAATTTTACTTGCCCTACCGGACAGTAAACCGATCAAAAAATCAATAACAAATGATGACTAGCGCAGCACCGAAACTTGAGATGATTCTGACTGTATTACAGTGTAAACGGTGAATGAAAACAGACAGTATCAAGGTTGCATCAGTTGAGGCTCAAAACTAATAGGCGCAAAAGCAAACATACTGTGGTAAAAAAAAAAAAAAAAACATTGTATATAACACATATAGGTAAGCAACAGTACACTAACAAGCACCGATACGATTGCAAATGTGACATTGATTTTATACAACAGCAGTTCAGTAAACTAGTAGTTAATATTAACTCACTTACATTTTAGACACATCACTGACCGTTTTGCTAACGAAAATAGTTCTATGCAAAGCCGCAGCAGAACAGTCGCGAATCTCTGAGCCATTCATAAAGACAATCAGTTGCTTTATTTATTGAATGAATAGCCATTAGAACGAACTGCTTGAAACCATGACTTTTTCATTAAACAGTCACTTACCGCCACCTATTGGTGGTTCGGTTTCATATTTTAAAAATTATTGCTATTTACCAACATTTTAGATGTATATGTTTAAAGAACTAAAACTTAAATTTTCTAACATTATGCATTTGCAATTTTGTTGTGCAAATGTATTTTTTGGAACCTCTTATTAACCTCTTCATTAAACAGTCTGAGTAAATACATTTAAATGCACTTCAGATTTGTTTTCCTCTGCAGTGGAAAAATTAAGTTGGTTGACACCGATTTAATATGAATGGTAACAACCGTACAGAGTCTAATTATTCTAACTAAATGCATTGATAAGTAAGAATCTGACGAAAATAATGACACATACATTTAGTAAGGTTAGGAAAATATTAGCCTTCATGAAGTTAAAAAGTTTAAGGCAAATATCACAAATATGCTAATCAAAGTAAGACCTCATAGAATAGTGATGAAACTGGAATGGATTACATTTACGCCAAAGAAAAAAAGGTTTGTTTTTTGCTGTTGCTGGTTTTTGTCAGTGTTGATTGCTGTTGTTTTCAAATTAAAGAAATCTGTTAATATACCATTTGTAGTTGTGGTGCTCATTAAGTGTTGGTGGGTGCTCCTAAATTTTTGCTGGTGCTCCTAACTTTTGAAGTTGGGAGCACCAGTGCTACCAAGTAAAAAAGTTAATTTTGAGCCCTGAATCTGACAGGACTGATGGCAGAAATCATGTTTATGGATAAAATATGTATTCAATTGCTAATGAGAGACGAGTGCAACACATGGCTCGAAAGCAGCAGATCTTCTATTATGACACAGTTGACCGCTTATGCTCTTTCCCTTCATGCGTATGTGGGGTAAAGCAGAGCGGTTTTATCATACTAGATACATTTTAGTTTGTTGAAAGTTCTGTTATAATGCTACTCTATGTGTTTGTTACCTGTCTAATAAAACGCATAATATATTAAAGCGTCTGTGGTGTTTTCATGTTTTCTAGAAAATAAAACCAGAAATCGAGGGTGTGTTTTATTGACTGGACTATTTTCTAGTCAAGATGGTAAACAGATTATCTTTTTACCAGGTTCAAGGGAATACCTATATGTTTGGATTGTTTGAAATCTGTATTTTTATTTAAATCGCCATCACACAAACAATGGGAACACCAGAGTTGCACTTGTCTCAAATTTAAAGGTAAAATTCACAGTCAACAAAACTTTTTTGCCAAATACATGACAGAAAAGGCTGCAATGTGAAATGCAGGTTTTAAAAAGGTCTTTAAAGGTCTTTTTAGTAATCCTGCAGATACCCAGCTATATTACAGTACCATTTGGAATAACATTTTTTTTTTAATAAGCCCTTTGTCCTGTTTGTTCTGTAGGCCACTAACAAAAAGAGGACATTTTTAAATTAGTTTGTTGTAAATTTACAGACAATACAACTGAGATATTGGCTTGTTGGGATAATATTGTCAACTGACAACAAAGTGTCCCTTATGAATAAGCATAACTGCACAAGTTTTATAGTTAATAAAATCTTTAAAAACAAATTAAATTAATTATACTTTAATTTCCTTCAATAAAATGGTGTATGGATGGTTAATAATGTGGAAACAATTTGGGATAATGAATGTAGTCAAGTCAACAAAATATATAACACTGTTCTAGTGCTTTTTGGACATTTTAATAAAAGAAAAACTTACATATTGTACCTTTAATAAATCTGAAATACAATAAAATACAAATATTAGACAAAAACTTTGAATGTTCCCTTGCTAACTAACTAAAACAAAGTACTAAAATGATGAAAAGTAAACCTGAAGCAAAATTATAGAAATATAAAATTATATATAAAAAAAAAAAAAAAAAAAAAAAAAATCTAATCAAATTGAAAACTGAAAATACAAAAATGAAAGCTAATTCAAAGTAAAAATGATACATTTTATAGAAAATTATAGATAGACATATAGATAAAACTCTGGATTACTATGATAACTAGAGAAGGCAATTAAAATAAATAGTTTGAAAAAAAAACAGCTAATTTTGGCTTTCTCAATAAAGAAAAAAGGTGTGTCCAGTTGATGGTTTTAAAATAAAATAAATATTAGACAAAAATATTTTAGGTAACAAGGTTAATAAAATTACAACTAGAAAAAAAGAAAGGTATATAGAAATATTACAAAATAAAAATGTTAATGCCACCATTCATGAGAGAGGTGACCTGTTTGTGTAGATTAAAACAGCTATTAGTGTGTGTGTGCGTGTGCGTGTGCGTGTGCGTGTGCGTGTACGTGTACGTGTGTGTGCGTGCCCGTGTGCCTGCATGCCCGCACCTGGTATTTATCATGTTATGGGGACTAAATATCCCCACAAGGACAGTAAAACTAGTACATTTTGACCTTGTGGGGACATTTGTGAGGTCCCCATGAGGAAACAGGCTTATAAATCATACAGAATGAGTTTTTTTTTCTTTTTGAGAAAATAAAAGCACAGTCTCCTGTGAGGGCTAGGTTTAGGTGTAGGGTAGGTGTATAGAAAATACGGATTACAGTATAAAATACAGTATAAAAACCATTACGCCTATGGAATGTCCTCATAAAACATGGAAACACAACGTGTGTGTTTAAGAGAGAGACCAAATAGTGTCCCGTAAAGTATAGTAATACCAGAAAGCTTTGACCTTGTGGGGACATTTTTTAGGTTCTCGTGAGGAAACAAGCCTATAAATCATACAGATTGTTTAGAAAATCTAAAAATGCAGAAAGTTTCTTGTAAGGAGTAGTTGTAGAGTAGGGGTAAGGGGATAGAAAACAGTTTGTACAATAGAAAAACCATTATGCCTAAGGAATGTCCCCATAATGAGTGTGTGCATAAAAAGGAAGGACTAACCAAAGACAGTCCTGGCAGGGACAGATTCACGGTTGAGCCAGAATGAGACTTGGGACAGAATGACAGTCATGAAGCAGGGCATGTAGGTCTGAATCACAAAGTAGCCGATCTTCCTCTTCAGGTAGAAATGGGCCATCATGACTGTGTATTGACCTGCAGGGGGAACAATGAAACAGAAGAAGAACAAAATGAGAGAAAGGATGAGAATAGAAAACAGTGATGGAAAAATAAGTAAGAGAAGAAACAAAGGGACTAAGAGAGGGAGGGATAGAGTGTGATTAAACTCTTGGGGGGATAAGTGCAAACCAGCTGAGAGGTTTAAAGAGAAAATGAGAAAAAGAGAGAGAGAGAGGTGGTGAGAAACAAGTCAAGAGAAAACAGAGACATAATAATATGAGTCACATCAAAACGAATGGGAAGTGATGTGATTATGGAATTTTCCAGCAGTACTGTCAGTATTCTTTTTAGAATAAAGGGAAGCACTTATGACTTTTAGTTTGCGGTCTCAATAGCACCAGATAGTGGACAGATACTGTAATGTCTGACCACAAAGATGATTTGATTTTGTTTTCATGAATAAAAACAGCACAAAACATCAGAATGGAACAAATCATCTAAACAAAAGTGACATTTGTGGTGTGTTTAAGAGCTGTCACACTGTGTGCACTGGAACATGGTGAGGTAAATCATTAACTGGAATAGAAAAGAGAATACAGAGTGAAAAAAACATTATATATCCTGTTAACCAAGCGAAGATTGAATTTGAAGCTTTTAAAAAAAAATCCTTTTGAGCCACACAGTCTGATAAACTATAGAAAATCCACTGATGACTGCTGCTTTCTCCTGGCAAAATCGGATTTTTGTGTCCCACTAATCCCTTGTCACAATCTGCATCCTGCAGGCTTCTCTCTCTCTCTCTCTCTCTCTCTCACACACACACACACACACAAACTCTTCTGTCTCTCGCTCTTTCAATAGTTCCATCCATTCTGTCAGGCCAGGCCATCCGGGTTTAGGATATACTCTTTCTCGGCTCACAGAGAGAGAGAGGGAACCAAAAAAGGGGGGAAAACAACAGAGCGAAAGCGCAAAATCAGGATCAGAGGGGACAGATCAAGTGGATCAGATGAAGAGGACGACAAGCTGTTGAGCCTTGGAAGTCAAGGAAAAGTTTGAACGTCGTAAGGGCCCTGGGGGCAAAGATGTCCTCGTCAAGAGGGGCTCGACGCTTCCCCTTCGTCCCGCTCGCCCCTTTATTTCAATGACCGGGAAGAAAGCACAACTGGCAGTGCCCCATTTCAGAAATTCCACCTTGGATATGCCCTGCGGGGTGGGACTCTTCTGAGAGCTGCAAACATGCGACTGTGGTGGATTTTACTGCTAAGCTTTTGGAGTGTTTATGGAGAACTCCCATTCATAGCAGAGAACAACGCTGCCATGCTGGTCAACTGGTGAGTGGTTTGTTTTTCTTAAACTTAAAGAAAAATAACACAGCGCTGAACGTCAACATGAACGGATGAGCACCTTAGGTCAGCTTCTAAATCAATTTGAAACAGTTGGGAAGGGCAGTTGCTATTTTCTGGATGGGAGTTCTTATTAATAAAAGGTGACAGGTTATCTGGATGTCTTTACAGTGCAGGCCGAGTGATTGAATGTTGACATTTCCACTGGACATAATTTTACCCTCTGTTTGGCAGACTCTAGAAGGTCTTTTTCCCTTTCTTTCTTCTCCACTGGGTTTTCTAAGTTGAGCTAATGACCCTGTGTTCATGATATGAAGTCCTGGTGGATCTATTTTTAACTTTGTTAAGAGGTTTGCACCTCAGATTAGCAGCAGTAATGACCAGCTGACCTTTGTCCTGCAAGTCAGCCAGGGCAAAAATCAGAAGACGGGGATGACAGGTTATAAAGTCCTGCCAGAAAGGAATACCGTGGGCTCAGAGCTTGTTTCTAAAAGTGTTTCTGGCCACCTGATGACAGCTGGAGAACTCTGATGCGTAAATCAATGACAGTGACAAAGAGAGATGGCTCAGCAGGGTTTGAAACATGACGTGGTCAGCTTCGCCGAGCATGATAATGTCTTATTGAATATGAGCGTATGCCAGCTCAGCATGGGTCTCCATATATGTACGTCCATAAAGGCGGAACAAGGGGAAGCCCCCAACCCCACCCCCCACACATGATTACAAAGCTAGAGGCAGAAATGATATGAGTGTATTACCAGTCATCTTTACATAACCGAATTAGGCAGATGCCGCCTATGCCCCTTTCTCCCCCTCGCTCGTCTCCCATGTGTCCCTCGCCGGTTTGAGCCAATGGCAGCTGACCGACGTCACATGGTAAAAGCACAACTGATGGGGAAGCACAAGGATTAACCCTCCAGACCCAATGGCTCGGGATAAGTGTTGTTTTCTCCCCTCCCTCTCTCTCATCTTCATCTCTTCCTGTACTCTCGCCGGTCCTAGAGACAGCTGGCCGTGAGTGGGAGGCGTACTGAAATCCTCATCACTCATTTGTCATCCAGCTTGATTTGAAAAAGCTATAATCACAGAAGGATTCACTTTATTTAAGAGAGACGACGTCACACGGAGTAGGAGAATGAAACTGAAATGGTGTGATGCAACACATTCTGGTTCTGAAAATAATGCATGAGATGCAACAGGTTAGAAGGCGAGATGAACCGTTGAAGAAAATATATTACTTTATATGACTTACTAGCAAAAAAATTAAATGGCAACTAGTAGATGGCAACTTGAATAAGGAACAAACAATCTAAAAGCGACACCAGCAGGTAAAGTTACAGCGGGAGTCTGCGTTTCTCTCGCCTCCCCTGAGACCACTGAGTTTTAACAGACACCCTAAAGCATGCAGTGGGTTTGTTGGGGGGTAATTGAAAATGAATGGGGGAAAGTCACATGAGAGGAGGCAATGCCTCCATTGTGGTTATGATCAGCTGTGTTTCGTCCACGCGACGAAAATCCCGCCTCTTGTGTTCTTGTGCGATCGTGAATCAGTCTAAATAAACAATATAATCAGTGTTGCCAAGTCCACGGCTTTCCTGCGTAATTGGGCTATTTTAACACTGTTGCCACGGGTTGAAACGACCCCAATAACATTATATTTAGCCCCTGGAATGCGAACTGTCCCGGGGGAACCCTTCCAAAAAAATGTGTATTTTACCCCCAGAACGCATTTTTACTGGGGTTTTACCGGTTAAAATGACATTGGGCTAGTTTTGGGCTAGCTTTGAGTAACAATTGGGTGGGTTTTGTTGTGAAAACTATAATTGCATTAATGGGAAGACTAACTTAAAACAGAAAGTAGACAGCTCACACACTTAGATATAACCACTTAAAATAAGGTTTAAAATGGCATTAAAACATGATCTGTGTGAGTTTTTAGTAATTAATCAACTTGATGAATTTTAAAGTAAATCTCTGTGTCTGTGACCAATATTTACAAAACTTTGATGATTGATTATCCAAAAATGTTAAATGTTAACTAAAAGAATAGCTGAACATAAGTTCACAAATATTTTGTGAGGTTAAATCACAGATCTTGCGCTAAAAGATTGACTGGGATTGGATCAGAGAAAATAGTTTACCTCTACTCGTGCTGATATCTTCAGTACTAGCGGTGTGACCAATCAGATGGTATTGGTTAAGACGTGACCCTTCCTCTGCCACTACCACAGATTTGCCAGGGCCTTTAGTCCACTTATACACCACTTCTGAGAGAGGGTAGGCATCTGGAAAAAAAACATACAGAAGTTTTACTTCTTTGTCACCATGTTAGATTATGCAATGATAACGGTTTATTAACCACACACTGCGAGTGCCTGGAAGATTAGTTTGAATTTAATGTAATCTGTTTAGTTCTGTCTTTGAATAAGGTTGCATAAGTGTTACCCACTCTTGATTGTACTTGTCAGTTGATTGCATTGCGATTTGCATGCGGGCAACTTTCGTTTCTCAGATTTAGGAAGTGTCTACACTTGTCAATCATGAGGAAATATCTGATTTCTTTATCAACAGGGAGTGTGTTTTTCTGACTCTGCCAAGTGTAGCGCCGAGGTAAGAAATTTAATCATCCGCACCTGTGTTGAATAATAGGATCAGACCGTGAGGGTTAAAAAAAGCGATTTTCACAGACACCTGCATCTCAGTTGAAGACAACAAGCATATGTTTAAAAAATTGTGTAACCCTTGTATTGTTGTCCTGCGGAAAAATATGTAATTCACTATAATTATATTTATTATATATTTACAGACTGTAATCAATTCATATTCAACACAATGTGAAACAAAATTTTCAGTAGATGATAGTTTCACATAAAATTGTTGCAGTAAGCCCCCCTTTTCGCCCCCTCCCACCATCGTGACATTCAATCTTGTAGCAAAGCATTAATCCTGCCACTCTCATGCCGGATGTCTCCATCACAATTAAGATTGACTTCGACCATCTAGACTGAGGGATTATTCTGCCAGCCGTCTACACGTCACACAGTAGCACATACCCTTAGATACCCCCAGCAAATTCCTACAAGCTGGCTAAAAAAAAAATCAAACTCTCTATCGATATTGCTAGTAAATCAAGTCTTACACATACTTATAACTAAATGGTCCTCTAAATTACTTTTAAGAAGCACTCAAACACTGTTCAGTTAAGGTGAAAGCTCTCATCTGGAGGTACACTGTAAAAACTTTTACAATGATCTACTAAATTTTTTTGGTGTGACATTTTTACACTTGAAAATATTGAGTACATTTGTGTGAAATTATTGAAATATACTTTAAGAGTCAAGTAAATGTAACAAAAAAAATTAAATAGATTGAAATAATTCGATTAACTAATCTCATAAATTAAATTGAGTAATTATAATTAAAATTCTTAAGCAATTTCAATAGTAATTCTAAACCAAACACAAAAAAACAAGTAATTCAAATAATTTGATTAACTAATTTCAGAAATAAAATTGAGTAAATATAACTAAAATCCTTACGCAATGCAATAGTAATTCAACAGTAAATCTAGTAATAGTAGCAATAAAAAACCTCTACGGATAATGTTGTAGTTTTACTTAAAAACTGTGCCAACTTTCATTGGATGGTCGCAGGAAAGGCTTTTGCATGTTGAAATACTGTAAAAATGTAATGTATTATGTAAGCCATTCTCATAGACACTTCTCAGAATAAACAGTCCACCTGAGGACAAGTCCACACGTTACCTGTTAAGACTCTATAGGGCAACATCCAAATGAGATTGTAAAGCTAATGCTATGTACTGGAACACAGCATATATAGGTAGTTAGTTCAAAATACTGGCAAGATTTATTAATTTACATTTTTTCGGAAAAATGTATGTTTATTAGTATCTGTAAAAAAATCTATGAACACCTCACAGTGGGGTTTATTCATGAAACATTAACAGAATTCATAAATATATATGTTTACATTCAAATCAATAGGTCGAACAACAAAATACTGTTCATACCATTGCATTTGTTTTTTGTATGTTGCTGTTCTGCTAATTCCTCTATTTACTATTGAACAAATCAAATATACCTGAGCTGTTGTCATGCTTATATTCTGCTTTATCTCAATTTCTGGCACACAAGAACAGAGCATATTTCTCCTGTCATCATTATTGTGGATTTATGGTATGAACCTTTACAGACTGTTTGTGACATTTCAGACTTTTTGAGAAATCTGAACAAAACTTGGATTTTTTTTAAGGGTTAGATAGCAGTCTCATAAGGACAGTGTTTGAAGCAAGTTCAGGAGACTACAAATAAAGAAACTAATTGTAAAGACAGTATTGGAGCTAATTATGGGTGGTGATTGTAAGTGGATCTAATTGGATTGAATTTAGTGGACATCAGCGGATCCTAATAAGCTCTGAACTCATTTAAGTTCAAATGAAAAACTATACACTTTGTCAAGCCTACTATGGATCGAATTAAGGAGGAGATTGAAATTGTATATAGTGTCATTAAAATCATAGTAGAATTATAAAGGTACAATAATGTACATGTATTTTGTGTGTTTATATTAAACCCAGAGCACTTTGGAAATGTTATTCTCACTTTTTTTTTTTACATTTTTTGTAGTCTGTAGACTTTAGGGAAACAGCATTTGATAAACAAAAGGAAGTGACAAGGTCTAGCTAACGGAGGACAAAAGATTTCTTATAGGTCAAGGGTTGAGACTTCAGGGAAACACATGTAGGTCTTTGTTGCGACAGGGTCACCACAGCCAACAGAGTGAATAGCCTGTAGAATGACCTTCTTACTCACACACGACTGAAACACTTTCCAGTGAAATTACATTGTTCAGTGTGGACTGACTTGGCAGTATTTGTGTGCACATACACAGGTTTAGCTATACTCTCCGAGGGCCAATTTTTTGGGGAAATGTCTTCACACATACAGTGAAACATCAAAAACCTACAAAGTGGCCCTTACTTGATGAGATGTCCTCATTATTATAGTGAAACTATGTGTGTGCGTGGTCAGGAATGTTTTTTAGCTGCTTATTTTTCTCCAAGTCTAAATCAATCTTATATCTAATGTCAGGGTTTCCATTTTGTTTGTGCATCTCATTTACAATGCACTCTTGCCTTTAATGTAATTGCCTTTCAGCATTTCAAATTCCTACAATGTGAAGTAACTGAATTAGCTTCTAGGTTTCTCAAAACCTCTTTGTTCTACTCATAAAAAGTAGCACTTAATTAATTTTCAAAATGTGACAATCTGCAAAAATGACATGGGTAAATTAAAACTGACATAATAACGATTGTATTTAGTTGTTAAAGTAAAATGTAGAATATTCAGAAATGCCAGAAAAGCACTGGCATTTAATAACCTTGATAATTCCAGACAAAAACGGCAAATGATTCATTTGTAAAAGTCCCAAATAAATAAATAAATACACTAGCAGCATCTCATTTATTGTTTTTTAAAGAAGTCTCTTATGCTCATCAAGGCTGCATTTATTTGATAAAAAATACAAAAACAGTAATATTGCAAAATGTTATTACAATATAAAATCATGTTTTTTATTTTAATATACTTTACAATATAATTTATTCCTGAGATGCAAAGCCGAATTTTCATCAGCTGTTACTCCAGTCTTAAGTGTCACGTGATCCTTCAGAAATCTGTAACCTGTAATTCTTTTTTCAGGATTCTTTGATGAATAACAAGTTAAAAAGAACAGCATTTATTCAAAATATAAATCTTTTCTAACAATGTCAGTCTACGCAATAAAAGTATTAATTTCTTCCAAAAAATAAAGAATAAAAATGTACTGACCCCAAACTTTTGAACAGTATTGTATATTATTAGAAAACCTTTCTATTTTAAATAAATGCGGTTCTTTTTTAACCTTTTATTGATCAAAAAATCCTGAAAAAAGTATCACAGGTCCAAAAACAAATATTAAGCAGCGCAACTGTTTCCAGCACTGATAATAAATCAGCATATTAGAATGATTTTTGAAGGATCATGTGACACTGAAGACAGGAGTAATGATTCTGGAAATTCAAATTTAATTACAGATATAAATTAACTTTTAATGTATATTAATATAATAAAACATTGATTTACATCGTAATAATATTTCACAATATTAAATTTTTTTCTGTATTTTTGATCAAGTGAAAACAGCCTTGATAAGCATAAGAAGCTTCTTTACAAAACATTAAATGAGAGGGTGTGTCTAAACTTTTGACTGGTGTTGTAAATAAAATCTCTTTCTTAAACATTTATTAATAAACAATTCCTCTCCAGATTTTACCCCCAAAATGGAAGCAGAAGTAATATAAACTCCATTTGTACAAAGAAATAACAAAAAATTCCTCTTTTTCTACAGACACCCACACTTTTCAACCTGTCCCTATAAAGCTTGTCTTATTTTATACTGAGATTATGAGGCTTGGCTGCACTAAGGTGACCCTAATACTCTATATACACCAGCTAGTGACATCTTTAGCCATTAGCTCAGCAGGTTGAGAAGCAAACACAGACAGTATTCCTAAAGCTACAGGATATGTATGTTTAGACATTTTGAATGATTTTGCCTATTCTTTAAATAGACCTGTACCTGTATCTCAACCAATTACTTTGTAGACCTACCTCATACAGTATATTTTCCATTGCTGACCTACAGTATGCCTTTTTTATTTCTCTCTCAAAACTCTCTGGGAAGAGATATATTGGATTAATCTGAACAAAAATATGATTCACCATTGGGGACCTTTACAAGGTTGAATCATCCCACAGTAATCTTTGGTCTATATAATCTTTTGAGGTGAGTCTGCTGGCACGAGAACCCAAAGGCTGTACTAAAGTACAGGAAGCTCTAAATATACACTATACTGGTACTAACGTCTTCAAATGAACATTAATGGACATGTATAAGTAGATATAAAAAAGACATACAGACTAAAGAATATGGAGTGAAAGACTAGAAGAGTAAAAAATATCAGAAAATAGCTATTTTTGCTGTTGTTTACACATCAAATCTTGCTGAATAATGGCTTTATAAATGAGCTTTTCACTCAGCAGTCTGTACATCTAAACTAATATCATTTCAAAATATTTCATCTTTATTTGTTCATTTGTCAGACCATGTAATAACTGGGTTAATGTACAGTCAGACAGTACAGTCATATATAGAGTTCAGTGTTCCTAGACACTCCACAGTCTCTCTCTTCTCACATAATAAAATCATTTCAACTCAAATCAATATTTCATGTCCAGCCATGCAATAAGCGGGATAATGTACTGTACCTTCAGCCGATCTTTACCGCAAAATAAACCCTCACAGGGTGGTACAAGACCCACAGCTTCCCATCAGGGACTATTTTGTGATAATGACTGGCTGACTTTACATTAATCATGAAATTAAAGCCTGATTTATTCAGTGTGCTTACAAGTCCATAGCCAAAGATGTACATTGGGTCTGTGGATATTAAGATAATGCTTTTCTGTGTTTTTTTTAAAGAGCAGAACATTCCTTAACAAAAAGGCTCTTCATTAACATAACACAAACAATAGTTTCACAACTCTAAACTGTTGTCATTTATATGGACAGCATTGCCTTTTTAAGGCATTTTGGTTGAGATGATGGTTAAAACCAGGCGTCTGTCAGTGTTATCCAACCAGCCAAACAAAAGCTGCTAAGTGCAGACAGAATTTATATAACCCTTTACATAACAGAGCACAATACTTCAAGTAAACACATTTGTTGTGCGATTTACAAGTTAAATCACTAATTCTCTGCAGCCTGTGTATAGAGTAACTCATGCAGGGGAAACAGCGTTAAACAAGTCTGTGAACTCTAAGTTTGTAAGTATGTGAGTCCTAATGAAGGCTAAATTTTCAATTACCACCTGACAATGAATAATTAATACCATTTGAGACATTTGAGATGGCTCACAGAGTGTTTTAAATCTTCAGTAGAATGTAAAATTAAACTCGAGAAATGCTGAGAAATGACTAATTAAACAAAATGGCTAAATAATAGAAGTCATTTTCGTGCTGGATAGTTCATGTTTATTAACACTGTACTATTCATTTAAGGGGATCGTCCTCAACCTTCATTAAATATTTAGAGTGGGTTAAGCAGTTCTTGTTTATATAACAAAAGAGCTAATATATGATCAGATCAATAAGAGGGGAAAAATGAAATCAAGTAAATGTTGTTGGTTATGCTATTGATCTAAACAAAGCAAGAACTGGTAGAGAAAAATATTTATATTTTCAGTATTAAAAAAAACAACAAGAAAAAGAAGTTTTTTAAAAGCACAAAATGTGCTTTTGGTTAAACCGTGCAGGCTACTATGATTTTACTTTTATAATAATTAGATTTTATACTGTACTACATTGATTTTCTAATTTAACAGTGCATTCAATCACATTGGGAAGCCTATGAGATTCCCAAAAGCATGCCATCAGACTCATTTTAGGTCACAGGCCAGATTAGATTAAACGTCAATTTATGCTGGCCGATTTATTTTTATTTATTTATTTTAAATATTGATGTACTTATGGAGAGTGTAAGCACAACATGTGGTTATATGCAACTTTTAAAGTCCAAGACCAACTTTTACAAGAATTGTTACATATTTACTTCTATATTTACACATACACAACTGATAATAAATAATAAAATAAAATAAAATATTAAAGCAGTGTGATTTTGAGGTAGCTTTTATAAATATTTACATATTTACATCTGTTTTCATTTTAATTTTAGTTAAACTTTTAGTATTTTGATATGTTTTTGTTTTTTAAAATATGTCTATTTAGTTTTTATTTGTTTTTATTGCATTGTTAGTTTTAGTTAATTACCATTTTAATATCATGTTAAACTAAAAAAAAGAAAGAAGTGTAGCATAGTTTTGGCAACACTTTTTTATAGGGACCAATTCTGCTATTAACTAGTTGCTTATTAGTATGCATATTACTAGCATATTGGTTGATTATTAGTACTTATAAAGCACATATTAATGCCTTATTCTGCATGATAATATTTTAGATCCCTTAATCCACCCTAACCTACACTTAACAACTACCTTACTAACTATTAACAAGCAGCAAATTAGTTATTGTATGAACAAACAATGAACAATACATTTATTATTAATAGTAGTTAATAAATATACAGTCATTCATTGTTTGTTCATGTTAATTCACAGTGCATTTACTAATGTTAACAAACTTAATAATAATAATGCATTAGTATATGCTGAAATTAACATGAACTAGTATTAATAAATGCTGTAGAAGTATTGTTCATTCTTAGTTCATGTTCATCAACTAAGGTAGTGTTACCTTTTTATTTTACTTGAAGTTGATTTCACCTACAATAACGGACAAAAGCTATAAACAGATCATCTGACCTGCTGTAGCAAATACAAATCTTTTAAGCATGATTTAATTAAGTTTTTTAAATGTTCAAATTATCCCGCAGGTCAGACTACCCTCCTCCATACTCTCAAAAGCCTATGAGAGTTCCTCAAAACATGAATTTAGAACTTCAAGTCATGAGGGATTTTACTACACAGCAAAAAAAATGCAACTGATCAAATATTCAGATATGCACGATCCTGAAACATAAGCGCTGTCTATCAAGGTTTCTGCTGTATCCCCACATAAAGGCTCTCCATGTACAGCCCTATCCTATAATGCCCTGAACATCAAAGAAAGCTGAGCCCATCTTAGGTCATTCCTGGCTTCTTAGCACCAAAAAGCCTTTCTTTTGTGTGCGTGTGCAGTGTGTACGTGAGTGCGGGAGGAGTGGCAGGACACCTTCCTACTAATCCAGTCCTCAAGTCACCCTCCTCTCTGCAAGCACCAGGTGATAATCTTAATCCTGCTCTTGGACAGGATGCCACGTGATAATCAGACTAAACTGGACTCAGTAGGTGTTCAGACGCACCTTAAACACCAGTCCGTCAAGCTACCTAAAATGGCCGAACTTAGTATAAAATTTGTACTCTACATTATGCACTCAATAAGTGCACTGCAATGTATTGAAAACAAATGCAGAGACAAATAATGACTATTCAGGATTTAGAGTAAGTGGGGTTGATTCTGCAATCTTATGCCTGCATCTTGTTCCCCTAAATGAGAGATACTATTCATATGCATTTACTAAATAATCCTGTACTTTGATTATTGACTATATACTTCATCAGAGGAGTTCTTTTATGACTTTTTGGAATCTGCTATTTTAAAATCTTTTTATAATGGCATTGAAGCATTTGGCCAGTGGCTAAGGGATTGTTCTTCATTCATAATAAAACATTATAGACTTACAGCTGCCAAATTTGAGTGGGCAGGCGTGAGCATCCATAGGGAAATCCTCCAACTGCATTGGACACTCTGCTGATATGGTCAATCTGAAGAAAGAGAAAAACGAAAACTAAGATTAAATCAAGGTCAGCACTTCTGAGTGTTTTAGAGATCAGTTGTGTGAATAAACATTTCATCATCAGCATCATAGTGATAGTCATCACCGGAACATTGAGTACCTGATTGTAACTAATTTAATCAATTTGCAATGTCTTGCTGAAAATCTTCTTAATGTAAGCTATAGGCTTGAATAATTTGCGCTTATTAATAGTAACACTGAGCTTGCGTGTTTTGAGTGCTCTTAGTATTTATAGAACAAGGGTGCCATCATGTGCCAGAAGTAGGAATGTTGCCAAATCGGAGAGTAAATCACTGCTAATTCTGGCTTTGCTTATAAGCACATACACACACACACACACACACACACACACACACACACACACACACACACCAACTTCACAAACACATAGGCTACATACAAATGCCATTTACTATTCAATTATTCAGTTTCCACTCATATTTGATTCCAGTGCATTTGAAATGCTCAAGCTGCATACAGTAAGACCTATTTTGAACCAACATCGCCACCTACTGGAATATTTGAGGACTACAAATAATACAAAAAAAAAAAATACTGTGCCCAATCGCTAGATTCAGTTCTATCACAAACTAATGAAGACTGATTTAATTATTAAATTATCTAATTACTAAATTAGAGTAGATTAACTAAATTAGATAAACTAACGTTATATATAATTACTATTGTTGTTGCTTTTAATCCTTTCTCTTTTTTTTCTATCTCTTTATTTTAAGGAATGAACCCGGAAGTTGTTCCATAGTAGTAGTAACGCTAGTGGTGAACGGAAACTACATCGAAAATAATGTAAATCTCATTTACCCAAACAGCAAACAAACAAACAAACAAACAAACAAAAATCCATGATAGTATTTCAATGAATTTCAAAATATGTGACTATGGACCACAAAACCAGTCATAAGTAGCACAGGTATATTTGTAGCAACAGCCAAAAATACACTGTATGTGTACTGATTTTTCTTTGATGCCAAAAATCATTTGGATATTAAGTAAAGATCGTGTTCCATGAAGATATTTAGTAAATTCCCTACCATAAATATATCAAAACTTAATTTTTGATTAGTAATATGCATTGCTAAAAACAACTTTTGGACAACTTTTTTCAATATTTAATTAAATTATAAGTTTAGAAGATTCTTCTTTATAAAATACTTTCTGATTTTCCCTGTGAACTTAAAGCAATAAAATTAATGTTGCTTTGGAATAATATTTATTGTAAAACGTGCTATACAATAAATAAATAAATAAATAAAAAGGGAAAACGTATTATTTTCTTTTATGTTTTGGTTGATCCTCGGTATCAAAAAGTTAAACCCCCCTGATGTAGAGAGTACTGCAGTGGCTCTGCAGTGTCTGAATCCGCGATCCTCTAGCCCCCTCTAGTGGACCATTTATGAAACACTTTTTTTTAAAAATCATTCTATAACTGACATCCTAAAAAAACTTAGGCTAAACGCATTAAATGCAGTGAAGATGGATTTTGTAACTGGACAACATCAATTCATTCTATCTGAGAGAGTGCCACTGAATCCGACTGCTGAATGTTATGGAGTATATGGAGTGATTTAACATGGCATTAGAAATATTAAATGAATGTAACATCACATTATTATTGTCCCTCTGTCAAACAGTCAAAAGGTTTCAGGCACTGACATAAAGTCTGTTTAAATAAGTGCTTGAAGTCTGCTAAAAGCAAAAGTCATCAGCATGGCAATTAGAAGAAATCAAGGCTGATCATAGCTAGTATTACCATAATGGCTACAGGATGGCTGCCACCTTGTAGCCATTAAGCCCTTCCCTCAATGTCCCAAATGGAGCCCATTCAATGCTTTGGTGTAAGCAATGCAATAAGATGTCAGCGCTGACCCTCAGCTGACAGTGTAATAAAGGGTTTGATATTGCCATGCTACTGGAACTTAAAACCTCCATCATCAGCATCTGAGGATGAGACCGGGGTTGAAGGGCCTGTGGTTGTATCTCTTTGACTGGAAATCCTGCGAGAATGTAATTAATGGGGCGGGACACGTGAGGCGCTGTTCCTTCACTTAATCAGCGCAGGGCCTTCATCTCTGACAGCTCCATGATGAATTGCTGTATTGGAAAAATGAAGGACTGTCCTCTAAACTCAACCTCCATTCGACCAGCTCACACAACTTTATCAAATCCAGCCATATGGGAGGCGAAGGGCTCGCTATGTACTTACTGAACACAGTTAATGCTGAGGTCAGCATGGCTGGATGTGGAGACGAAATGATGTGGCACTAGGGCCTTGACAAATCATCAGCGCTCAGAGCTTTATCCTGACGGTGAGCTTTATTTGGTCTGTGATAGCCCATTAAACCTCATAAATTATTATTTTCTGTCCTTCCTTTGGCAAATTTCATAGGAATGTTTTGTAGAAGAAGTCAGTATCTCTAAATAACAGTGGTTGATTCTGTGCCAACACAATAGTGTACAAACCTAAGCTGTAATTATAAATAATGCACTAGTTAAAATACTTGCATGTTTCCATTTATCTAAAAAATTATGGTACATAACAAATCACTACAGGACTCTGTACTAATTTGCACATTCACAGTCAAGTACCAGTTTGAAAAAACATGGAAAATGACACATTATCCAGTGGTAGTTTTACAGTTGTACAATTTGTATACTTAAAAATACACACATACATTCAACATTAAGGGGTGTCAAAGGTCAAATTTTACCAATCGTTCATTTTGGTTGACCGTTAATCTGAATACTGAACCAGACTTCTACTGCACCATGAGTTTAAGCTAAAAAGTTATTTTAAAAACATGCCAGATCCTTCAGAAGATTTGACAGTTTCTACAACATCTCTAGAACATCTAGAACATCTCCCACGCATTGTAAAAGTCTAAAATGTTAACAATTACTCACTGAAAAATTCATATTGGTTGACCTGGCGTGTCAATCTCGCAGTCTATATTGGTTATGACCCTCTTTAAAAAGTGTTTTTTTTTGTTGTTGTTGTTTTGCAATTTTTTACAATGCATGTTTGCCTACTGTACTATTTGTCTCAACATCAAGCTTGAGCCTGAAGTTATTTAAAAAAAACTGCAGATCCTTCAGATAATTTGACAGTTTCTAGAACATCTCCCATGCATTGTAAAATTGTAAAATTTTACCAATCGCTCATTAAAAATTTCATATTGGTCGACTTTTAATCTGAATATTGAAGCGGATGTGTCCCTCTCAGTGCATGTTTGCTTATTGCATCATTTGTCTCAACATCAAGCTCAAACCTGAAGTTATTTTAAAAACATGGCAGATATTTCAAAAGATTTGTCAGTGTCTAAAACATCTCTAGAACATCTCCCATCCATTGTAAAATTGTAAAATTTTACTAATTGCTCACTGAAAAATTAATATTGCTCGATCTTTAATCTGAACATTGAAGCGGATGTGTCCCTCTCAGGGTTTATGTTGGTTATCACCCTCTTTAAATTTGTTTTTATTGTATATTTGCAATTTTTACAATGCATGTTTGCCTACTGCACCATTTGTTTTAGTATCAAGCTTGAGCCTGGAGTTATTTTAAAAACATGGCAGATCCTTCAGATAATTTAACAGTTTCAAGAACATCTCTGGAACATCTTCCATGCATTGCAAAATTGTACAATTTGACCAATCGCTCATTGAAAAATTAATATCGGCCGACTTTTAATCTGAATGTTGAAGCAGATGTGTCCCTCTCATTGTCTATGTTGGTTATGACCCTCTTTAAAGATATTGTAATTGTATATTTGTTGTATATTTTTACAATGCATGTTTGCCTACCACACCATTTGTCTCAACATCAAGCTCGAGCCTGAAGTTATTTTAAAAACATGGCAGATCCTTCAGAAGATTTGACAGTTTCTAGAACATCTCCCTTTTGTTCGGTCTCATAACCTCCTTTTTAACTCTAATAAAAGCCTGTAGACTGCATTCCACTTTTAGAATGTGGGTGGTGAAACTGTTTTGCCCTGCTTTTTCATGGCAGCTAAGGTGCTCCTTTCCATCTCAGCAGGAAAAAAGAAAACCTTACTGCTGATCACTTTTCCGGAAACAATGTGCGCATTAGCGAGTGGTAAAAGGCCCTTTTAATGGTTCGCACTGTTAGGAAATGCAACACTGGGCAGAGTTTATAGTAGGCAAGCTACAATAGCTCCACCATTGATTTCTAAATGACATGCTCCGAGTCATTTCCTCTCAGAGTCATTAAAGTTTGATTGATGATCTCGTTCAATCTACGATCTAAAAAAGCAGCTCTATCTAAGGCTTTAGCGATTTAATAATTTTGTAATATGCATTTGGTCTCACAATATACAGCACAGACGATGAAAAAAAAAACAGCGAAGCTCCGCAAATGAGAAAGGAATGCGTTTCATGTAAATGAAATGATCCATGTTCTTTGACTTTTTCATTTATTTTATATTGCTTTAGCTCTACTACATGAAATCTAATTGTTACCTCTATGGAAACTTACCAAGGCCCCCTTGCATTTAATAAAAGCTAATAACTCATTATATAATGGATCATCATAACTGTAACCTCAGGGAATAAAAACAACTAATACATAACCACCACAATCTAAACACTTTACGATTGTGCTCCTCAAAATTCAGCACTTACTCAAGCAGATTCTACTACCAAGAGGATTTAGTATTGATGCCATTTGAGAACAACAATAGCGGCTTTTATACAGCACTAACACAGCAGTGTACGGTACTTGGCAGTAGATTGTTGCTGATGATAGCATGGAGAGCAGAAACTGTGTGTGTGTGTGTGTGTGTGTGTGTGTGTTCTCTCCCTCTGCCCTGATACTGCGAGTAATGGAGCAGACAGTCTGTGAAGAACAACTCAACAACAGGGGCATAAAACATACAGCCACATGCCCTCATCCGCTTTCTCCTTTTCCTTTGTTTCTATCTCTTGCTTTGTCTCAACCCTCTGGAACACCCTTAGGTTGGAACACCCTTGGATGACTGGTTCAGGGCACAAAGAGAAAACTAAATAAACTAGGTACAGTAAGTACATTTTCTGAAAAAATGTACATGGAGTTTGAACGAAATTGGATTTTGCTTCTGAAGCCTCACTACACTACTCAATGTCAAAAGAATTTTTAAACTTGCAAACTAGGTAAAGTTATCTAGCTGGATAACATAAACAGGGTTTTATCACAAGTGCGAAAATGACATATGATAAGGGGTGTGTGATAATGACAAAAAAAAGGATATCTTGATATTTTCTGGAATTTTGTCGATAATGATAATTAGACAATATTTTGCTGAGCATGCTATTGTGCTGGTATTTTAGGACGGCCGTGGACAGCGGATTCCCAAAGCTTTTGATATTCTTCATATTCTGTGCTGTGATTAATTTGCTGCACTAACAGAAATGAACTTTTCCAATAAGTTTAGATTGATTTTTACATTTTATGGGTATTTTTAACCTTTATAATGCAATTGTCAAATAAAAAAAAATCAATAAATTTAAATAGTAAGACACTATCTATCTTATTTTACCCTGAGGAAGTAAGATTTTTTTCTGGTAATGTGTGAGGCTTCTGATTTATAAGCCGCCATATGAAAATAACAAGAAGAATAACGAAATGCAGTAAACGCTAAAGCTGTTTGCACTACAAGCCATTGTGTTCATAATTGAGGTAATATATTAAAATAATATGGTAAGATACACCAATTTGCAATATCAAGCTGCAAAACAAGCTGTTTTGGCTAAAAACTGCTGGACACTAATGAGACCGGAAGCCAGACACATTAAATTTACTACTACTACAAATAAATAATAATCACTGCATCACTGCAATAATAGATGAGTGCATGAGTCTTTGAGTCATTTATTCCACAGATTCTTTCAAACAGCTGATTGATTCAGTAACAAAACACTGTCGTGTGATGCTCAGAGACACAAGACAGTTTAGCTGTGGCTTTGTTTGAAACTATTGACGAAACTGAACAAAAACAGGAACTCGTGTTTAAAATTAAAGTCAATTAATAGTAACTTCTTGTTTGTCCAAATTGTGAATTTTATGTGTCTGGCTTCTGGTTTTATCCACGTCCAGCGATTATTAGCTGTACAAAAATGTATGTATGAGATGTATTTTCTCCTTGCTATTGCAAATTGGTGTGTCTTAACATATATATTTTGATGTATTATCATAATTATGGACACACTGGTTTGTAGTGCAAACAGTTTTACCATTTACTGCAAGACGTTATTCTTAATTCAGCGTTGAAGAAAAAGGTGGATTGGACTGTTTTATAAAATCAATATCACATTTGCAATCATACTGATATCTGGAGAAAAAACTGTACTCTTTGTGTGATAATTAACTATATTAGATGATACAAATGTAAAAGACATAAACGTTATTAAGGGGCATATTTGCCTCCTTATCTTGCATTTTTGTAAATTCTGAATGTATTTTACACTGTACAAAACTTTTTGTTGAGTCAACTTAAAATGATTTGTTACCTGGCTGCCTTAAAATTTTAAGTTCAGTCAACTCAATAAAAGTTTAGTCAGTTAGACATGTTACATTTTACTAAGTGACAACTTAGATATTTGAATAAATTCAACTTAAAATTTCAAGGTAGCCCAGTAACAAACACGGCTGTTAAGTTTAACAAACAATTTTTTAGTTTAGTCAACTCGAATATCTAAATTATCACTTTGTACAGCATACACAACATTTCAACTTGAATAAACTTATTAAAGTTGACTCAACAAATTGTGTTTTTTGTTTTTTACAGTGTACATATACTGCACACATATATATATAACTGACTGAAAATAACAAAATTACAAAAAAAACATTTTGCCATGTATGCCATAATTTTTCAAATCAAATCTAGTTATACAACATCGGAAAAAAATGTATAGAGAGAAATCTTAGCTTTAGCAGGGGCAAGCTGAACATTCCCACTGAGATTGTACGATGTGGAACATGAGATGCTGAGTTCAGCGGGAGCCGAGTTTATGTGTGCTTAACACATCTGTCACATGGCAGAGGGTTCAACAGTGCAAAACAGGGGTGAGGAGTGCATAAATGAGATGAAGGTCAAATGTATGACTGTACAACCCATAACTGCTCAAATCCATTCATGCACACAGCAGTTCACATACTGTGAAATGACAAGGTGTTAGCTTAAACTGGTACCTCATGGTGTACAGCAATGTCCCATCATCCTTCAATCTCAGAAGCTTGTTGGGCGTTGTCATGTTGTGAGCAATGGATTTTTTGCCGTTAAGGAAAAAGGTGTCCGGTGTCCAGATGTTGCTGGCCAGTAGGTTATTTAGAGGTAGCATCTCCATTGGCCCCTTGAAACACAAACGCTCATCCTTCCAGCTTTGACGGAAAAACACATCAATGGTGTACTCCTGTTGAAAGAAAAACGTTGGTGTCATTAGTGTGTACCTGAAGGCAGGGTCGTTGTGAGGGACCCTAGGCCCTGTGATGAGGAGGAGGGGCGCACTAAGGCCTCCCCATAAACTTTTTCTCCAGTGGCCCATCAATTACAGCAACGACCTTGCCTGAAGGCAGAATCAAATGTGTCACATGACTGAATATAAAAACGAACAATAGTATCATTCATCAGATCGTACTGTGACCTACCTAAGATATTGCATGCAGAACATAAGGGAATGTTGCAGAGGTGAAGTAATGTCACAGATGGAGGCAGGATTTAATGAAGGGGGTCTTGATGAAGACAGATCTCGGGTGGGAATTTCCAGCTGTAGAGGTTAATGAATGGTGTTTCTTCATGAAGAAAAGGTATGGTTAAAATATTTACCATCTCAGTATCTGACACTGGTCCAAAGCTGGTCACAAAGATGTTGGTCTTAATTTCTGTCACTTTCTCTGTAAAATCACAAACATATTGCGATTTATTTGAATAAAATTGGGTGATTGCATATCTATCTATCTATCTATCTATCTATCTATCTATCTATCTATCTATCTATCAGTCATATGTCTGTCTGTCTATCTATCTATCTAGCAATCTATACTCTATCATATGTCTGTCTATCTATCTATCTATCTATCATGTCTATCTATCTATCTATCATGTCTATCTGTCTATCATCTATCTATCTATCTAGCAATCTGTACTCTATCTATCATGTCTGTCTATCTATCTATCTATTATATGTCTGTCTATCTGTCTATCTATCTTTCTATCTATCTATCTATCTATCTATCATGTCTATCTGTCTATCATCTATCTATCTATCTATCTATCTATCTAGCAATCTATAATCTATCTATCTATCTATCTATCTATCATGTCTATCTATCTATCTAGCAATCTATAATCTATCTATCTATCTATCTATTTATCTAGCAATCTATAATCTATCTATCTATCTATCTATCTATCTATCTATCTATCATATATCTATCATATGTCTGTCTGTCTGTCTATCATCTTTTATCTAACCTTTTTTACAGGCTCCAACACAAAATACTACAAACTGATCCTTTTTTGTTTTGTATTTAATTTGTAAAATGAATTAAATGTAATTTGTAAAATTGCAGCATACATGGCAAAATGTTATTTAATTGTTATTTGTATAAACTAATTATATATACTGAAATGATTCAAATAATGTATATAATATAACATATATTTAATATAAAATGTGCAGAATTTTCATTAAAGTATGCTTTGATTTGGGTACTTCATTTAGTTGCATTCATTTTTTACATGAAAAGCAATTAATTTAATTCGCCTGATTGCACTTTCCTTCTCAAAGCACTAAATCAAGTTCAATGCCATCATTTGTCAACTGACATCACATTGCTGCTGCTACAGATATGAGATGTGCTCCCTTGAACTCTCTGACGTGGAAACAGAGCAGCCTGTGTTTATTCTCTTTCTCTGCCATATTGCCATGCTTTCGACCTCTGAGAACAATGAACCTGCACCTTTAGAAAAGAACGATAGCTTTCTCAAGGTCAGCAGCCACATTCATATCCCTCTCTCACTCCCTCCTTCTCTCTCTCTACCTCTGTCTCTAGCAAGAACACTGTAATTGAGAGTGCCGGGAAATAGTGGCCGTTTGATTTTCAGAGGACCAGGCAATTTCAGCGATCACTTCTGCTCGGTGCAAACATCTGCTGTATAAAAACACAGATTTTTTTTTTCTTTTCTATGTACTTTTCCTCACAGTTAGTGGATTGAATAGAAGCAGCATCTCTTTTTTTATGAAAGTCCTTCATGCTGCTGTCACGATGGAATGTGCAGGCGTTCTCTCTTTTTTTCAAAACCCATCTGCCTTTATCTGAACACATCTTTTCAGAATAACTACCGGAGGTCAATGCCAGACATAAATGCCACTAAGAAAAAAACACCTCTCGCTAAAGCACGATTTTGCTACAGATCAGGTTTTAGAGATGCAAGTGGTATCTAGGCAGTTTACCTCCAAGCCCAGGTCGCAGTCTGTTATCGTAGCCATCCAGCAATCCATCCAGGATTCGTGTGAATACTGTGATGTTATCATTGAGCTCTGTCTCTTTAGGAATCCCTGTAGTAGTCTGGGAAAGGCTGATGCACAAGACCACAAAGATAATTAATAACTACAAGTATTAACTCCCATCCTCCCTTCAAACATGACCACAGTGATATACAGTAGTGGTCTGGAATTCTGAATCAATATAGACATATGCTATCTTACATTAACTCACTCCTGCAATAAATTAGAAAAAAAGATCAGCAAGAAATAGACAAGTTATATGTTAAACATGCAATCTACCTCAGATGGCAGGTGAAAGTCATGAACAAAACACCGACCCACAGACTTCTCATTTTTGCGTTGCAGTGTGGTCCATATCCCATGCCTGCAAAAGTCCAGCATAGGGAGTTCAATACAGTACTATGATAATCTGGCCATTCTCCAGGAAATTGAATTATGCACACTTTAATTTAAAAAGAAAATTAAGTGGGAAAGACAGGATGTACAAAAAATCTATAAAACATTAAAATATCAAATCATCAGGGTAATTAAGCAAAAGTGTTAACCAAATACTTTTTCTTTATTTGTATTATTACTGATGGAATTACAGTGCTGACTTTATTTCATTTTAATTTGCCAATTAAAATAATTATTTATTTTTACAATTCCAATGTCAAGAATTTCGTTCTAGGTTTTTGTGCATGTCCGCTGAATGCCAGTTACTACATTTCTTTCAACGTGACCGTTGTAAAAAGCTGTAGGAGCGCTGAGTTTGCAGCAGCTGTAATTCATAGTTTTAACAGCCTCTGGCGTATAAACTTGTCGAACATTTATAGTGAGTCCTACAAAGCAGAGTTGAGCAGAGATAGTGTACAGTAAAAGCCTCGTATCTTACCTTAAATACCTGAATGGTGCAGTGGATCCACGTTGAACAACTGCAATGAATTCCTTTTGAAGCAGTGAGCAAAATCCCGCAACGTTCAGCTTACAGCAGTAGTGTGATGCGTTGTTCTTCAGATATATCCAGTCTTAACCATACAGGCTCATTGTTCCGTCCTCTTTTACGATTCAGTGACTGAACAACCGCTGCAGAGCATCCCTTCCTTTCCCCCGCATCCCAAATACCTCTTCATCACTCCTAAATCCAATTGAACGACAGTAACCAGACAGCACAACAGCCCTTAAAACAGTCTTTTGTTTCTCTCTCCCCTCTAGTCAACACATCCCCTTTAACAGACCATTACTTTCCCCCCTTCTTCCCTATGTGTACGACATCTCAACGCTTATCTGCGCAACCGTTCAAGCGTTACAGAGTTTAACAGGATTCTCCGCTTACCGGGTCGCCGGTTTGGACGTCCGTTGCTCTCCCCACTCTAGCCCGACTGTCACTCTAGTGGAATTTGTTCGTGTTTGGGACCAAAGTAATAGGACGTCACCTCCGCGCTCGCTGCATAATTACCCCCCGAGGGAAATTTGAGCGGCAGTTGGGGTTTGAAACTTATCTTGTTTGAGCTTATTCAGAGAAAAGCGCGATTACCCCGGCGCCGGCGTGCGTTACAAGCGTGGCCGCTAGAAAATGAGTGGATTTCCCAACAATTGTGCTTACTAGGCATTTTGCGCGCAAGCGTTTACCCCTAGGCAGCCCCTCTGTGCCAGGCTGTTTAATGAAGACTGGCTTCCTCAACATGCAGACTATTATATCTCCACTGGGGATATTTATGGTTTAAAAGTATCAGTTTTACTCAATTAAACGGCTTGTAAATCAGAGAATCGTCCTGGGGATAAATTAAAAGATATAAAGTAATAAAGTTTTCAGTCAAAGACACATCATTTTGATTTGGCAAGACTAGTTTCAAAAAATGGTGTGCGAGAGTAAAACTGGTTATTGTTTTATAAGAAACAGAATAGGCACGAGTAGTAATGAGGACAGCCATCAGAGGGAACTCTAATCCCATTTTTTTCTGATGCTGACGATCACTGCAGTGCTTCAGTCGATAAATGAAAACCTTAAAAAGCTCTACCTGCTCCAATTTCATGTTGTGCATAAGTGAAAAGAACTTATTGAACTAGTTTCTTTTATAAATGACACCCTAATGCTGATTTGGGCTGAGAGGACATCTGGGAAATGTCTTAAATGTCGTACACATCACACACACACAAAAAAAAAAACAAGTATCACAGCACTATTCTAGTGATTATGCAAAATCACAATCCAATATAACTTCAAATATAAAACAAACATAGTAGAATACACTCACTATGGATATCTAGAATAAAGTAATGCATGTTGAAGATGTTACATTGGTTTACAGCAAGAGAACCGAAGAAAGTCTTTGATAGCGAGTAAATTAAACATCTGCTTTGGGTTGGCTTTAATGGTCACAGTGCTATTGAGAAAAAAAACACGTATCCGTTAGGACGAAATTGTTTCTTGGTTCATGAAGATTGTACAGACAGTTGTGTTGTGTAGGTTAATATGATATTGTAGTCATGTGTTTTGGGGATTGATTCATTTTTTAAGCGCTTTAGTCTGACTGCTGATTGACTCCATTGATGTGGACTCCAGAGATTTTCACACGAGAGCAGCTGTTACTTCTACAGTCCACCTGTGTCCTGCATCTGATAATCCTGATCTAGTTGCATGTGTGTGTGTTAAACAGATCTTTAATATCAAAGATTAACAGAATGACACAATTTGAACTCAATCTTATTTGGAAATGCTTTTGTGATTATTTTTCTTTTACTAGAGACGATCAGAAACAACAGACAGAATATGTTCATTCTAAAATTAGTAACAGGGCATTGAAAGATGGGAATAGTAACATCACCTCCCTCTGTTTTGCAGGAATGCAGTGGATGGGAATAAAAAGCTGTTTGCAATCTATGACACAAGGTAAGTTACTTATTGTTGTGATGAAAAAGTAAACACTCAGTTTTGTTTACTGCATGCTGGAATATTTCACCCAAAAATAAAAAAAATAGCTGAGTTTCTTCATAGAAATGCATTCAGAGAAATTAGCATTACATCACTTGCTCACCAATGGATCCACTGCAGTGAATGGGTGCCGTCAGAATGAGAGCTCAAACAGCTGATAAAATCGTCACAATAATCCACAGCGTGACTCCAATCCATCATTTAACGTATTGTGAAGTGAAAAGCTGCATGTTTGTAAAACAAATCCATCATTATAGGATGTTTTTACTTTCAAACCATTGCTTCTAAACTATTATTCCATAGCTAATATATGATTCCTCTATCTGTGATATTGATTTCTCCACTGAAAAAAGTGTCAAATCTGAATCTAAGCACAGATCTAGTAACAGTGTTGGGGAAAGTTACTTTTAAAAATAATGCATTACAATATTGCGTTACTCCCTAAAAAAGTAACTAATTACATTACTTTTGCATTACTTTTTAAATCTGGGCAGGGCCTGCTTGTTTGTTTTTAATATAAAAACGTTAGATTCTTAGCAAATGTAGAAGCCCTTTCACACCAAAATGAAATTAAGTGAATAAGCCTAAGGCTAAAGGAAAATTACAGTAGAACTGTAGGAAAAAAATTTCAACACTCTTCAGCAATGAAAAAAAAAGCACAAAAGTTAGTTAATATAAAGTAAGTTTTGCTTATTAGTACACTGCAAAAAATGCTTTTCTTACTTAGATTTTTTTTCTTGTTTCCAGCCAAAATATCTAAAAATTCTTAAATCAAGAAGGATTTTCTGATAACAAATCAAAATTAAGTGTGATTTTGCTTGAAACAAGCTAAATAATCTCCCAATGGGGTAAGCAAAATAATCTTGTTTTCTGTTTGAAATAAGATTTTTTTGCTTACCCCATTGGCAGATTATTTTGCTTGTTCTAAGCAAAAACTCTTAATTTTGACTTGTTTTTTTTCTGAAAACAAGAAAATAATTATTTACTTGTCTAGAAAATCCTTCTTGATTTAAGATTTTTTGATATTTTGGCTGGAAACAAGACACAAGAAAAGTATTTTTACAGTGTACAGTTGAATTGGATCAACAAAGGTCAGCAGCAAAGTCCCTGGTTAATAAAATGGGATTACTTTTTTGAAAAAGTAACTCAGATATTTTCTTGGAAATGAAAACGTAATGCGTTACTTTACTAGTTATTTGAAAAAAGTAATATTATTATTACTCATTTTAATGTGAGAGAAATACACAGGATGGACTAAAGGAAGTGTCAATATGGATTAGTACTGGTATTTCGGCGAGAAGCAATGGTTTAAAGTGAAAATGCTTAACAAATACAGCTTTTCACTTTACTTCATGTGGACTATGTTGTTTTTATTAGCTGTATGAACTCTCAATTCCCATTCACTGCAGAGGATCCACTGGTGAGCGAGTGAGACAATGCTACATTTCTCAAATCTGTTAAATCTCCATCTTAAATGGTCTGAGGGTGAGTACATTTTCACAGATTTTCATTTTTGGGTGCACTATTCCTTTATTGTCTCAGGAGGCATCTATGCATCTCTTCCGTAGTATCGCAGGAGTCTAAATCCTTCAATAGGTATTATGAGTGAATTTGCAGAGTTCTGTCTCAATCTAAAACAAATCAGACCCGCGATGTCAGCCACGTACATACATTATTCATTCAGCACAGTGCAATATTCACTCCATCCAGAGGATCTATTTATCTGTGTCCATTTAATCTGGAGGGGGTGGCGGGGGCGTGATGAGGAGAGAGGTCTTCTGCATCTGCGATTTGACACAAATGGAAGGAAAAACCCTTTCAGTGGAAGCCAGTACAACCATGTTTTCATTCCCCCCTTTAGTGATACTGCCTCACCCCTACAGTAGATCAGAAAACCGCTTTAATAGTCCAGTGGGCGAAATAAAGCAAAGTGCCTTGTGACCTTGCGGACACGGCCTTATACCTCACAATTAGAGGGGTCAGAGAACACTGGTCATTTTAAAGGCAGGAGACAGGGATCATAGTAAAAGGTTCCAGTCCTCCCACAGCCTGTTTGACTAGTGTTACTTTAAAGGCTTTAACAGAATTTGGCTTGGTGTGTGACCGTGACTTGGTGCCATTTGCTCAGCCCACACACTGAGGAGCCTTTGCAATTGCAGATGATGTGTGAGTGGAGTGCTTTGTTTGGATGATGGGATGTGGGTGTGTGTGGGTAAGTGCTGTTCAGAGCTACCCTCGCTTTCCATCTCTCTCCTTATAGTAACTGCTCTTCATAAACGTCTATGCTGCAAGAAGCTTAGAAATCATTCCCTGTATGTATGGTTACAAAAAAATTCCCAGAAACCTTTTCTTGCAACTATATTGAATACTTTACACTCTATTAATCCCAACATTAAGATTAAAAGGTGAAAAAAGTACACCAAGGTACTTTAAGTTTAAGTTTTAGTTCTGTATAGAAAGGGGTTGTTGCAAAATCAGAGCTGAGTAATTAATTTTCAATTCATGAGTTTGAACTGTATTAAAATTAAAACTAGAATTTGAAATGATCTATCTGTTTTAAAACAATGTTTGGCTTTTGATAAGCTTTGCATTTCTATTTAACATTTAAACTTAAATTTTTATTTTCAGTTACTGTTACTTCTCTGTTGCATAAAGCACTATGTAAATAATGGTGGCGTGAATTTATTCCATTTCCCTTCAAATTCAAATTGCAATTCTGCAATTATATTTAATTCAAATTCAGTTCAAACTCAGAAACTGAATTGGAATTTAAAAACTATTCAATGAATGGTAACCCTGGTACAGACAGAACCAATGTCCTAAAATAGATTAAACAAGATTTGCTATTCAATAAAAATGAGGAGGGTTTGAATATATCTATCATTATTGAGTAATGTAGTCCAAACACTTTTTCAGGCACCAACTCAAAAGCTAAATATTGCTACACTAACAGAATAGTATGTACCTGAGGACACACGAAGAACAAGCATTCAATAACATCTTAGTGGAGTCTCAACCCTCGCCTCTCTCTGGAATAAAGCTTCTGAAACAGTACCAGGAAGCACAGCCACATCCCTCTGCATCCGGCGTCTGCTTCTAAAAGCATTAGGGCGGCATCAGTCCGCACACTACAGTCTTAATGCAGCGTGAGGGATTTAAGAAGGCCACTAACTTCAACCACTGACCGTGTCAAATCCACCAACAGCTCTCGTAAACAGCCTTTCCATTCAGTCGGAACAATGCAGACCTGTTTTTTTGAACACAGGTCAAATTAACAGGATTAGTTTAATGAGTTTTTAAAGCTTGGTAGAAGCCATTACACTTGTGCTTAATCTCCAGCAGACTGTCAAGCCTCACTGAAAATCTGATTATGTATAATAAAATTGTCTAGAGGCTAAATGGAGGAGCCTTAATATCCATTGATGGGGAGTGGTGGTGAGAACAAGTAATATATCAGATTGATTATATCACAGAAGGTGTCAATAAAGCAGCATTATTCTTCTTCCTCTCTGTCACATGATGTTCTGTTTATCATTATTAGTATGCGTGCGCGCACAGAGGTACTGTAGAGATGTCCTAATAAATGTAATGTTCTAATAAAATTCAAAAGCACTGCCATTTGATACCACCATACCTTGCTGTAGCAGATATGTGCATCTGAAATGGTCTGCTCAGAATGAGAGAGGGAGCGATTACTGTATTATTGTCCATAACACTCAAGTGGAAGGAATGAGCTGAGTAGCAACTTGGTAAACCCTAAATGCATATTTAAACCAAAACTACGTTTTTGTGCTATAGAGTGTTTTCACGATGCATCATCAATCTGCCATATTGGCGGCACTGTATGTAAACAATGCCACTGAAGAACAAAACTCGATTATTTTGCTGATTACTGCTGCTAAAAATGGTCAATTATTGTAATGTTTTGGGCTATACCATCGGTCAGACCAGGAAAAAGATTTGGAGTATAAACTGCCAAAAGTTATAACAAATCAAGGAGAAGAGTGCAAAAATGGTCCTGACGAAAAGTCGTTTGTGGTTGGCCAAATTGAACCAGGATTTCCAAAGCAAGAATCTTGACATTTGTGTGTGTTCTTATCATTTCCTCTCAGGCAGGTGAAATATTAGGCTAATATCTTAATTATTACTGCTTGTACGTATCTTTACCACCTATTAACTTTAGTTCGTAAAAAAAAAAAAAAAATGTGCCCTTTCCTGCTTATTAAGTCCTTCTCTATATGATTTAGCAGCTTCTACATGTTTTTTCTGTGGTTCAGTAGTACATTAAAGGGATACTCCACCCCAAAATGAAAATTTGGTCATTAATCACTTACCCCCATGTTTTTCCAAACCCCTAAAAGGTTTGATCATCTTCGGAACACAATTTAAGATATTTTTTAACAATTTTAAACCACACTGTCAAGGCCCAGAAACGTATGAAAGACGTTGTCAAAATAGTCCATCTGCCATCAGTGGTTCAACCATAAATTTACGAAGCTACGAGAATACTTTTTGTAAGCAAAGAAAAAAAAAATAACGACTTTAGTAAACAGCGTACGCTGTTCTGTGTCAGCCACAACACATGGATGCGCTGTTTTCATTCGAATCAAAGTATAAATACACATAGAAACCGTATCTGTGTGTTTGTGGCTGACACAGAACAGCGTACGCTGTTTACGTCCAGTGGATACTTTCCAAAATGGTGCTACGGTGACATAGAGGAGAAAAATTGTTGACTAAAGTCATTATTTTTGTTTTCTTTGCATACAAAAAGTATTCTTGTAGCTTCGTAAAATTATGGTTGAACCACTGATGGCAGATGGACTATTTTGACAACGTCTTTCATACGTTTCTGGGCCTTGACAGTGTTGTTTACTTGGCAGTCAATGGGACAGTCAAAAAGCTACCAGTTTTCATCCAAAATATCCTAAATTGTGTTCCGAAGATGATCAAACCTTTTACAGGTTCGGAACGACATGGGGGTAAGTGATTAATGACAAAATTTTCATTTTGGGGTGGAGTATCCCTTTAACCGTGCAATCCATGCTGTTGTTTACATCCTAATATTGCCAATATGGCTGCGTATCCGGGTAACTGAACAAATCGTGACGTAAGTGCAAGCCCTCTATATTTGTGTCTTGTACATGTATAATAAAGTGATACTACTGATTATCTACTTGCTAATTTTACAGCCAATGGGAATTTTCATTGGGAATACTCATTGTTGAAAATTGGTGATGAAACAAATCAAAACATGACACCTCCCCTAACCTGTGTTTCTGACTTCCTGTGTTCAAGTCACGATTAGAAACCTTTAATGATGTCTACTTGAACAGCAAATGATGAATTTGCAACACAAGAAGTCGTGACTCAGTCATCCTTTCGGATTTGTTGTAGGTTGCTGTCTCCTGACAAAGCTTTCAATTGTACACCCACCAGCAACAATGGCAAAACAGCGGAGCTGTATGAATAAATCGCCTAAAATACTTACCGTGTTATTGCTCTTCATGAACGATGAGTTAAACTGAGGGGAAACCCCTCCCAGCCGTTCTTTTCAACTTTTACTCAAGTGTATATGCTTTTTCTACTAGATCATGAACCTGGCGAAACCACGCGTTTTGAACAATATGTACAGTAGTTACGTTTTTATTGACGCTTAAATTGACTTGTTGAAAGAATTCTTTCAGTAAACCCCGCTCTACACAGCAACAAAACGCGTTCGCGCCGAAGCTTGTGGAATGTCACGTGACCACTTTACTTATAGCGAAGTCCTCGTGCTCACATACCAATTTCATCACACTCTGGTCGACTCGGTCATCACTTGTCTAATCAATAGCCGAACTTTCAGTTTCAGTTTTTTAGTTTCCAATTCTTACGTTTTCGCGAGCGAACATCTAACAACAGGCGTTTGTTGTCTACATGTGAGAAATAAGTCAACTGACTCGTCCTTTGCTTATAGCTGAAGCATAAAAAGAGGCGTAAAGACTGAGACTTCAGCAGAGGGTGTAGATTCGGGACAGCACAGCTACGGGCGTCAAAACCGAAGGATGGAGATCTGGCTGAGCCCCAAACACCGACTCCCCTGCTGCAAGCTCCGGTAGTGTCTTGGGCAAAATGCATTGTATTTACCGAGCAGCTAACCAAATAACGCAGTCTCCGCAAGAGAGCGAAAACCCGGATCGCAGCGATTTGTTTACGCGCGTTTGACAGTAATTGGAGTTCTTTAGCAAAGACCCACTGATGGAATAACGTAACCTGTTACCTACGCAAGGAAACCTTACAACGTCCGTTTTGTCGCTCGATTCCTTGCCTGAAAGAGTATAAGGAATGTTTGGAATACAGAAACGAAGGCTGTTTGGTGTTCTTTCATTACCGGTAATTGTGGCAGTGATGTGCTGTGCTCAAAGGTAAGAAGAGCTGGCGTAGACCATGGCGCGGGAGCGTAGACCTCCTGAGCTTTATTATGATGGAAATAAACCTCTTTATTATTTCTTTGCAGCGCCAATGAACCAGGAAACATGTCTTTTGTCAAAGAGACCGTGGACAAGCTATTGAAGGGCTATGACATTCGTCTTCGACCAGACTTTGGAGGTAAGATGTTGCTCACGTCATCGTTTCTTACTTTTAAGGTTACGTAAGTTCTTCAAAATTGTTTTAAAGATTGACATAAATAAATAAATGGTTTCAGTGAACTTAAAGATTAAGTTTCTCTTCTTATTTAAGGTGCCCCAGTCGCAGTTGGCATGAGCATCGATGTGGCAAGCATAGACATGGTGTCTGAGGTCAATATGGTATGTCAGCTTATATCTTTAATTATTTATTGCACCATTGATAAGTATCAGACCTTTGGACATGTCCTGCAATTCTGTGTACCAGAAGGAGCTTTTAATGGTGCTGTCCATGGTTCTGAAACCTCATAGCTTAGTTTCATCTGCCTGTGAGTGATAAAGCTTTGCTCAATCTGTTTTAGTGCCAAGGTCTAGTAAGGAAAGTGTTTTTAATATTAAAATCCTACCATTGTGGAGGATGTGGTGTTTTCTCATCATGTTAATGCTTTCATAGTGCAGATCAGCACCAGCAAATCACTTCCAGTGTCAGATGATCACTTTTATGTTGATTTAAAAGAAAAGCTTGAAAGATATCCTACTTGTTTTAGAATTATAAACTGCATCACTGTATTTTTTGCAAGACAAAGTTTGCGACTACTGACTGTATTAAAGTGTTTCATCTAAAACATAGTTGAAAGATTGATTTGGATTGTTAAGTTTATACAATATGAAGTCTGTGTTACATTTGTTTATCTATATTTGACTGTATCAAAAGTCCTCAGCGGTCCATGTCCACATCAGCATATGAGACCGGGTTGTCTCCATGGTGACTGTGTCCATTTCACAGTCATGAATATGCAGATGGGTTAGCCCTCTCACCTGGGCACTGAGTGGAGGATGCTATCAGCTTAGCGTCCCACAAGGGGATGGGCACATATGCTAAAGACACAGCTTGACTGTGACACAAGAAGTGATCATCAGTCACCTAGACCTGTGTTTATACAGTTGTAAAGTTGATGGACACTGACATGATGGAATTGTTCAGTATCTGTCCTCATCCAGTTGTCACAAACAAACAAACAAACTCATTTGCACTTTATTTTCAGTTTTTGAATCATATTGTATTCTTTATGAAGGCTTAATCTGATCTCAGATACACTGGCTTTGATTTGCTCTGCCATTTTGTCAAATTAGAGGATATGAGTGCTAGAGGTTTCACGTCTGTCATTTGTGGTCTTACCTTTAAAGGTGAGAGTTTGAACAAGGTGCGCTAATCCTAGATTACCCCTAAACACGTCCGCTGGATCTCAGCGCAGTGGAAGTCACACCTGCGCAATCACAAAAAAAATCATACTCCTACAGCTTTATCAAAAAATAAAAGAAAAGAAAAGAAAGTTAATTAAATTAAATTATTAATTTTGACTTATCTCACAAATCTGATTTCTTTGCTCACAATTCTTAGAAAGAATTTTAAGAATTGCAAGATATAAAGAGTTTATATCTCACTCTTTTTGTTCAGAATTGTGAGTTTACATCTTACAATTCATTTTCTTTCTGCACCAGGATAATAAAAAAAGATAACTGCAACTCTTTTGTCACAGATGAGAGATTATATTTTACAATTTAGACTTATCTTCTCAGAATTGTGTTCATATCTCACAATTATGACATTTTTTCTCAGACTTGTGAGGGAAAAAGTCTGAATTCTGAGAGGTAAAATAGTTTCTCATTTTAGATATTTGTTTCGAAATTAGGCTGGTTTTCCAGGTTAATGAGCTTTTAGCTTGTATTACTCTTGATTTAGTTCTATCTGCGAGGAAAAACCCCTCCAAACTCGTTATTGCATCTTCCAGCACTTGTTGTCATGTGAGATGTGTGCTGCTCTGATTGGAGCTGTCTGTAATGCAGTGCCACTCAGCCCAACTGTTCTGCCCACATCTTTCCTTTCACTCACTTCTCCCACTCACTGTAGAGATGCATTGATCAGTGCATTTTGCAATATTAAGATCATTAATAATTAAACACAGCCACGCTAGTCTTATCAGGTATGTGAATAATTCACCATAGCCACATTTAGCGTTAGTTCTCCCGTGGAGTAAAACTGACCCTGTCAGCATGAAATATTAACTTAATTTGTAGCTGAAATCAACAGTGCTGCAGACATTAGCCCGGTTGATGAGGTTAGCCATGTGACTGAACTTTGAGCGCTTTTGCACGGGAAGTCTAATGGTAAGGTAATCAAGCAGACGCTAACAGGATTTTCCCGCCTAAGAATGGTGTTTGCTCTTTACAGATTAGTTATTTCCGTACAATGGATTAGCTTTCTTTAGAGGTACAAATTAGGATTACTTGGCCCGTATTGTTAATAGCAGTGATCCAGGCAGGACGAGGATGAGGATGTGTGTATGTGTGTGGCGGGGGTTGCTTCAGCTCAGCAAAGCTCAATGCAGCCCAGCACAGTGGGGATATCAGGGAAACCTCTGTGCACAGTAGGGATTACAGCAGTCAGTGTGATTATTATTCTGTGAGACAGTTAAGCATCCAGGGAGTGACAGGAATAGAGAGCAATATGAAACATTACCGGTACAGGCATATCCGTGCATGTCGGCGCACACACTCGCCCTGTGTGTACATGACTGCTTATGCGGGCTGTATGGAACAGTTCATCTCTCTTGAGATTATCTTTGAAGTGATATGATTGAGCGCATGTTTGCTGGTCTGATATAGAAATGCAGAGAGAGGAAGAAAGTATTTTAGTATGCATTCATATGTGCATCAAAGTTGAGAAGGGAAATGGATTATAGATACACTAGTGATCAAAAAAAAAAATTATGTTTAATAAGAAGTCTCTTATGCTTATCAAGGTTGCATTATTTGATCAAAAATACAGTAAAACTAATATTTTGAAATATCATTACACTTTAAGAGAATTGTTTTCTATATGAATATATTTTAAAATATCATTTATTGCTGTAATGGTAAAGCTGAATTTTCACTAGCCATTACTCCAGTCTTCAGTGTCATGTGATTCTTAATTTTAAAATTCTGATTTGAGGCTCAATAAGCAATTATTGATTATCAATGTAAAATTGTCTTGTTATTAAAATATATATTTTTTTGTATTTAAATGTTATTTTGTAACATTATAAATGCCTTTACTGTCACTTTTGAACAATTCAATGCATCATTGTCGAATTAATTTCAGTTTTATAAAAAAAATTTTGTTTGTTTTAATCACGTTTCTGCATAAAAATGTTTTAAAAAGGTAATTGCAACTTTTTATCTCACTATTCTGACTTTTATTTTCTCACAATTGCGTGATATAAACTCACAATTCTGAGTTATAAAGTCAGAATTGTGAGATATAAACCCAAAATGTTGAGTTTTAAAGTCAGAAAAGCAAGACATAAAGTCAGAATTGTGGGACAAACTCGCAATTGTGAGAAATAGCTTAAAAAACTTTTTTTTTTCTTTATCTCATAATATCTCATAATTCTTTATTTTTTCTGTATCTCATAATTGTCTTTTTTCTCACAAATTTGAATTTGTATCTCGCAATTCTGACTGACTTTTTTTCAGAATTTTGAGATCGCAATTGTGAGTTGTAAAGTCCAATTCTGGGAGGAAAAAACGACTTATATGTTCTCAGAATTGTGACTTTCACAATTCTGACCTAATAAATTGCAACTGCATGTTATTAAGTCAGAATTACGAGATATAAACTTGCAATTCTGAGAAAAAAGCCACAATTGCACGGTCAGAAGTCTTCTGAGTTTATATGAGAAGAATTCTGAGTTTATACCTTGCAATTCTGACTTTATTCAGTGTGACTTTTTCTTTATTTCTCAGAACTGTGACTGTGAGTCTTTATCATGCAATTCTGAGAAAAAAGTAATGTAAACAAGATGTAAACTCGCAATAGTGAGAAAAAAGTTAGAATTGTGCAATTAAAAAGTAACAATTACTTTTTTATTTTTTTCTTCAGTGGCGGAAACGGAAAAAAGAAAACATTTACTAAAAATTGTAATAATATTTCACACTATAAATTACTTTTTATTGATTGTGTATTTTTATTATTTATTTATTTATTTTTAGCAAATAAATGGAGCCTTGGTGAGCATTTAAAAAAAAATCATAATTTTTACAATCTTTTTACCACTAGTGTACATACAGGCAAATGTATGCACATGTCACTGTCCATGGTGCTGAAATGCCCATGCTTAGTTTGTGTGAGGGAATTTGAGAAGGGTTTTGAATATGTTCAGGTACTGACATAGCTTAACAATTTGTTACAATTTACATCAGTTGTTGACCTTATCTAACACAACCCACAAAACAGCAAAAAGAAAATAGTACAAAAATAATCTGTATTGTGTACAGTTACTTCTTGTGAACTCCACAATATATGTTGTTGCAATTAAATTACTTTGACATTTATAGTCAGGCACACACATACATATTCAACAGGACCTTACACTGTCAATATGTCACATGAAGCAGCTTTCATTTTGTGTTTGGTTAATTTCAATAACAGGCCCCTGGAGTGTTCAGTACAGATTCTCCTGTAAGTGTGGCTGACAACAAAAAGGCTTTAGGAATGTCAGTTATTTTGAATTTCCTCGACCCCAGGTTGCCTTTAAAACATATTGTTATTCAACATTCCAGCTTGAATAGCCCTTTTTTACATAGTTTTTTGTTGAAATGTGAAATGTGAAATAGTTGCTTGTTGACGTTTGATGATTTACATTTTTTTTCTTTTGTGACTCTGTAATCTTCGATCCAGAGACAGACACTAAGTATATGTTTGATTACAGCAGATATACTGCAAATATAGGCTAACGAGGACAACGCTAACCAAAACCTGACCTTCTCAATGGAGTCAAGTGTCAGTATTTCTCCTGTCTAACAGAAAGGAGTAAATGATGCTCAAATGTTGACATTTAGACTGTTAAACCCCAGGTGTAACTGTATGTGATGTGTGTGATAGATTGATCGAGGTAATATAGTGACAGAATTGCACAACTGCCTCATCCAGCCATGATTAGTCCAACCTGTTAACTCTTGCCATTAGCCAGTGAGTCACAGCAAAACATGTCCTGATTGACTGACATATCCACGGCTTTTCTTACACCCCTGTTGACTGTGACAAGGCCTGATTGTGTGGCGTGGTGTATAAATAGCCGGCTGCCATGGCAATGAGGCTCGCTCTTGCAGAGTGTCAGGTGGGCAGGCAGTGTGTGCGCATGTGTGTGTTGAACGTTAAATTGTGGTACCTCATTAGCTAGACTGACGTGCCAGATACGGACATGAAACACATCAAGATTTTAGTTTGTGTGTGTGTGTGTGTGTTAATGAAACCAAGGAGGAGGAAATCGATGGAGTGGATGTTTTTCGAATGTCTCCCCGTCACTTTATATGACAAAAGTAACAGTCCCAGAGGTTCTGTAGTGACATGGGTAGACATTACAGGAGAATTTGTGCTCTCCCCACAGCATTCAAGCGCGTAGTCTGAGACAAGACTGTTACACTAAGATGCTTTCCAGATTTTTACCCCAGAGGCTTGCTTTTGCTGTTTTCCCAGGGTTTCCTCTGAACATCTTCAATGGTTTTCACTCAAGCTCTAAAAGAATCACTCTTCACTGTGGCAAGTTGTGGTCTAATCATATTATGCGCTGAAGTTTGTTGTTGAAAGTTATAGCTTTGTTTTCACTGCAGCATTTTAATAGTGTTAATATATTATTCTAGTATTTCTTAATATTTTGAATAGGCTTTTAGCTATATATTTTCAGTTTTTGTTTTCATTAAGTGTCAGTAATTAGGGCCCGAGCACCGATAGTGTGAGGACACTAATGGAATTGCTCCGTTTCTTCTTCTTCTACTTCTTCTACTTCTTCTTCTTCTTCTTATTCTTCTTCTTCTTCTTCTTCTTCTCCAAAGTGAATCGCATTTTAGAGGGCCTAAACATGCTTGAAAACTCACAAAACTTGCACACGTGTCAGGACTGGTGAAAATTTACATCTGATATGGGTTTTAGAAGTGGGTGTGGCAAAATGGCTTGACAGCGCCACCTATAAATGTTTAAGGGAGTGCGCCTCGAGCTACATTTCACGTACATGTACGAAACTAAGTACATACATGTAACACACCAATACCTACAAAAAAGTCTCTTGGTACAACATCTGAAACCCAACAGGAAGTCTGTTATTTTGAATGAGCGTAAATATGGACAAACCCAGCGATTGGGTTGTTTTGACCCAGCGGTAGTTTTATTTAACTCAACTATTGCTATATTTTTCACCCAGCACTGTGTTGATCAATTAATGTCTTGTGAAGCAAAAAGCTTTTGTGAAAAGTGTTTATAATAAATTTATCAGCAAGACGTTTGATATATGAGTCCTCTGTCCAAAATATTGCTTTCTACAGTGGGAAAAGTCGTCTTGTCTGAATAATGTCTGTGGATTATGACAACAGGGGATAGACATTTTTATGGATTATGGACTGGTATTTTAGCCAGTGTATTTTATTTTTATTTTATTGCATTATTTTTTTTTTCTTGTATTTAATTTTCTTTTATTTTAATTGTATTTTTTTAGCCACTTAAAAAAATCTCATTACTGTAATGGAAAATTACAATGGAAATGTAATGGAAAGTGATATTATTTTAATCATTTAAACAGATCAAAGTAATATTTATCACTACCTATAACTTTTGCTGATTAAAAAAATATATTATTTATTTATTTATTGTATTAATTTATAATTTTGTTTTGTTGTATTTATTTGTATAAAATGTAAAGAAACCCGGCAGGAAAATTGAGAATTGGCACAAAAGAAAAATAATGTTTTAACCCGGGATTTTTAGATTTTCTAAATATTCATATGTCAATTTAGCATTATATTAATGCTAAATTGAGATATGAATATACACCAAATAGAAAACTACAATAGTTGTAGTTTTCTATTTGGTGTTTTAGTTTTAGTCATTTTTACTTTAGTGTAATATTTATATTTTATTTCAATTTTACAGCGATTTTTAATAGTTTTTGTTTTTATTTTTATCTTACTGTAAGTGTCCATGATAATTAGTTAATTCAGCTGTGTCTAACCATATCATAACTTTAAATTTGAAAGGGATATTTAGACTTCAAATCAAGCTTAAATTACAGTGGGCATTAAATAATTTTAAGCTTTACTTGGTAAATTGCTATTATTTTGTTTTCTTTCAAAATATGTGTTGTTTGAGCTGAAAAAATTCCCTAAATGATAATTTTAGTGGTGTTGTTATTGTTTCAGGTAGATTAAACTATGGTTATGTGTTCTTATAGATGAGTTTGTTCAATGTAAACAGCACTTTAAGCATAGATACATCACATCTCTTCCTATTTCCAAGCTTCAGATGATTGGATATAACCTTGTTTACATTGCTAATGTAAACTCTCATGGTCATACTTAAATGTATTTAAAAGTTTATTCTGGTGCATTACCTTGTCCCTCTTTCAACGGAAATGCATTACTGTGAGCACAATCTTTTTTTGTTTGTTTTACCAATAGTGGGAGAAGTTGAAATCGTTTTATAACTGAACTTGTGCTGAACCTTTAAAGCAGGTTTATGTTCCTTTCCTTACAGTTGCTGTTTTAGTAAAAATCTCCTTCCACGCCAGAGTTAAAAAAGCAATATCGTAGGATTCTTTAAATGGAAATGTATTACATTATGCACTACCCAAATAGCTTCAGCTTGAAATGTGATCCACTGTCTAATAAGGTCTGCTTTTTAATGTTGTGCTCTTGATGTCAGTGCATGCAGCTGCATTCTGTCTTCAGACCGGAAGTGACAGGGCTGTTAAAGACTAAAAGCTCTCATGCTGTCAGTGGGGTAAGCCCAGTGAATAGAGTAAAAAGGATTTGCCTTATGTACATTACATTTTACTGTACCAGCGCATCTCTCTCTCATCTCTTTTAAAATCGGGGAATGGGAGAGTTGAGCTATAGTGCAAGAATTATGGCATGGAGTATCTCATTCCAAGACGTCTGTCAGCAAGATTACTTGGAAAAGTGTTGAAAATATAACACTATTCCATAAAAATGAATTAAATACAATTTGCATCTAGCGGACCGTGATGCTTACACAGCCTCTCTTGAGGAGGGCCAGACTCAGGCGGTATTAAATTACCCTGTCAAAATGTGCTGTTAGCAAGCAGAATATTTCTCAGAAATCAAAAGCATTCAGACATAATCAATATACTGCTGCTGTTCTGTGTTCAGTCAGGGGGGTGAATCTCACGAAACCTGTCAACAGCATCTCCCACTCCCAATACATACATATATATATATATATATAGAGAGTACCCCAAAATACCCAACTATGAAAATTTGATTTAAATTTACTTAGCCTCAGGCCATTCAAGATGTAGAAAATTTGTTTCTTTATTGGAACAAATTTGAAGAAATGTAGCCTTGTATCATTTGCTCACCAGTGGATCCTCTGCAGTGGATGGGCACCATCCAAACAGCTGATAAAAACATCAGCAATTTGCAAGTAATCCATGTGACTTCAGTCCATCAATTAATGTTTTGTAAAGCAACAAGCTTTTGTGATAAAAGTGACATTTCGTCTGAATCAGGAGAAAAATATTCGCAGATGAAGTCCTGTTCCTGTAGATTTTGATGTGAGAGGTCAACAGCAGATGGACTTTTTTCACTGGAGAAAGTGTTTTTATGGATTACGGACTGGTATTTTAGCCGTAAGAGACAGTTTAAGTTTAAAATGCCTTGATGGATTTGTAGTTGTGATGTAATGCTAAATTTATCTAAATCTTTTGGAGAACGAAATTCATCTTGGATGGAAGTTGAGAAAATTTCAAACAAATGTTTATTTTTGGGTGAACTACTAATTTAAGCCTTTTTTAATTTTTTTTTTTTTTTTTTTTAATGTTTGCCCATATCTCGTTACTGTAACTGAAAAAAGCTATACTATTTAAATTGTTTAAACAGATCAAAGTAATATTTATTGCTGCCTATCATTTTTGAGGACTAAATATATATATATATATATATATATATATATGTAAATATATATAATTTTATTTTTTAAGAACATTTAAAGAAACCCACCAGGAAAAATATAAATTGGCACAAAAGAAAAAGTAATATTTATTACTGCTTTGCTTTTTGTTGCTTTTTGGGTGTTTTTTTTTTTATCATTTTTGAGGACTTAAATAAATAAATAAATATATTTTTTAATTTTTTTATTTATTTATTTTTTAATTTTAATTTAATTTAAGTAATATTTATTACTGCCTATAATTTTAGATTATTTAAAAAATATATATTCTATTTTATTATTATTATTATTATTATTAGTTATTTTTATTTTTTTTAAGAAAATGTAAAGAAACCCACAAGGAAAAATGTAGAAATAAAGTCCAAATGCAAAACTTCTTAATGTGACATATATTTAAAAAAAATATATATTGATATTTTTGGGTGAACTATTCCTTTAAGCCTTTTTTAAAGTTTTTTTTTTTTTTTTAAATGTTTGCCCATATCTCATTACTGTAATGGAAAAAAGTGATATTATTTAAATTGTTTAAACAGATCAAAGTAATATTTATTATTGCCTATGGTTTTTGATGACTTAAATAAAAATATATTTTTTTTTTAAAGAAAATTTAATGAAACCCACCAGGAAAAATGTAAATTGGCACAAAAGAAACAGAAACAATTTGTCTATACTGACTTATACATTCAAAATAACAATAAAGTCCAAATGCAAAACTTCTTGAAGGCTTTATTTGTTATATAATTTTTTTTCTTTGTTTTTTGGGTGAAATGTGACATGTATTTAAACAAATTTTTATTTTTGGGTTATTTTTAAAGTTCATTTTTTTATGTTTGCCCATATCTCATTACTGTAATGAAAAAAGGTGATATTATTGAAATTATTTAACATACCAAAGTAATATTTATTACTGCCTATAATTTTGGATTATTTAAATTAAAATATATATATATATTCTATTTTATTTTATTTATTTTTTTATTTTTTAAAGAAAATTTAAGGAAAAATGTAAATTGGCAAAATAAACAATATGTCTATACTCACTTATAGAGTAAAAATAACAGTCCAAATGCAAAACCTCTATAATTATTTTTCTTTGTTTGTTTGTTTGGGTGAAATGTGACATATATTTGAGTGAACTATTTATTTAAGCCTTTTTTTTTTTCAATGTTTGTCCACTTAAAAAGTGTAATTACTGTAATGGAAAAAAAGTGATATTATTTAAATAATTTAAACAGTAAAATGCTTAGTAAAATTATTTAATATATATATGTATATGTGAAAATGTGGATTGGCAAAAAAAAAAAAAAAAAAGAAGAAACAATATGTCTATACTCACTACCGTAATAACATAAAAATAACTATAACGTCCAAATGCAAAACAACTTAAAGGCTTCATTTGTTAAGTAATAATATTTCTTTGTTTTTTGGGGTGAAATGTGACTTATATATATATATTTATTTATTTATTTTTGGGTGAACTATTCATTCAAACACTTTTTTAAGGTTTCCCACTTAGAAAATCTCATTACTGTAAAAAAGGTTATATTATTTAAATTATTTTATTAAATTTAAAGTTAGATCAAAAGAATATTTATCATATAATTTTTGCTGATTTAAATCAAAACAAATATTTTATTTGATTTTATTGTTTTATTTTTATTAAAACATTTTTTCAAAGAAACCCACCAGGAAAAAAATGCGAATTGGCACAAAAGAAAAAGAATTCTCAAGAATGTGAATCTCAAAGAAAGAACTTTCATGAGATTCACATAGGAAAAACTCCTCATGTACACAATTAAGAATGTCATGTATTTCTTTTTCTTTCTCCCTATGTTTTAAGGTGCATTCTGGTCCTTTAGATGCTTTCCTGACAACATCTGAAGTCAGGGAACATTTTATAAGTGCTACTGACGCACAGGGCTAAAATTCTCATCCGTGCACAAACACGAATGAAACATATTCAGCGTGATAGTACTGCATGGATACACAGCAGATGATCGCTCTGGCACAATGTGTGTGGCAAGTATAAGTGGTTGCCCTGGAAACCAATATCATCTTTAGTCAGGATTTGAAGATGTTTGTGGTACTTACCCAGGTGAAGAGGGAGGTGGGGGTGGCTTTATGAAATTACACTTTTTTGTTTTTTTCAAAAAGCATGTGGCCCTGAAAGTGTAATTATATCTACTAAAAAAAAAGCTCACGTCGTACCTGCTGCTTTCTGGTCAAGCTTTAAAAAAATAACATCAGATGAATCCGTTGATCTGTATGGTGTATTATACAAAGAAGCTTTCAGAAACATGATGATCCAGTTCTGATGAATGCAGGTGGTTTCCTTTAATTTAATTCAGTCGTAACCTGACAGCTGAGATTGGTCAAAGAGCTTTTAAGGTGAAAGCGGGAGAAGGAAAGCATGCCCGGAAAGCCTCAGAAACGCACAAGGTATCGGCCCGGAGCTCAGCACGCCTGTGTGGGCGTTCTGCAGAGAGAGAGCGTCGTCAAGGAGACCGGAATTATTAATATATTTAGTCTTTTGTTTGCTCTCGCCCCCTTTATTTTTAGCCTGATAGTCGGCTTTGTGGCCTGTAATTGTTCAATCAGGCGTAATATCAGTGTATAGAAGTGTTAACTCTGAACTTCGCTAAGTGCCTATTATCTCCACCTTTAGGATAAATAGGTGTGCTTTGTGAACCATTTCCTTCCAGCGACTGGTATGTGTCATACGACCTGAAGGCAAATGGAGCATGTTGCGGTCTAAGTGCCCTCTAAAAACAGTTTACGTGGACCGCGAGGTGACATCCAGGGGTTCTCCGCTTCAATTATAAATGGAGCCGTGTGTTAAGAGGACACCCCCTGTTTAAATCACCCCAAAATGTCCTGTTGGATACTTTCAGACTCCTGTTGAAAGTCTTATTAAGTGCAACAGACACAAGACGACGTTCACACAATGCAAAGCCCCTTGGCTTATCCCTGCAGAGCACTAGGAGGCAATGGAGAGGGCAAGCAGCAAGATCACGCTGTGACATCAGCCTCTTTGAACACCATGTTAACTACAGCCTGTTGAGTTGCAGAGCTCTGGGGATGAGTGCCTCTCTCCGCTCTTAGGAATTCATCCGCTGTTACTAGGACGTTTTTTCTTCCTGTGTGCTTTACAACGGTTGTCTTTCTTCCGTTCCGTTGTTTGCATGGGAGAAAGCACGTTGATGTCAGGGGGAAAATCAATATCATATGAAAGAAAACTAGCTATACGACTGACCTGAACCTTGAGCTGCTAGATGTCATTTCTGAGCAGAAGATTTTTTCTGAGCCCAACACTTCTGGAGTCAAAAGTTTGAGCCGTTAGGATTAGTTTTTTTAATTGGCATTTCCAGTTCCTTTTTAGCGATTTGAGCTCACTGATGGTTACATGAACAATTCTTTTAGTATATTAAAGGGATAATTCATCAAAATATTTAAATTCTGTCATCATTTATGCAACGTCCTTTTACATGTATGACTTTTCTTCTTCTGTGGAACAAAAGAAGATATTTTTAAAAAAAAATGTGTTTCTTTTTTTTTCATACAATCAATAAAAACTGCAATGTTATTGAATAAAAAAACTGAATAAAAAAATAAAAAAGGTAATTTTGACTTTTTATCATACAATTCTGACTTTTTTTCTTGCAATTGCCAGTTTACATTACTTTTTTCTTAGAATTGGGTGATACAAACTTACAAATTACTTTTTTCCCCTTCAGAATTGTGATATAAACTCGAAAAGTTGTTAAGTCAGAATTGCAAGATATATACTCGCAATTCTGAGAAATGATTTCATGATTGTGATATAAACTCGCCATTGTGAGTTAAAAAGTATAAACTTGCAATTGGGAGAAATTTCTGAAGTTTAAGAGTCTTTTCCTTGTAATTGCGGGTTTATATCATGCAATATTGACTTTACAACTTGCAAGTGTGTGTTTATATCTCGCAATTCTATGAAAAAAGTCAGAACTGTGAGTTTATATCACAATTCTGACTTTCTTTCTTAGAATTGCAAGTTTAAATCTTGTAATTCTGAGGTTTTTTTAAATTCTGAGTTTATATCATGTAATACTGACTTTATAACTCGCAGCTGCAAGTTTATATCCTGCATTTATAAGAAAAAAAAAGTCACAATTCTGACTTTTTTTCCCCCAAATTGAGAGTTTATATCTTGCTATTCTGACTTTATAACTTGCAACTGTGAGTTTATATCATGCAGTTCTTAGAAGAAAATTCAGAACCGTGAGTTATAGTTCTGACTTTCTTTCTCAGAATTGCAAGTATAAAGTTTCAGTTCTTTTCTCCGAAATGTGAGTTTATATCTTGCAATTCTGACTTTATTACTCGAAATTGTGCATTTATATCTCGCAATTCTGAGAAAAAAAAAACAGAACCATGAGTTTATATCACAATTCTGACTTTCTTTCTCAGAATTGCAAGTTTAAATCTTATAAACTTGCAATTGTAAGAAAAAAACTATTTATTGAGAGGCAAAAACAGGCTTCCATAATTTGAATCCATTTAAATAAATAAAAAAATAATAATAATAATCTTCATGTTGCAAAGAAGAAAGAAAGTCAAAGAGGTTTGGAATGACATGAGGATAAGGAGGAGGAGGAGTAAATAACAGAATTTTGGTTTTCATTAATATTTTAAATTACTACTGATAAAATATCTTAAACTCCATGTTGGTATATGAACAATCAGTAACTACACTGATCTAGGTCCCCCGTTAAGTGTAAGTAATAAACTGACTCATTGTCATTCATGAATCAGGCTACACTGTTTGTAGTCATTTATTTTGGCCAATTAAGAGTTATGAGTCACAATGACATGCTTCATCTTTATTTGTAAGGTGCAAACTTTATTGCTCATTTATTCATATCTCACAAGTTCAATACCTTTGCTGTGGATCAGTGAAATTTTCACACTGACATATACACACTGCACAGAGGAATCTCTCTTACTGCTGTTATTCTGGTATTCCCAGTAGACGTGGTGGTGGTAAGTTGACGTAAATGCTCTCTGACTGGCATGCTGAAAGCTTGTCTTTGTATGAGAGCACACACTCCTCACCCAGCTGATGACACCATCACCTCACCCTTCCAGAAGCTCCCTTTTATTGACAGAATGTTTCTTTTCTACTTTTATTTGAATGACTCCTATCCTCACACGTTTTGATATTCAGAGTGTAAATATGGCAAAGAGTGTCATTTCTATACCATAAGTAGTTCCAAATTTTTATGATTATAATAATAATTATATATTATTATACAATAACAATACATTTATAGTAAGTCATTTATAATTAAACTCTTAAATTCCAGCCTGGTTCTCACAAATCTTGTGTAAACTGTAACCAATCTGCATGTAGCTGGAGTAAATCTATGCTGCAGTTCTGTTGTTTGATATCAGTCCCTACATTAATAGAGTGTCACTTTCAGATTTGAAATAATGTCTCTCTGTTTGTTTCTCTTGCTTTCATCTGTTATTTTTATCTGTGGGACGGGGAAGCAGTGTATATGTCAGAATGTGGTGTCGCTTTATCATAGGGAATCCCTCTCTTGAACCTCTCAGTGGAGAACAACAACAATGATTTACTGAGGAGTCATACCCTCAGATGCAGCAAGCAGCATCCTAAGATTTTTACCTCTATTTTTAGCTGTTTTCTTCTTGCAGCTTGAATATACTACTCAAATATTTTGCCTAGTAATGAATAATTGATGCCTTTCCTTAAGTTTTGTTTGACCACTGCAGAACAGTTCCCTAGATATCAAAAGTGTCAAATCGCTCAGCTGGCACAACTGCATCTGTTTAGTCCATTATTAAACAGACATGAAAGTGACACTGGTTTTCACAGTTTTCAGAGCACTTCTGGCTTGACTGGTTTGTCTGAATCAGGATGGGTAAAAGTATTGAATCACTGAGTTCACACAGTGAAGACCCAGGGAACTCACCATAACAAGAGCCTCAAGACACATCACTGCAGAACATGCTAATATACTCACACAACAGCCATGTAGGCAAAGAGACAGAAAGTCACAGATGGAGAGATGCATGACTAACAGTCACACTTTGGCATTTACTCATCTAGTACATTCCTGCCTGCTGATATGGTAGCCTTGTCCTATGTGACCAGTTAGAATTAGTTCTTGGTGTTTTAGGTCACCACATATTTCAGAGGGAAGCCACTAGTTTATAGCCTGAGGATCAGATGGGCATTTAGAGGAGTCATTTTGCCCAGTCTTAAAACACTGCTTAAAAAGCAGATATGAACACAGTAAAGGTCAACTGTTTATTATTTGCTTTATTTTGGGAAATCTGTCTTGTGAAACCAAGCATCTATGAGAGAAGTAAATAGTGAATTAATGACTGTGTGCTGTAGCTAATGTTTGATTAATGGACTGTGATGATACAGTACATGGTTTTGTATATTAATTCATAACTAAACATTATGGCTGATGAAAATGTCTTTATGCAGAGATGTTGATGATGATATTGTATATAAAATAGTTGCACAGCATAATCTTCAACAAAGCCTGAGATTTAGTAAGTATATTTGTGTACTGTTGTGAAAAAGCTACCAGCTACTTTATAGATAAAATAGCAAAGATATTCCGGCTAGTTACACAAGCTATTTGGCAAAAGCTGCTTAATTTTTTAGAGTTTCATAATTTTATAAACTTTACATTTCTTGAAGTATGTTAAGTGTTTATCCATGGTGATTGTTTTACAAGAACAAAGTAAGAACTGTAATATTGTGAATTATTATTAAAAATGCTTCTCTATTTTAAACATTTTTAAAACATTGAATTTTTTCCTGTGATGACAAAGCAGAATTTTAATCATAACGCCAGTGTTCAGTCTCACATAATCCTTCAGAAATCATTCTAATGTGCTGATTTGGGGTTCGAGAAACATTTAATATTATCAGTGTTGAAAATGGTTATGATTCTTAACACTTTTGTGGAAATATTTTTTCAAGATTCTTTGATGAACAAAAACCAACAGGTGCAGTATGTAATATTGACAGCTAGCAGTTGAAATGGGTACTGCAGCCCAAATTCAAAATATTATTTAACATGCTCACAGGTTGCCAGATTGAGGACACACAACAGGAATGATTTATCCACGTTTTAATATGCCTCTGTTTAGAGAGCTATTTTGATCGATGCCAAGGTTTTTTAGGTCAGGTAGAACCTGTGATCTCTGACCCAGATTGTTTGGTGCCTTCAAGGCTTTGATACGCTGTGTTTTTCAACAACTGGCAATCCGGGGTGTCGAAATATTATTGGTTATACTGGCAGTGGGCAGAATCACATGGACCAAAACACAACAGACATTCTGACACAGAATGCACATTTTCAAGGTAGAATAACTGGCTGTAATGTTGTTTTTCAGAGAAACAAGTATGTGAAATTACTTTCCTAAATACCTGTGAATGTATTGTGGTGTTTTTATACTTTTGTACAGTCAAAAAATGAAATAGAGCACTTTAAAAGAACAGCAATGTTTTTAGTGCACACGTGCTGAATAAATGTATTCATTTCTTTTGGAAAAATTAAAACTGACCGCAAACTTTTGAATAACATAAAAATTTACTCTTTTTTGCCATTTGTATTACTTTTCAACCTGAAATAAAAATTATTTCATAATTTACTCACACTGTTCCACACTTGTATGACTTTCTTTTTTCTGTGGAACACACACACACACATTTTTTTTTGTGAACTTTTACTCTTATTGCATGGACAAAAAAAAAGAAAGAAAGAAAGAAAGAAAGAAGTGATACAGGTTTGGAACAATATGTGACACTGGACCACAAAACCAGTCATAAGGGTCAATTTGAAATTGAGATTTATTAAAAAAACTAAATAAATAAATAAGCTTTCAATTGATGTGTTGTTTGTTAGGATAGGACAATATTTGGCCTAGATACAACTATTTGAAAATCTGGAATTTGAGGGTGCAAAAAAACTACATTTCTTATTAAATAACTAAACTATGCATATTATTAATCAAAAATTACATTTTGATATATTTCTTTCAGGAAATATATCTTTCTTTCTCAGATATCTTCATGAAACATGATCTTTACTTCATATTCATATTTTTGGCATAAAAGAAAAATCGAGAATTTTGACCCATACAATGTATTTTTGGCTATTGCTATTAATATACCCATGCCACTTATGTGTGAGTAATCGATGACAGAATGTTCATTTATGGGTGAACTATCCCTTTAAAAGTTAGCTACTGATTGTGTTAACACTACCCAACACTGACTGGTATACCAAGCATTTTTAATTCTAATTAGCATCTACACTTTTGATGTATAGGGTATAATGTATTGTGAGAAAGGGCTGCATCCATCAGTGTCATTTAGGGGGTTAATTAAAACAAAAGCCTTACAGGAAAGAGATGAATTGAGAAAGGAGAAAAATAAGAAGCAGGAGGAAGGACAGGGGTGGAAAGAACAGAAGACTGAGAGAGGGGGAATCACAGACATTAGTAATCATAAAGAAGGTGTCCCTGTCATGTCGTCCCCCCTCATCTCGTTAGCTAATGAACTCCACTTACACGCTCTCTTGCACAGCCTCTGCTTTCAGATCTGCTAGCACACTAAAGTCAGCCTCAGGGGCCGAAGCCCGTTCTAACATATGTTTATAAGTGAATTACTTCTTATTACATCAACAGGTTGTGCACATTGTGGGGGACAGCATGTCAGGTCTTCATTTTACCCATGAGTACCTAATAGAGCAGTTCAGCAGATGCACAAATCACACATCTGTGCTTTCTACTGGATTTTCAAGCAGCTCTGGCCTAGGGGACAAATAAGGTCCATAAATTTTCTTATTTCAGTCCTTCATTGAGGCCCAAATATAAGGCCTATCATACCAATGCTTTAGTTTGATTGAATTTCTATACTGTGAATCGCTGAGGTCATATAGTATAGCTCTACGAGCTGATGTCGAGTGGACTACTGAGACTATGATGGTGTAATGGAAATCTATAGTCAGTCCAGCGCAGACCAGACTGCTTCACTGAGACGACCAGGCAGCGCCTTCATGGCAGACAGGCTTGAAAAATGTAGGCCTAAGGCAGCTTGTTTTCAATCCAACTTTGACGCTTCTATAAATATCACTCAGACAACAGAAAATCTATTTGCTGAAGGCCAAAGTCTTTGGATGTCTATTTCTGACCTTGACACTTTTGACCCTTCAGGAAAAACAGAGCATGTGAGCTTTGATACAAAATCTAGGGTGAGTTCTGAATGGCATTTTTGAGTCCTTCAAGGACACTACTAGAAGGGGACACAACCTGAAGGGTTGTTCCAGGACAAAAGTGAGCAGCTGAAATATATTCACAAAAGGCCCTTTTAAAGCTGTTAGCTAAGGGCACATGTGATGGTCACTTTGAAGTTATTTTGTCATTTATGATTATATGGTTCTAAGTGGACCATGTGCGTCCTCACGTTTGTTTACCCAGTGCCACATGCATAAAGAGAGAGTGCACAAATATTTGACATTGTTAATGTTTTGAATAAATAAAAAAAAGGATAAATAAAATGAAATACAACAGATTGATGTGTAAGCATAAAAATACAAAAAGCACACAAATATCAGGTAAAGTTTTTATCATTTTTTTCTTAAAGGAGTCATTGGATGCCCATTTTCCGTGTCTTTAACATACTTTAGTTAAAATTTCCCAATGGTCGTGTAAAACAACACCCTTTTTACCATGTCAGAAACAGCTCTGTTCACAGTGACCCGTTTCAGTGCATGTCCCTTTAAATAATAATGAGCTCTGATGACTCCACCCCTCTTTTCAGTGGTGTGATGAGCCGTTCTCTTAGAGGCTGTAAACTTTAGCCGCATTTAGCATTTAACCAGCTCATTATTAGGAAAGGTGATTTGCAAAGATTCATAAAAAGCCCTTATACTCGCTTTTTCTGTAGGTGATGCTTGGATCACGAATAATTTGCACAGACGAATGATTAGCAAGATTTGCATAGACGCATTTAGGCAGATCTGGAGGTGCATTCCCTTCCAAAAACAAAGCTAATTCTTTTTGTCTTTAGCATCTCAGATGTCGGGAGTAAATGATGACTACTATGTTCGTTATTACATCCAACAACAATACACCTCAGACACTTAGGAAACATTCTTGTCTTCCCCTGCTCAGGCGTCAAAATAATGGTGGACTGTTCACAGCTCACTCAGAGTGGGCCTGTGCTTAAACGGCCATGTCAATCAATAGTCGTGGGACGGTCCTGTGCTGAACAACATAATTTGGCCAAGAATCTCAGAACAGCTTGATTTGAAAAAGTGATTATTATTGTTGGGGATAAAAAAAAAACACTGGGTGGATTTTTATCTTTATAAATAGATACATTTATGTTCAAACAATATGTAAAAGTGAATTTTGCATCCGATGACCTCTTTAAAAAAATTGCAATGTAAATATTATGGCTAAATACTGTAATTTTGTCTAATAAAATGAACTACTAATGGTTCTTTTTCACTTTCCTACAGGACTACACACTTACCATGTATTTCCAGCAGTACTGGAGGGACAAGCGGCTCGCATATTCTGGAATACCTCTCAATCTCACCCTAGACAACCGGGTAGCTGACCAGCTCTGGGTTCCCGACACGTATTTCCTAAATGACAAGAAGTCTTTTGTCCATGGTGTCACAGTGAAGAACCGCATGATCCGCCTGCACCCGGATGGCACAGTTCTTTATGGATTAAGGTGAGAACTAACTAATCCCATAAATAGGACCACCAACCAGTATTGCTTGTCTTCACTGTAAATTTACCTTTTACCTGCTGCGACGATCAGCATTTGATCTCTAATAGATATATATTAGTAAGTCAAATAAACATACAAAATCTTAATGGGATAGTTCACCCAAAAATGAAAATTCTGTCATGAATTACTCACCCTCATGTTGTTCCAAACTCGTAAGACCTTCGTTCATCTTTGGAACACAAATTAAGATATTTTTGATGAAATCCGAAAGCTTTATGACCCTGCATAGACAGCACTGTAACTACCACGTTCAAGGCCCAGAAAGGTAGTAAGAACATCATTAAAATAGTCCATGTGACATCAGTGGTTCAATCGTGATGTTATGAAGCTGTGAGAATACTTTCTTTTGTTTCAAATTGTCTATGGAAGGTCAGAGAGCTCTTGGATTTCATAAAAAAAATTCTAATTTTAATTAAAGATGAACGGGATAAGTAATTTATTACAGAATTTCATTTTTAGGTGAACTATCTCTTTGAATTACAATAAAATACAGAAAAGAAAACCTTTTCTTTAAAATAGCGAGTCAAAATAGTTTTTATTCAAATCTAGCTTTGACATAATATGTTTGTATTTGACATTTCAACCGTGGGAAGAGTCTGATAGCTTCAGTGGACGCACATCGCAAGAGCGTGCCCTATTTTGGTCAGTGCACTCATCTACTAAATTGCATAAGTGCTAATGTGTGCCTTTATCTTGTTAAAGCCCTTTAGTGTTATCAGACACTGATCCTAAATGAGCTGCTTTGCTCGTTCCCACGCGGAAGAGCATGGGTATGCCTTCATCCTCTGTACCAGCTGGAGTGCTCTATGAGCCAGTTACCGTAGCCTAATTTAGCTTTGCGTTTTGTTCCAAATGAGATCCTGTGGACTAATGCGGCCATATGCTAATGTATGGTTCCTGCTTATAAAGTTTATTGAACCATTTCCGTCTTTTCATGATTTATCTCCTTTCACTCGAATGGAACATCAGCAATCCATTCAACATCATTTTACAGTTCATCAAGGGAGTTCCCTGCACATATTGTAGTTTGACGAAGCGATAGTGTGGATGGAAGGCTTTTATTTGTTTGCCCGAGCTGGACGCCATTAAAGACAGAAAAGCCTGCATATTTATGGTAAGGCATTTGAGTGTGTGCTCATTAAAACGGCTCTGAAGATAGAATGAAGACACTCAGTTTCCTCTTTAATTTACCCACTCTATGAAGGAAAGACCGCAGAAACATAGTAATGACCCAATCCAAACCAATGTTATATGCTCATATGTCAAAATGCTCATTTGCGGGGATCCTTAAATCTAGATCCAGGGAGAGTGTGTAATACAGAGGCCAAAAACAATAAATAAGTGACTGCTTTAGTATGTTGTTACTTGAATATATAACTGGAGCTATAAAAACAAGTAAACAGTTTAATTGAATACATGATGGAGATATTTTAACTCTCAAACAATCCAGTTTGATCCAAAGTGTCCAGTTTCATTCATGAAAACTAGTGGAACAAAGGTAAAAATGACCGCAATCAAATAATTATGTTTTTCCAGGGCTGTAGCATAAATTTACAGAACCTGGGACAAAAAAAGAAATGTGAAACCATTATTACCTACTAGTACCTCCTTTTTTGAAAACCCCTGCCATAGAGGACTTTAGTGAGTCCCACTTGATTGCAACCCTGACCACGGCCATGCATTCATCCCTATAAGATTATAGCGTAAGGATTGAACATGATCTTCCACTTATGATGTTTCAACTATTACCAGGAAGAAAAATCGATAGCTGGATGGTATCGTTACCTGAATGAGAAACCAAGCCTTACTTTAAATGTTCATTGATATTGACTCACGAAGAACATTTGTCGTCATATTTTAGTTGAAGCTCAAACTGTGACACATGATGAATGGGGTAAGATGACGTAGGCTTTCTTTAAACTTGTTTGGCAACTTGCAATACTGCTATTCAGTAGCCAATTTTATGGGACAAAAACTGCATTTTCATATATTCAGATCTGTTCTGTTTGTTCATGTCCACTCATGCATATGCATGCACTGTGCTATATTTAGTTCAAAAGCCTTTTGAAGGCATCTTGTTCATCTTGTTTACAATGAGACTCAAAGTTTTGCAGTGTTGTTTAGCAAGGGTAGTACCTGCTGTATACTTTACTGTAGAAGAGATATGAGTATCTGAACGTATAGAATTGCAGCTTTGATTTTTCTGTGACCTTTGTGTGTGTTTCTGTGTTTCTAGAATCACCACAACGGCTGCTTGCATGATGGATCTGAGAAGGTATCCGTTAGATGAGCAGAACTGCACTCTGGAGATCGAGAGTTGTAAGTGTTCTCTCTTCTCACTTGCGTACACACATACACACACACACACACACACACACACACACACACTAGCAGTTCCAAAGTACCAAAGACTAGCATACATTTCCATGCAGTTTTAAACTGGTTTATACTGGTCAGTGCTAATTTGGTGCTGGTGAAAGAGCAAAAATAAATATTGCATTATTATTTAATAAAGTGTTGTATCTTTCTGCTGTGATGGCTAAAATAATAATGTTTAACCTTTTAACAGTTCAACTTCTCTAGAATTGAATAAAAAATGTGATATTACCATATCCCTTCTACCATGAAGGCCTACATTATCGTTCAGACATCAGTCTTTTTTTTTTTTTTTTTTGCAAAACAGTAATATTGTGAAATATTATTACATTTTAAAATAAGTTTTCTATTTTAGTATATTTTAAAATGTTAATTATTTTCAGCAGCCATTTTTTCAGTATACAGTGTTGCATGATCCTTCAAAAATCTAGCTAAAGACTAGCTAAAACCAGCTACTTTCAGCATATATTAGCTAAGTCCAGCCAACCAGCTTAGAAAGGTTTTAGCTCTTTTTTTCCAGTTAAAACCAGCCTAAGCTGCAATTCTGACTTTCTCACAGTTCTGACCTTCTTCTCGCAATTGCAAGTTTATATCACACAATTCTGACTTTTTTCTCAGTTGTGTGATACAATTTTGCAATTCTGGCTTTTTTTTCCCTCACAGGTCTTCTCTTCTCAGTCTCATTACAATTGCTTTGGCTCAATTCTCAAAAGATTTTTTCCCCCAAATAACTACAGATCTCTGAACAATTAGCTTCTAGCTAGCAAATTGCAAATGCTTTGGCACATGTGTGCAAACAGTAAGTACAATTGTCTGCAGTTTACACAACAACTAATTGCATATGGCTTGTTGATCAAAACTGATGAGTCGATTCTCACTTAAACTGTCAAACATCTCAGAACTCACAATAATTTTTGATTGTGTAAGCCATTATATTCAAAATAATCCATTCAATTATGAAAAATTGGTATACACACATGTATATTCGAAAAATGTGCCAAAGCAATTGAGAAAAACTGTATTTTCACAATTACGAGTATCATGCAATTGAGAAAAAAACATCTGAATTGTAAGATATAAACTCGCAATTGCGAGAAGAAAGTCAGAATTGCAAGTCTGTATCTGTCACGAATCAAGTCTCTGTGGTTCCCTCTGATCACCAGAGGGAGCCATCACTGGAACTCTGAACTCCATCACAAACTCCATTTCCCATAACCCCTTTCCCGGCTGATCACCTTCACAGGTGTTGGCCATTTCCCCTCATCACACTCTGACTGTAAATAGGCCACTTTCACACTCAGTTCCTTGCAAAGTCTTGTATTGCTCTGGCTACAATTCCGAGTGTTTATTTCCCTGTGTTTATTTTCCTGTTGCTGACTTTGTTTGTTTCCTGTTACTGACTGATCTCTGCCTGCCTGTTCACCCTCGCTTGTTTATTGGATTACCCTTGTTTGCTAGCAGCCTGCCTCAACCTATTGTGTGGACACTGACCATTCTTTAGCCCTGTCTGTGTTGTTCCTGTTTGTTTGTTCTCTACCCTGTCTGTTATACCACGAGCTGTGTTTAATAATGTTGCATTTGGATCTCCACTCCTTTTGCACATTGTTACAGTATCACGCAATTCAGAAAAAAGTCAAAATTGCCAGATATAAATTTGCAATTGTGAGTAAAGAAGTCAGAACTGTGAGTTTCTGACTTTATAACTCATAATTGCGGGTTTATATCTCGCAATTCTGAGAAAAAAGTCAGATTTGAGAAGGAAAAAAGTCAGATTTGAGAAGGAAAAAAGTCAGAATTGTGAGATATAAACTCTCAATTGTGAGAATAAGTCCGAACTGACTTTTTCTCACAATTCAGATTTTTTTCAATCGCAATTCTGACTTTTCCTCAGAACTGTGAGATATAAAGTCTCTCTTGCAGTTCTGACTTTTCTCGTAATTTTGACTTTTTCTTCTCGCAGCTACAAGTTTATATCTCACAATTCTGACTTTTTTCTCAATTGCGTGATACAAACTTAGAATTATGATTTTTTTCTCGCAATTCCGATTTTTTTTCTTGAGTTTAAACCCACAATTTAAAGATATTTTATATATTAGATATATTAAAGATATAAACCCACATTTGAGAGTTATAAAGTCAGAAACTTGCAATTCTTTTTCTCTCAGAAAGTTATAAACTCGCAATTGCGATTCTGAGGGGGGAAAACGACTGTTATTTTATCAGAATTGCAAGTTTATATCTCTTGTGTTTATATCATGCAGTTCTAAGAAACAAGTCTTGTGAGATAAAAAGTCAGCTGCACTTCGTAATATTTTCAGGATTCTGTGATGACTAGAAAGTCTAAACGAATAGCATTTTATTTAAAAATATAAATGTCTTAACTGTCACTTTTGATCAATGTAATGCATCCTTACTAAATAAAAGTTTCTTTCAAAAAAAAAAGTACTGACCTCAAACGGTAAAGTTGCTCAAGATTAAATCTTTTTTATGTCATGAGTATGAGGTACCTTTTGTTGAATATGTCATCTGTGCAGGCTGATTGTTTTGAACTGCATGCACAATGGAATTTTAACTTAGCTTATTATTTTGGTTACATCAAAAAAGCTATATAGTAATATTTATGACTCCAAATACCTCCAAAACAAATTTTACTTCAAGTGACTCTGCAGGGTATTGAATCTTGCATGGCACCTGTAGTAAAACTCTGTTGACAGAAGCAGCGTCTTTTGTTTATGCTCATTAACTGCATTTAAACAATCAACTCTCTGTGGACTGTCACTTTTAATTACATCACTGCTTTAACAGCTAGTTGTACAGTTTAGCAGTGTACATATTACGCAAATTTGAATGACAATTCGGTTGTCACTACCTGAATTTTTTAGCAGGTTAATTCTCTTACAGAATATGGTAATCACTCCCCTAAATAACCTAACTTTAATTGTACACAGTGTTTCATATGCACACTAATAAAACCACCTAGCTCATTATGGTTTACAAACATGGCAATGCCAGTACGAAATGGAGCTGTCTGTGTCACAGTGGGGAATCTGACCTCTAACAGCTCCCCACACTTGTGCAAAACAGATGCTCATATACATGATTATGCTAACAGTGCACTTGCGCTGACTTTTTTTTGTTTTGTTTTGTTTTTTTTTACTTTTCGGCATATGGTACACACACTAATTATGGAAAAGAAATGCTGTTTCAAGGGACCACATCTTTAGAATTGGAAGTTACATAAATATATACATTTTAATGTATGAAGCACTGTCTAAGATCAGTAAATCTGCCTTTAAAGCATTATTTGTGGTCTGATATGTACTTTGACCCAGTAATGTGTTGTTGACTCTTTGATGAATTTGATTTCTGTTTGTTCTGTAGATGGATACACAACAGATGACATCGAGTTTTACTGGAAGGGAGGAGAAAATGCAGTGACTGGTGTGTCACGTATCGAGCTCCCACAGTTCTCCATCGTGGACTACAAACTTGTATCCAGAAATGTTGTCTTTTCCACAGGTAAAGAAGCAAGACAAAAATTAATAAATAACTAAAAAAAATATTTTTTTGCAGCAGCAGACTTCGCTTTTAGTTTCACTTATTGAGCATTATATATAATATAATATAATATAATATAATATAATATAATATAATATAATATAATATAAATATTATACACTACCAGTCCTTTTTTTTATGTTTTTAAAGTATTTTTAATGTTTTTAAAGAATTATCTTTTGCTCACCAAGCCTGCATTTATTTTAACCAAAGTACAGCAAAAACAATACAATTCTCAATATTTGAATATTTTGAATAGTTTCAATTTATTCCTGTGATTTCAAAGCTGAATCAGTGCGCTAATCACATGGTCCTTCAGAAATCAATCAGAAATCTAAAAGAAAAATCTTTTGTAACATTATAAATGTCTTAATCATCACTTTTGATCAATTTAAAGCATCCTTGCTAAATAAAAGTATTCATTTCTATCATTTCTTTCCCAAAAAAAGATAAAAAATAATAATGACTCCAAGCTTTTGAATGGTACATGTATAATGTTACAAAAGCTTACTATTTCAGATAAATGCTGATCTTTGGATCTTTCTATTCATCAAATAAACAAATGTACTCAACTGTTTTAAATATTGATAATAATAATAATAATAATAATAATAATAAAAATAAATAAATAATAAAAATAAAAAATGTTTCTTGAACAGCAAATCAGCATATTAGAATGATTTCTGAAGGATCATGTGACACTGAAGACTGGAGAAATTATGCTGAAAATTTAGCTTTGATCGCAGGTATTATATTTTAAAATATGTTCAAATAGAAAGCATAGTAAATATATTTCACAATATTGTACAATATATTCACAATTATTTTGAGCCAAAAAACAGGATTGGTAAGCAGAAGACAATTCTTTAAAAAAAAAAAAACATTTTTTATATATATTTCATACAGTAAATTGATTCACTTGTGCTTAAAATATTATGTAAAATATCTGCAACATAATCTGGATTCTAAAAGTGAATTGTACAGGAATTGTAGCCTTAAAACTGTTTGCTAGCCGTAATTTTTTTATTTGTGCAAGGCAGGGTTTAGCACAATAGTTTGCACCAGGAAAGTCATTGAAGGGGTCTCCAAATCATTTGTTACAGTTCTTGTTAGAGAGGCAATAACAATAAAATTGATTAAATACTAAAATAGTAAAATGTGTTGTCTTAAATTTGCTCATGTAATTACGCCTGTGATAAAGTGTATAGCTTAGTTCTGAGGCATGAGTCATGGTGCAAGACTGCAACAAGTTTATTACCAAAAAAGACCATGACATGAAGTCTGTCTGCAAACAAATATCACATATTTTACAACTCTGATCAAGTGTATTTACAATGCAGAAAAGTGATGATTTCTACTGATCATGCCTTTTTTTTAATAACATTTTTTCTGGTTGTCCTGTTTTCTGTCCGCACTCTCCCGAGAATGATATTCCCATGTACCACTTATTTGAAAAGCTGCCTAATTGGGGCCTGTGCATCAGATATATTTCCTCCTCATGATAGAACAGACCAGTAATAATGGAGGAGCAATTACCACTCTATTTCCTCAAGCTTCTGAAGAGAAGGGCAGAGATGGAAAGGGGAGAAAGTGAGAGATGGAGTCAGAGAGAGGGGGAAAAAAAACAGCCACTTGATACAAACCATCACATATTCATGAGGTAGAAGACCCACTGCATAAATTATTCTCTTCTAAAACTAAGGCATTCATAGAGGCAGCACTGTAATGATTATTCCCCATCCTGAATTAATGACACATAGAAAGAGACTGGCTATCTTTTGCACATGGTGAAAAGGATTATGGGAATTGCGAGGTTGTGATTGAGGAGGATGTGACTGTATTGCTGATGCCATGATAAGCTTTATGTTTAAGTTTATATATTTATAACATTATATCAATTTTTGGGTCCATATTGTGTATACACTCTTAAAAATAAAGGTGCTTCACGATGCCATAGAAGAACCTTTTTTGTCTAAATGGTTACATAAAGAACTTTTAAAATCTGAAGAACCTTTCTGTTTCACAAAAGTTTCTTTAGATTATGAAAAGGTAGAAAGACTTGGTTCTTTTGACTGAATAGTTCTTTGTGGAACCAAAAATGGTTCTTCTATGGCATTGTTGTGAAGAACGTTTTAAAGCACCTTTATTTTTAAAAGTGTAGAAGCCAAAACTTGACCGCTTGGCCAGCCCAACAACTCTAACTCAGCCAGTGATGTGAATTTAGAGGTGGGACTGTGTGTTTCTTTGACCAATAGAAGAGGAGGGGAGTGTTACATAGATGTGTGTGTCTCTACGTATCTTACGTTATTTGTGTGGGAAGGTTTTTGTGAGGTATAAGTAATTAGTCTGAAGTATGTGTAGGTAGCTTAAGTTTATCACGTAGGTTACGTAGCATGTTTTTATAGACTGTGATGTGTGTACAGGTTGCATAATGTGCATCTGTAGGTTGTGTTATATGTGTGTAGGATGTGTGATTTTGTTCATAGGTTGTGTGCATGTTTGGGTGTGTATGTGTATCTAGGCTGAATGCTTGTTAGTTGCTTTTTTCACCTCCATAAATAGCTAAGAAGAGATTTCTCATCACATAAGCCGCATGGTTCATTGTCAGATCATTTGTGTATTTTTGCAATGTCGGTATTATAAGGTGTGATGTGTTTATTTTAACTTCTGTTCTTTTGTCTGATGAAAGGGACAGTTCACCCAAAAAAGAAAATTCTCTCATTAATTACACTTGTTCCAAACCTGTAAGACCTTCGTTCATCTTCAGAACACAAATTAAGATATTTTTTGATGAAATCCAGGAGCTGACACATTTAAGGCCCAGAAAGATAGTAAAGACATCATTAAAGTAGTCCATATGACATAATTGGCTTTAAATTTCTATTATGCATTTGTATATTTTTTTAAAAGTGTTCTAGCGAAAGGATGGCTTCAAAACTAATAGGCATGGCTTACAAGCACTAAAAGTGCAGTTTTGATTTCATAGGGGGCTTTAACATTTAATGTTTACTCACTATTTCATTCTCTTTTCTTGTCTCCTTTCACACTATGGTGTTTGTGCTCAAGGCTAAGCTACAACAAATCACTTTTTTTTTGTCCACGCTTGCCAGTTGCCATAGCAACAAAAGCTACCCGTGCTGCCAGTGCTACTGATGTAAAATGTAAAGAATTTCTCCGAAACATCCGTCTTTTCTCTCTCACTTGTCTCCCTGTTTACTTCTTTTCCTCACTGTCTTTGCTTATCCTTTCATTTTCTTTAACTAGCTTTCTTATTTCTTTAACAGGTGCCTATCCTCGACTATCTTTGAGTTTCAAGCTAAAAAGAAACATTGGCTACTTCATCTTGCAGACCTACATGCCCTCCATCCTGATCACCATCCTGTCCTGGGTCTCCTTCTGGATCAACTACGATGCCTCAGCAGCCAGAGTGGCATTAGGTATGCTATTTCTTCATTAGGATGTCCTGTATACAGCTGACAGGATGTATGTCATCTGTCGTTTCCGCTGTGGATGCGCATGCTTTATTTAACAGCGCATTGTTGGATGTTCCAATAACTAGAATGCCAACATTCAGTATTCTGTTTGAATTGCAACTTTTTCTGTACACACTCCAGGTCTCCTCAGAGTCTTCACCCTCCCTTTGGTTTACTTTTTCTTGGATCTTGCCTCCAGACAAACACTGACACACACATATACACTCAGACACACAGACAGATATTGTAGGGGCGCATGCATCATTTAACAAGGAACAGGGTAGACCCAGGTAGCCACAAGCCCATTGCTTTTGACACACTACAGTGACTGCTCGCAGAGAGAGGGAGAGAGAGACTGTTCTTAGTATGTGTGTCTTTGCTCTGATGTTGTTATTCCAGAATGAGGAGTGACTCAGTTTGCCCGAAAGGCTACAGAACCTCTCCAGCTGCAGTGAGTAGCAGGACACAAAAGCTCTGTTTCAAAACCCAGCATAAACAGCCTTTTGAGGCACACTTCCTTTTCCAAGGTGGTTCCAAATTTTGCCCAAATTCTAAGGAATCTTTTTGGGAAGACAAAAACCTGTGTGATATAATCAAAATTTACTATGTAATATTTGTGTGCATCATGTATTTTTATACAAGGAGTGCTACACTGAAATCAGTTTTAGTCAGAAATTGGTAGAAAACTTAAAAACAATTGCAAAGTAATGGAAGGTAACAAATTTAATTTAATGTGAAATTTGAAAGTAGACAAATTGAAATGATTTACACAAATCAGTGTATATGTGTGGCTAACTTACTATATTTTTCAATAGCGAGACAGTTTAGAAAAATAGTTTAGCTTCTCCAGGAGAAGCTACTTTTTACACAAATAAATAAATATACCTACATTTTACACAGTGTAAAATCTGTTTCCTTTTAGTAAATCAGTTTTAAAGATTTTTTGCTGACACATAAAAAATGCTTGTGTGACATTTTGACATTATTTTTGCACTGAAACTGAAAAAAATGTTATTGTAAAAGTCTCTTATGCTCATCAAAGTTCTATTTATTTGATCAAAAATACAGAAAAAAGTTATATTATAAAATATTATTGCAATTTACAATAAGTTTTTTATTTTAATATACTTTAATCTATAATTTATTTCTGTGATGCAAAGTTGAATTTTCATCAGCAATTACTCCAGTCTTCAGTGTCACATGATCCTTCAGAAATCATTCTAATATGCATAAAACATTTAAAAGAACAGCATTTATTCAAAATAGAAATCTTTTCTAACAATCAGTGTTAATTTCGTTTTTTCACAGAATGAATGACAAAAACTATGACAAAAATCTGCTGGCATTTTCGTCAACGAATAAAAACAAGACAAAAAAGTTAGGGAGGGATGATATGGAAAGAGATTCATTCAGAAAAATCTGTTATAGTAGATGCGTACAAACCGGCGGGACACAAGCTAAAATACACTTGCTGCGAGTCTTATAAAATGTTCAGAAATGTCAATATGTGGGAGAAATGTAGATATATGGATACATTTGATGACGCAAGAGAGAACTCAATTCGGTCTTGTTTTCTGAGCGCAGACACTGAAGCATACACACAGAAAACATGTCTCACACTCTTTTGTGTTGCATGAACTGAGAAATACACACAAAATGATCTTGAATTGTCCGTTTTGATGAGTACTCACATAAACACAGCCGATTACGTCTTAAATGAACGTAAACAGTAGAGCGAAAGTGTATCAGTATGCATCGCATCCATTGCATTCGTGCATTCGTTTTTAAAGGGATAGCAGCCACATTTAGTTGCTATTGTCCGAGTCACAGATAGCCTAGATGTTAACTAAGCAACAAAAGAAAGACAGAAAACCACACACTGCTTTAACTGAAACATTTACATAGCCCTAAAGATTAATTAATTGATAGAAATAAATGTCGGTTTGAAAGAATGAAGAATATGGTAAACAAGTTACTATAAAGAATTGGTATTTAATTGAAAAGAAGACCATGTTCTTTATGAGAAGTGGTTTTATTTAATTTTAATATTAAGGCATGTTGTGTATCACCACCATTAAATTGTGTGTTTATCATGATAAAACCTTAATATTAAACCTATATAATGAGTTTGGAAATTTTAGAGAAATTCTTATTAAATGCATTGCACTGTAACTAAACCCATTAAGTTTTAGCCGACTAAATTTATTGTAGATTTAGTCGACTAAAATCTTATGATATTTCGTAGACTAAAACTAGACTAAAGCTAAAAACAATTCAGATGACTAAAATATGACTAAAACTAAATGGCATTTTAGTCAAAAGACTATGGCTAAAACTAAATCAAAATTTGTTGTCAAAATTAACACTGCTAACAATATAAGTACTTGTTATCAATTTAACTTGATCCTTGCTGAATGAAAGCATTAATTTCTTTCAAACAAAGAAAGAAATAGCTGACCCTGAACTTTGAACGGTAGTGTATATCGTTGCAAAAGATTTCCAAAAAAATATTAAGCAGCACATCTTGTTTTCAAGATTGATAATACCACTTTAAATTGCAATAATATTTCACAATATTCATTTTTTTTTTTCTGTATTTTCAATTAAATAAACACAGCCTTGATGAGCAGAAAAGACTTTGAAAAAACATAAAAAATATTACTCACTAGCATTAAAAATGTTGGGGTCAGTACATTTTTATTATATATTTTTAAAAGAAAATACTACTTTTATTTACCTATTTACTTTTTTTATTATTATTATTTAATTTTATCAGCACATTAGAATGATTTCTGAAGGATCATGTGACTTCTGAAGACTGGAATAATGACTGTTGAAAATTCAGCTTTGTCATCATATGAATAAATTCCATTTTAAAATGTATTAATATATAAAACAGTTATTTTAAATAGCAATAATATTTTAACAATAATACTGTATTTTCTATACAATTAATGCAGCAGGAGAGACATCGTTCAAAAACATGAACAAATCTTATGACAAATTATGAACATTCTACATATGGTATCATTTAATAATAGCATATATAATTATAATTTGCTCCGCTATTGAAATAATTTTATATGCAAAGCTACTGTGTAGTTGAACTAGTTTAAATGATGAGCAGCTTGTTCCATTTCAGTGAGGATGCTGCCTAGAAGGCACCTGCCTGTTTAGACAGTTGACAGCAAGGCAGCTTTCTTGGTTGTGAAACAGAGCTACTGTGAGCAGCTTTTAAACTAAATTTCAGTCTCACTGCCTCCAGCCTACTCACTACCCGTGTGGACACCAAACTCTATGAGCTCAGATTTACAAAAGCTTCTGCTGAAGAGACTTCTGTGCATGCACAATATTATCACCAGGGCATTTTTAAATCACAGAGATAGATCACAGAGCGCAGTACAATATTATTTTAATCACATGTTTAATGTGTGCAAGAGTGTGTTTGTTCATGCACCCAGGTGCAGCTCTTTGAGATGGATGTGATATGTTGGATATGGGCCTTCTTTAGGGAAATTGTCCTCATTAACCATGTTAAGCGGAGAAATGAGAACACTTTACACTGGGAGGAAGGAGTCTCCTGGGTCCCCCACACATATACCACCCATCTCACCTGCCTCTATGCATCATTACAAGGCCCCCACCCCCGTCTATCTATTTTGTTACTCTCTCTCTCCCTCTCTGTTTCTATTCCTCTTTTTCTTTGTCTTTTTCTGCTGTCCTCCCACAGCCAGGCAACCAAATGAAAACAAAGGGATCAATGCAGCTAGAAAACAATTACATTTAACTTCCATTTCAATCCCAAGGCATGCTGCAGCACAGATGAATCTCTGCCTTAAATGCCTCTGTCTCGCCGCCTCCCACTGCTCGCTGACTCCATCTATTCTCTGCAGCCACATCCGGTCCGGCCCCGGCCCTATACCTCGCACTGCATTACTGCAGCACACTTAAGGTCTTGGTTCATTTCAGAAAGGAAGTTATCAAATGATGCAAGAAGCAAACATATCGAATGATGTAGATGATGTTTCACTGATGTCTTCCCGATTGTTTTGCTGACGTGGTCAGGCGTGTAGATTTTCAGGGAACATTATTATAAGATCTCAAGACTGGGTAATGACTAAAGCAGAGCATATTGGGAGTTATATTTGTATATTTTTTTCATGCACATTCATAGGGCCCGTCCACACAAAGATGCATTTAGCTGTATACGTAAAAATTTTGTATCGTATTGGCGTTTCGTCCAGACGGACCCACCATTTTTGGAGTCTGTAACCTCTGTTTTTTTAAACTGGCTCCGAGAGTGAATACATCTGAAAACGACAGACTTGCAACTCAACTTGGACTTGCCTGTCTTGACTCGGGCATTGACTTGTGACTTGTCTGTCTTGACTCAGGACTTGATTCAAGACTTGAATGCAAAGAGACTTACTTGAGACTTACTTGTGACTTGCAAAATAATGACTTGGTCCCACCTCTGTTAAAAGGATTCTTCAGGATGCTATGGTTCTAAATAGAACTGTTACTACATGTAAAGAAACCATCTTTTTTAGAGATACTACATAGTTTTGAGTCAGTTTCAGTGGTTTCGTATGTACACAGATATTTTTTGAGACGGCCCTGTGTTTATGGCAGGCTCTGGGAGCTCTTTAGGGCTACGTAAGTGAATCAGTCAAGAGCAGTGTGTGGTTTTCTGTCTTTCTTTTGTTGCTTGATTAACATCAGTGACTCAGACAATAGTAACTAAATGTGGCCGCTATCCCTTTAAAATGCACGAACGCAATGGGTGCAATGTACTGATACACTTTCTCCCTACTGTTTACATAAATTTAAGATGTAATCAGCTGTGTTTACGTGAATACTTGTCAAAACGGACAATTCGAGATTTTCTGTGTTTATGCTTCGGTGTATGCGCTCAGAAAACAAGACCGAATTGAGTTCTCCCTTGCATCGTCTAATTTATCCATATGTCTGCATTTTGTAACGTTTTGTAAGACGTATTTTAGCTTGTGTGCCGCCGGTTTGTATGCATCTAACCTCCTACTACGCAACAGATTTTTCTGAATGAATCTCTTTCCATCTCGTCCCTCCCTAACATTTTCATCTCTTTTTTTATTCGTTGACGAAAATGCCAGTAGATTTGTATCATAGTTTTTGTCATTCAAAACTAATTTTAGCTTGTTATCGTAAAAAAATGTCAACGAAATTAACACTGCTCCATTCTAAAATCAAAAGACTACTTTTTATGATTCAGTCCAGGGGTGTCAAACTCAAGTCCTGGAGGGCCGGAGCCCTGCAGAGTTTAGATGTAACCCTAATTAAACGAGACTGTCCTCAAAGAAAATACGACCCAATTTTATGTTTTTTTATTCATCTTATACAACCCATTTTTACGTTTTAAAGTTAAGCGCCCTCTAGCGGGTGTAAAAATAATGACAGTGTCGCGTTGGATCTGACGTCATGAAATGACGTATGAGTTTTTGCACCACCCTCACGGTAATTCAAACATATTTTACTAGGTGTAATTCGTATGAATGACCACACCCAACCCCACCCTAAACCTACCCCTTACAGAAATAGTGCAAAATCATGATTTATAGTGCATATTCCAAAAAAAAAACATGCTTTGAGAATGTGTGCATTCTCTGGTATCAAACCTGTGTTCGTATGATTACACCACTTTGTAGTGCAACACTCTACCAACTGAGCTACACGTAATCCTGCAAGTGCATTAGATACATGCTGATATGGGAGCAATTGTTGTATACGCTCTATGGAGACGTATTTTGAGGATTTGTGAAAACGACTTACGTCGGGCGTATAAGTTGGAGGACATGAATTAAACACACCTGATCCAACTAATCAAGTCCTTCAGACTTAATTGAAAACTGCATAGTACGTGTGTTGGAGCAGGGTTGGAACAAAACTCTGCAGGGCTGCAGACCTCCAGCAGTTTGACACCCCTGATTTTGCCCAAAGAAGTTACCAAGATGGCCACTGAGTCTACTAACTGATTATTCAAAGCAATAGTTGACCAAAAGTAACATGAAAGTTCTGTTTCCATTTATTCACCCCAGTGTCATTCCAAACCTGTATGAAACCTCTTCTTTCTTGGAACACAAAAGTAGAAAATGTTATGTAATATACTGGTTTCTTTTTTTCAGTGAAATTACAATGAATGGGGACCCAAGCTTTCAAGAATAAAAAAAGCACCAAAAAATATTACTTGTCTTCTGAAATCATACTGTGTCTTTGTGTGATGAATTGGACTCAAAAGAACAATTCATTTATGGTTTTCTACTTCTTCCAGGACAGATGTCAAGATTTTCAGTGAATATTGTATTATTTTAATCTGTTCCTCACACAAAGCTATCATTAACCTTTATTTAACCAGTCAAGTCACTTGATAGGATAGTTCATCCAAAAATGAAAATTACCCCATAATATATATGTATAGGACTTTCGTCTTTCAGACAAATACAACCAGAGTTATATAAAAAAAGATGTCCTAGCTCTTCCAAGCTTTACAATTGCAGTGAATGGGTGTTGAGATTTTGAAGCCCAAAAAGTGAATACTTCCATCATAAGTACTCCACACGGCTCCAGGGGGTTAATAAAGGACTTCTCAAACAAAACGATGGATTTGTGTAAGAAAGCTTTATTAACCGCAATCTCTAGCTTCCGCTAACTGTTGTGGTGTCCCAGCGGATGATGTCTGGCGTGATAAATGTGGAGGCACAGAGGAGAGAGCAAAACAAAACACCAATTAGAAGTACAAAACTTAGTTCTGACAAAACTACCATATTCTCACCGGATCTTGCGCTACGTCATCTGCTGGAATGCCACTCTCTCACGAACGTACATAAAACAGTGGAAGTTAGAGATTACAGTTAATAAAGTTTTAAATATGGGTATTTTTCTTACACAAACGCATCGTTTCGTTTGAAAGTCCTTTATTAACCCCCTGGAGCCGTGTGGAGTACTTTTTATGATGGATAGATGCCGTTTTGGGGGTTTTAAAATCTCAACCCCATTCACTACCATTATAAAGTTTAGATGAGCCAGGACATTTTTTTTTATTGTACTCTGATTGTATTTGTCTGAAAAAAGAAATTCATATACACCTAGGATGGCTTAAGACCAAGTTGTTATTTACAGCAACATGTTATCTTTCTGTCATTTTCAATACTGACCATACGGTACAGGTTTAGAATTACATGAAAGTATGTAATATACCGTACAGACAAAGTTTTCACTTTTGGGTGAACTATTCCTATAAAGGAACTTTTGACTAAACACATTGGTCAAAGTGCCTGAAAGCAATCCGAAATAGATCTTGAGTGCTCGCCAATGTTGCGCATTTTACTTTCAAAAGTCTAACTCAAAAGAAAGACATCCCACACTATTCACTGCAGACAGGTCTGTGTGAAGGTAGATGTTAGTTCTGGTTAGGTAACTCCCCTGCGCTGAACTCTCTGCACTGAGCTGAGTTTGATCCTCCCTTACTGTGACCTGGTCATGCACAAATCAATGCAGTGTGCTCCATGTACAGCCCTCTTCTTCACACCAGAATGCTGCTTTTGAGTTTATGTAAGCTAGGACAGGCATCCATCTGCCCACACATGTCCTCTCTCACTCTGGGGACTCAGGCCTTTACAGTGAACGCACTGTGGGAGTGAAGTGCCAACCATTTTCTTTGGTCTGTATGGTTGTTAAATTGTATTCTGCATTCTAATATTGAACTCCAGTAATAAAGCTTGTGAATAAAAGGTGTGAGAGGCCAGACATGCTAATTTTAGTTGCCTATTTTGTGCAGTTCTGTGACAGCTCACCTTTTTCTCGAGCATTGGATGATGCTATGTAAAGTGAATTTTATGAGATTACATACATTTCCGTGAGATTACATACAGTTGTGCTCAAAAGTTTACATAACCCTTGCCGAATCTGCAAAATGTTAATTCATTTAGCAAAATAAGAGGGATCATACAAAATGCATGTTATTTTTTATTTAGTACTGACCTGAATAAGATATTTTACATAAAAGACATTTACATATAGTCCACAAGAGAAAACAATAGCTGAATTTATAAAAATGACCCTGTTCAAAAGTTTACATACCCTTGATTCTTAATACTGCGTTGTTACCTGAATGACCCACAGCTGTGTTTTTTTTGTTTAGTGATAGTTGTTCCTTGTTTGTCCTGAACAGTTAAACTGTCTGCTGTTCATCAGAAAAATCCTTCAGCTCCCACAAATTCTTTAGTTTTCCAGCATTTTTGTGTATTTGAACCCTTTCCAATGACTGTATGATTTTGAGATCCGTCTTTTCACACTGAGGACAACTGAGAGACTCAAGCACTCACTGATGCTCCAGAAGGAAAAAACATGCATTAAGAGCCAGGGGGTGAAAACTTTTGAAATTTGAAGATCATGGTAAATGTAACTAAGTTTGTCTTCTTGGAAACATGCAAGTATCTTCTATAGCTTCTGAAGGGCAGTGCTAAATGAAAAAAAAATTATATGTGATATTAAGGCAAAATGAGCAAAATGTACACATTTCCAATCTGTTCAAAAGTTTTCACCCCCGGCTCTTAATGCATGTTTTTTTCCTTTTGGAGCATCAGTGAATGTTTGCATCTTCTGTAATAGTTGCATATGAGTCCCTAAGGTGTCCTCAGTTTGAAAAGATGGATCTCAAAATTCTACAGTAAATGTTGGAAAGGGTGCAAATACACAAAAATGCTGGAAAACCAAAGAAATGGTGGGAGCTGAAGGATTTTTTTTGTATGATCCCTCTTATTTTATTAATTTTTAATAATATATTTCTCTTTAAGTTCACTCGTTTTGTATAGTTTTAACATTCACCTAATTTATATGGAATGAAAGCAATTTAGCCTATATAAAGTCAGCGGACAAAAGTTATTGCATCTCTTTACTTGATTAATAGTGCTAATTTATATCCAGTGCAATTAAAAATTGAAGTTAAAAACACTGTTAAAGAACATGCATAATGTAAAGGATGTTCACCTCCAAATTCTGTACAAAAATCACTTTATTCAGTGGGAAAGCAGCATTAGGGTTAATGTTAAATTATTAAAGCCATTTAAATAGTCAGGAGACAAGAGAAAATAAGAAAAGCATGTACGTTCTTTTAAAATCCACTGTTTGAGATGTTCTGGGCAGCCAGAGTCTCGGTCGAAAAGCGCCTGGATTGTAATTTCAGGAATTGTGCTTAATGTAACTTTAAATGTTAATGTGATGCTGCTCAGGGTAGAAACTAGGACATGGCTGCTTTGCAGTCAGTCGACGAGACCCTTTTCTCGTTAACGAGGTAACGGCATTCCTTAGGGAGTGTGAATGTGACGGAGACAAGGTCCCCTGTAAAGCACACTGCCCTGCACTAATTACACTTTAATTAGAGGAAAAACCCAAAGTAAAAGTCTGTAACTTTAGAGCTCGAGATCTAAGCTAAGATCAGTCTTGTCATAGTCGGGATGTGCGCTCATCGCTTCCTTGAGATCTTCAAGTAGTTTTGCGATGTGATTTGGAGAGGAAGTTGGCAGTTTCTTTGAGATATTAGCTCAGCTATGATGGAGTCTTGCTGTGTTTGTTGCAAAAGAGGTCGGTCCTTCGCAGGGCAACAGAAATATTGACAGTTTCATTTCTTGCTCCAGTCAGGCATATTCACACTTATGTCCCACCACAGCTACAGCAGAGTCAGCAACAAACACAGTGATTTGAGTGCCGGCGTTAACCGGGAGCCGACGTTCGTAAAGCAGATTTATGTCTAATCTGAAAATGAGATTTGCACAAAGGTGGAACTAGTAAATATGCAGAGCTTGGCATATAGGGTTGTTGAAAGGGTAGTTTACCTAATAATCAAAGTTCTGATGAATGTTGGGGTCTAAAAAATATCTAATCTAATCTTAACTTCCTTTAACTTTCAAAATACCTTTTTAGAAGAAAGAAACTGTTTAACCTTAAATGTGTTTTTGACATTGTTTGCACATAGACAGTGATTTTTCTTTTGGCTATTCATAAGACAATCTACTTGAAGGCAGTGATAAGTTACATCAAGATATGTCACAACTAGTCTCACTCTCAGACGGCACGTCCTCAGACCGCCCACAGTCTGTTCGCTGACCATCTGACTGATGCATATTGCTCACAAAACTGGAAAGCGCTTTCTCAATCTGGCAAGCTCCAATCCGATTGGCTGACTTCACACAAGTCGTGGGAGTGAAAGCATGCAGGAATTTTTATATATATATATATATATATATTTTTAATCATTGTCCCTGATTAAACTGATATTTACAAGTTAATGGGTTGAAAAAAGCACTTTTGACAACAACATGATCACTAGATTTGCAAAGGTTTGTCAGGTTGGAGCATTAAATCTTACAAAAAAGAAAATCTAAAATAAAATGTATTTTAAATATCTAAATAAAATATAGACAAGCGAACTAGATTTGAGAGCTTATGTTCAGCTATTCTTTTTAATAGTTATCTTTCAAACATTTGTTAATTTTTCAGATCAGGATCTAATTACTCACTAAAAACTCCTATAAATCATGTTGTCATGCCGTTTTAAGTATTACTTTGATGTAACAAAGTGGATATATTCAGGGCTCGAATTGAGGGGGATGCAGGGGGATGACATCTCCCCTGTTGAAAAAAAAAAATACAAAAAGCATCCCCTCTGTGGGTTGTGGTCCTAGTGTTGGTATCAAAATATGTAATTTCCATACCAAAACTACATATTTTACAGTCATCGTTATGCAGAGTGATCATAAACACAGCTAAAAAGCTTCCTACCACATTGGCTATCCTTCACAAAACTAATATCTACCACAGTTTTATCACAAGTAGAATGCTGTAAACCCACTAGAAAAAAATCAACCGGCCGCAACAGTTTAAAATGATCCCAATTCCAGTAAAAAAATGCAGATTTGTCAACCCTACATTCAGTACAAGCTGCATCCAAAGTGATTTCAAAACTCTGCATATTGATAGCGATTCTGTGATGCACGAAAATTATATTCAATATTAGAATGTTTGCGGGAACAGGATTAAGGAAAGGTCCCGCGCAAGGCTTTAATACAAAAACGCACACAATGAATGGCGAATGTAGAAAGCAAAAGTTAGAAGAGCTGACAAAAATCATAGAAGAACTGACATTATCGAGTATGTCATAGACTATATTACCATCCCCCCTGATTTTTTTTTACAATTCTACCACTGGTTCTATATTGTAAGTGTGTGAGTTGCTTACTTACTTTTATATTGTTCATTCAGACTAACACACAAACGCACATGAACACAAAAGGCGGGATTTATCACATGAACCAGTCACGGACAATCAACACCAGTCGTATCTAGTCATATTGCAATGGAGCCATTGCTTCCTCTCAGGTGACTTTCCCCCATTCTTTCTAAATTACCCCTCACCAAACTCACCGCACGCTTTAGGGTGTCTGTTAAAACTTAATGGGCTCAGGGGAGGCGAGAGAGACTTCTACTGTAACTTTACCTGCTGGTTGGACAGTGTTTCTTTAGAAAAACTATTGATACAATTTATAATGTTGTATTTTGTTATAACTTTGTTATAATTTTATTTTAGTACTACACATTTTTTATCATCCAATATTTTGAGGAGACACTGCGTCCCTTGCCTCCTCTGAGAAAACTGTATGAACTGCGGCTGGTTGCTTTCCATGTCAGTCAGTGGGTCTCTTCTTCTTATCTTAACAACCATAATTTCCCAAAAATCACCATACATGTGAGAATACCATCACTTGAGAGAACTCTGAATAATGGCAGATTGCTGGAGTTTGGAAAAAGTTTGGGAAAATAATGGAGATATTTTACAGAGTGGGAGTTTGAACAGTATATTTGTGTTCTCTTCTCTTCTCTGTGTGTGTGTGTGTGTGTGTGTGTGTGTTTGTACATATCCGAGTGGGTGTTTGAGCAGTTGGAGCATTGCTCCTCTTTGAACTCACAGTGATACTGACTCAGGATTGACTCACACAATAAACAGAATAGAGTATCACAGCATTAAATCAATAAAATGCATAGAAAATAGAAAAATGTTATTGACTTTTCTATTTATATAATATAATCTAAAATATAAGACATTCTATTAAATATGAATAGCGTTTGGGAAAGCTTGGGGAAAGGGAGGAAGACACTCAAGAAAAAAACAACAACAACAACAACAACAACAGCGCTGGGCTGTTCTCTTCAGCTGTGGCCAAGTTGATCAGTCATGCTGTTTTATATACCCTGTATGTTATTCTCAATTTCTCAGATCTGGCCTCAGTACAGCTAATTAGGTCAGTACTCACATAATGCGTAATATACAAAAGGGTACAGTGTAGTGGAAATTAGAGGTTTGGAAACTGTCCGTTAAGGGATAAAACAGCATTTTATTTGGTATCGCAATCAATTATGAAGTTAAGAAGGCTTCTGCCATCAGAAGTGGATTATTCATAGCTAGATTTGACAGTGTTGTGGTTGTGTAATTCCGTTTACTAAGCAGGGCTTGGATCTGGCATTTTAAACATTGTGACAGCACTCAATCTGTAGCACCCATTCTCAGAGTCCAGATTCATGGTGGGCGTTGGAACAGAGGTGTCAAATGAGAGCGCTTTCATCCCTGGCTGAGTCCTTCCCTCAAATTTCAGTGTCAATGTGTTCTGCCTTCCATAAGCTTGTACTTTCAAATTAGTTACACTTGGTTGTACTGAGACTGACTGTGTAAATCTTAAAGTTTGCTTGTACTTCAGAGCCCATATGGTTGTCCTGAAAAAGAAAATTCTGTCTTTATTTACTAACCCTCTTGGCATTTCTAACTCATAAAAAAAATATCAAACTCAGCTTTTCTTATAAAGTAAAGTTTAGTATTTTTTTTTTTTTGTTAAAAACATTATCAAAAAATTCAGCTTTTCTTATAAAGTAAAGTTTAGTATTTTTATTTAATTTAATATTAATAATTAATTTTTTTTTTTTTCCATACAGGTATCACTACTGTGCTGACCATGACCACCATCAACACCCACCTGAGAGAAACACTTCCGAAAATCCCCTATGTCAAAGCCATAGACATGTATTTGATGGGCTGCTTCGTCTTTGTCTTCTTGGCTCTGCTGGAATATGCTTTTGTCAACTACATTTTCTTTGGACGAGGGCCTCAGATGCAGAAAAAGTTGGCGGAGAAAGCTGAGAAAGCTAATAATGATCGCAACAAGTATGATGGCAACAAGGTAAAAGTCATTTTTATCTATTGCAATGCCAGTTTGGAGAATGACTGTATTGTGTGCTGAGAATTGAGTGTGAGCTTGTTTTTTTGTTTTTTTTTTTAATAAAAGGTTGTGATATGTTAGCTCTAGGGATACGATGCAATATCATGAGCAAAGAGGAGGAAAAAACACAAATGTGAAGTTTCTAAGTAACAGTAGTGGTGTTCATGAAAATGTTGCAATTAAAAAGCAATGAAACTCTTACTGTTCTACAGAATTAGGTAACAATGCAACATCATTAGCTGGCAACACTGCAATATTAAAAGAAATCAATATTTGTAAAAGCCTTCATAATGCTTTGGACAAAAAGTGGTAGTATTGTATAGTGGATAAAATTAAATATAAACCATGAACCAAAAACTTGCTGTGTGCAAATAATTCTCACACCTTGTCCTAACAAGACATGACGCAATGCCACGACATGCAATAAAATTTATCTTTTCCATGCTAATCAGAGGTTTTGCATAACCAGTTGCAATGCACAGCAGGCGTCTAGGTTGGAACAACAACATACAAACAATGACAATGATAATCTCAAGTGCTTCATTTATTGTTAAAAGTGTGTACTAACAAGTCTGAATATCATTTTGCATGGACTTTATAGACATGCTGAAAGTGACAGTGGATAATTTAGATCTTGAAAATGAAGGAAAAATTAACAGTAAAACTGTGAACTGTATTCCATACCAAAGACTGTATCAGTCACTCAGTATATACAGTATCTCACAGAAGTGAGTACACTCCTCACATTTTTGTAAATATTTTATTATATCTTTTCATGTGACAACACTGAAGAAATTTCTGATTTCAATTTTTTTGCTACAATGTAGTGAGTGTACAGCTTGTATAACAGTGTAAATTTGCTGTCCCCTCAAAATAACTCAACACACAGCCATTAATGTCTAAACTGCTGGCCACAAAAGTGAGTACACCCCTAAGTGAAAATGTCCAAATTGGGCCCAAAGTGTAAAAATATTTTGTGTGGCCACCATTATTTTCCAGCACTGCCTTAACCCTCTTGGGCATGGAGTTCACCAGAGCTTCACAGGTTACCACTGGAGTCCTCTTTCCACTCCTCCATGACAACATCACTTTAGCTGGTGGATGTTAGAGACCTTGCGCTTCTCCACCTTCCGTTTAAAGATGCCCCACAGACGCTCAATAGGGTTTAGGTCTGGAGACATGCTTGGCAAGTCAAGTCAAGGCAGTGGTCGTCTTGGAGGTGTGTTTGGGGTCTTCAGTATGTCACAGTACATGTTGGCATTTATGGTTCCCTCAATGAACTGTAGCTCCCCAGTGCTGGCAGCACTCATGCAGCCCCAGACCATGACACTCCCACCACCATGCTTGACTGTAGGCAAGACACACTTTTTGTCTTTGTACTCCTCACTTGTTTGCCGCCACACATGCTTGACACCATCTGAACCAAATAAGTTTATCTTGGTCTCATCAGACCACAGGACAAGGTTCCAGTAATCCATTTCCTTAGTCTGCTTGTCTTCAGCAAACTGTTTGTGGGCTTTCTTGTGCATTATCTTTAGAAGAGGCTTCCCTACTGGGATGACAGCCATGCAGACCAATTTGATGCAGTGTGCGGTATAGTCTGAGCACTGACAGGCTGACCCCCCTCCCACCCCTTCATCCTCTGCAGCAATGCTGGCAGCACTCGTACATCTATTTAATCTACATCTATCTCCCAAACACAACCTCTGGATATGACGCTGAGCTCGTGCACTCAACTTCTTTGGTTGACTATGGTGAGGTCTGTTCTGAGTAGAACCTGTCCTGTTAAACCACTGTATGGTCTTTACCATCATGCTGCAGCTCAGTTTCAGGGTCTTGGCAATCTTCTTATAGCCTATGCCATCTTTATGAGGGGCAACAATGATTTTTTTCAGATCCTCAGAGTGTTCTTTGCCGTAGGGTGCCATGTTGAACTTCCAGTGACCAGTATGAGAGAGTGAGAGCGATAACACCAAATCTAACACACCCACCTGATCCCCATTCACACCTGAGACCTTGTAACACTAATGGTTCTCATGACACCAGAGTGGGAAGATGGCTAATTGGGCCCAATTTGGACATTTTCACCTAGGGGTGTACTCACTTTTGTGGCCAGTGGTTTAGACATTAATGGCTGTGTGTTCAGTTACTTTGAGGGGACAGCAAATTTACACTGTTATACAAGCTGTACACTCACTACTTTACATTGTAGCAAAGTTTAATTTCTTGAGTGTTGTCACATTAAAAGATATAATAAAATATTTACAACAATGTGAGGCGTGTACTCACTTATGTGAGATACTGTATATTTAATAATATTAAAATGTTTTCATATTTATTAAATAGATTATGTACTCATCCGTTTTGCAGGTGTGCGATTTGCGATTTGATTATTGATTTTAAATTCATATTTGTCAAATTGCTTGTTGCTGAAATCTTGTCAAGTATGGTTAGGTGATAAAATTAAAGTAATAGTTCACCCAAAAATTCTGTCATTAATTACTCACGACATGTCCTTTCAGAATTGTAAGACCTTTGTTCATCTTCGGAACACAGATTAAGATATTTTTGATGAAATCCGAGAGCTTTCTGACCCTGCATACACTCTTAAAAGTAAAGGTGCTTCACAATGCCATAGAAGAACCTTTTTGTCAAAATGATTCCATAAAAAACCTTTCTGTTTCTAAAAAGGTTTGTGGCAAAAGAAGGCTCTTCAGATTATAAAAAGGTAAGAATGAGATGGTTCTGTGTACAACCAAAATATGGCATTGCGGTGAAGAACCTTTTAAAGCACCTTTATTTTTAAGAGTGTAGACAGCAACGCAATTGACACATTCAGGGCCCAGAAAGGTAGTAAGGACATTGTTAAAATAGTCCATGTGACATCAGTTGTTCAACCATAATTTCATGAAGCTACGAGAAAACTTTTTTGTGTGCAAAGAAAATAAAAATAACTTGATTTAGCAATTTCTTCTTTTTCCAAGTCAGTCTTCACCACCATTCATAACACTATGGTTGAACCACTGATGTCACATGGACTATTTTAACGATGTCCTTACTACAATTCTGGGCCCTGAACATTGCATTGCTGTCTACGCCATATTTTTGCTAAGCTATATGCTGTTTCCATGCTCTGCTTCTTTAAGTGGTACAGTATACTTTCCTGCTTTGAATCCTGGAAAATTCTGTAGTGTTTTTTTTTGTTGTTGTTGTTGTTTTTGTGTATTTAAGATGCTTTCCCAGTACTGCTGTAAGTCAATATTCTTCCTGCAGGTTTAACCCTGGAAAATTTTTTTAGAAATACGGGCACTGACATTAGCATGTGGATAGTTATACAACAACAACATCCTGAAATACATGTCATTTTTCCTTTTAAACAAAGACAAATTCCAGACTCGAGTTGAGATTTTTGAGGTTAATCCAGATAAACAACATACTCTTGTTTGTGTTTTTCTGACCAGTCTGTTCAGGAGGGAGGCAACTGCAAGCCATCATCTGTTAAACAATCCAATCAGGTACAAGGCCACCGTCACTCACGAGGGGTGAGTGTGTGTATTGCTGTCTGTTTTGTCAACATTTGTGAGCTCTCTCCTGAAATCCTCCTAGCAACAGTTTCCCCCTATTTACCGCAAAACAGTGTTTCTCAACTGGTGGGTCGTATGTATGTTCTCACAGTACGGACAAATAACATTGTTAAAGGGAAGGTTCACCTAAAAATGAAAATTCTGTCATTAATTACTCACCCTCATGTTGTCCCAAACCCGTAAGACCTTTGTTCATCTTCAAAACACAAATGAATATATTTTTGATAAAATCAGAAAGCTTTCTGACCCTGCATAGACAGCAACGCAACTGACACAACTGACACAGAAGATACTTTTTGTGCGCAAAGACAAATATTTAATTATAGTTACTATTTTAACAATGTCCTTACTACCTTTCTGGGCCTTGAACTTCGTAGTTGCATTGCTGTCTATGCAGGTTCAGAAAGCTCTGGTATTTCATCAAAAATATCTTAATTTGTGTTCTGAAGATGAACAAAGCTTTTACAGATTTGGATCAACATGAGGGTGCTTAATATCCAATGTAAAATCTGGGTCCTGATTCAAAACTAGTCGAGAGCCACTGAAAACTCAAGTTCTTTTGTGTTAACTTGCTTTTGTGTCTTGGTTTTGTCTTCCTCTATATGTAATAGTGTGATTTCTGGACCATCTGAAAGTTCAGCAAGATTACCAGAAATCCACTTGTGATGTTCTTCATTCAGTTGAAGATTCTGGTTCAGTGCACATCATCTCATAGCACAGCAATATACAATACTCATGTTCATTCACTCCATTACAAACACTGATCAAGATTATGACGCAAGCTTGCGCTGTAATGATATTTTTGCAAGAATGTATTTCTGAATTATTTATTACTGCAGAGACTCTGAGGTAACACTAAATAAACAATTAATCTCATGGATGGAGCTCCTCTTGTGAAATAACCTGAACTTGTTTTCCAGTAAAACAGCAATTATTTATGTAATTTAGCATTTTTTTCCTAGTTTCATACTGCTGTTTTAATTAATCCACATTAGTTGTGTGCACCATATAGTCACAAATCTATAATAAAATCCTATGGTGTCTAGGTTACATTACAGTTTCAAACCTACACTTTATAGATGAAAACTTTTGCTCTTTAATATGATCCTTGTGAGGTTAAAACTTGTTCTTTTCTTTTTTTTAATTGTAGTCCCAGTACAGCTCATTAACAAAGCTGCCATTTATAACCTAAATATGATTTGAGATTACAGTTGTACAACGTAATTATACTGAATATTACTTTTTGAAATTGTGGCTTGTTTAGAGCGTCTCATTATCGTACTGTTACTACAATGATGCATTAGCATGTTGATGTTTTTGTAGTACTAGAGATTATAGGATGAGTGCTGTTCAATTCTATATGCTGTACTGGAGAGCCCAGTAATTAATGTCTGTGGCATGTGTCTATGGCAGTGCTTTACATATATCTTTTTTTTTTTTTGAGCATTGCAATGTAGTGGTTACATAATGTAACTGAAGAATCTTATTCAAATGACAAGACATGGCCACATAAAATCTAGTTGTCTTTCACTTTTGTGCAAAGAATTGTTCTGAGAACATTGACAGCTCTTTTATTCTTTATGTACAGTTGAAGTCAAAAGTTTACATACACCTTGCGGAATCTGCAAAATATTAATTATTTTACCAAAATAAGAGCGATTGTACAAAATACATGTTATTTTTTATTTAGCACTGACCTGAGTAAGATATTTCACATAAAAAAATAAAAAAAGGTTTACATATAGTCCACAGGAAAAAATAATAGTTTTAACAATAATGGCTTTTCAGCATTTTTGTGTATTTGAACCCTTTCCAACAATGACTGTATGATTTTAAGATCTTTTCACACTGAGGAAAACTGAGGGGCTCATATGCAACTATTACAGAAGGGTCAAACGCTGACTGATGCTTCAGAGGGAAAAACGATGCATTAAGAGCTGGGGTGTGAAAACTTTTAATAGAATGTGTACATTTTTCCTATTTGCCTAAATATAATATTTTACTGCTCTTCAGAAGCTACAGAGGACACTTACATGTTCCCCATAAGATAAAATAAGTAAAATTTACCCTGATCTTCAAATTCAGGAAGGTTTTAACCCCTCGGCTCTTAATGCATTGTCCCTCAGTTGTCCTCAGTGTGAAAAGATGGATCTCAAAATCATACAATCATTGTTGGAAAGGGTTCAAATACACAAAAATGCTGAAAAACCAAAGAATTTGTGGGACAGCGAGCAGTTTAACTGTTCAGAACAAACAAGGGACTCATGAGCAACTCTCACAAAAAAAAAAACACACACAGCTGTGGATTATTCAGGTAACAACACAGTATTAGGAATCAAGTGTATATAAACTTTTTGAAGGGGTCATTTTTATAAATTTAATTTAATAATCTATTTTTTTCTTGTGGACTATATGTAAAAATCTTTTATGTAAAATATTTTTTCATAATCATTTTTTTTTTCATCTTATTCTTATTACTAAATAAAAAATAAAATGCATTTTGTATCATCCCTCTTATTTGGGTAAAATAATTTACATTTTGCAGATTCTGCAAGGTGTATGTAAACTTTTGACTTACCACTTAAACCACTTTTCATTCTTTAAATCCCCACTTGTCTTTTTGGGGCTATTTAGAATAACTCTTTCAATATCAGTTTGTAGAATTTTTGAACCCTTTAAAGCCTGACAAGTTTTGATCATGGCCTTAGTAGGCTTTACAGAGTTAAAGAAAAACATGGTAACCAGTGTTTGTCTATGCTTGCAGGTTGACTCCCAGGGAAATATCCTTCTAACCACCCTGGAGATCCACAATGAGGTGGCCGGGAACGAGATCACCACCAGCGTCAGCGAGGCCCGAAACTCCACTTCAATGGTGTTCGATAACTCAGGGATCCAGTATCGTAAACAGAGCGCAGCGCGGCCCGAAGGCCGCCACAGCATGGACAGGAACACACAGCCCAAGAAACCGCGGCTACGCAGACGCTCTTCCCAGCTTAAAATCAAAATCCCTGACCTCACAGACGTGAACGCCATCGATCGATGGTCACGGATAATATTTCCCTCAGCTTTCTCTCTTTTCAACTTGATCTACTGGCTGTATTACGTGAATTAGGCCTGAGACGTCAGTGGGGTTTTTTTCACAGTTTTTCTTGTTGCCAAGTGGAAAATAGAGACTTTTTTTGCTCAAGGGACGTACATCAGCGCCATATATATTGAGGTTTTTCTACAATTGAACCTTTGCGACGTTGTGAAGGGTTACGAAGGAATGCTACCTGCACTAAAACCCATTCTCACATGCAGTACATATGTACTCAAACATTCCCATACACAAAATCAGTTTTCTAAAGACTATCTGTATACATACATGTTGCAATTTTTTGAAGCAGCAGGACTTCCGCATGATGCACTCAGAACTGTTTTTAATTTGTACATGTTGCTGTTATTCAGATTGAAAGATGCTAAATGCTAATGTTTCATGCCAATAAATCTTTATTGTTGGAGCACAGGAGATTAATATCGAAAGAAGATAAGATAGTTGTGGAAATGCAATATGACAAGGGTTGTAGATCAAATCATGTCTTCAGTTTTAAAGCTTGCTACGTAAACATCAGCTGCACTAAACGTTGCTGTTCTGATCTTATTTAGACAAAGTTTGTATATAATCTTGTTATGAAATGCTTTTGGAACATGATTTCCATCCGCCTTGGGTTGATATGATTATGCGCCACTTTTTGCAATCATCATGTAAAGTGCTTCAGTACATGTAAGATAAGATAATAATTGTACACTTATCTCATTCCAAGGATATCAAAATGAACAAATACTGCAAATGTGGAGTATTTAAATCAGGGCCTGCAAAGGATTTCCACAAAGCCACCATGAACATCAAGCATACGCAGACGAACAATCCTGACATTGTGTTTTGCTTTTTGTTAGTAGATGTGTAGCATTACTGTATGATTTTCAAGTGAGAGGTTTGGGTGTTTTATTCCCCTCCATTTTATAAAGAATGCCTGAGTCATTTCAGATATCATTGTGGGCCTTATGTAAACATTGTATGGCCCATTTACAACACATCACTTCATTTCTTCCCTTCCGGTGAGGGTTATTTTCATTGAAGGTAAATGGAAAAGCTCGTAATGCATTTGAGGGAATTATACGTTAGCATCAATACACAACTTGTCTCAGGTTCTCGTCCAACAGGAAAATGACCCAAATTTTCTGATTGTCGGTATTCACATCATATTTGTTGTGATTAATTTGTATTATATCCTTGTGTACAGCAACAATGATTACATAGATTTAGACAGCATGATATTGTTTGCATTTAGAGATTCTACACTGTTTGTATATGATTTTGTTTCGGGAGATTTCTTTTCCATCGGTCATATGCACTTACTCTGTTTCAGGGGCTGAAAACTGCTGTCTGGTTGAGAGTAATGTTGTATACTCACGCTTGCAAATCATCTAAATATATTTATAAATCTCTTTAAAATATCCCGTATGTGCTGTTAACATGTCATTTTAACAGGTTGCTTTGCAGTTGCATTGTGTCAGTAGATGCTCATTGATTCTTTAATTATTTTTCTTCCCTCTTCTATTGTGTTGTAAATATATAACCCGCAATCCACACGTGACCCATTTCTCTCTTTCTTTTTTTTTTTTCTAATATTCACTTTTGAGGTTTTATTCTGTACAGTCAATCCCACAAATGACCAGATCTCTATTTATGAAATGTGTTTAAATGATTAGATAAACGAGGCTTGAATGTCCTGAGGACAATATGAGGAAATGGAATAAACTTTACTCTTTCAAGTAATTCGTTTTGCCTTATTTTGAAAATCTGATAAGGTGTTTTAATATATTTTAATTGTTGTCATTATCAAAATCATTATGCATACAATTATGCATTTGAAATAAATATAACAAGCTATAACTGACCAACTATGAACATTTGAATGACGTTCCCCAGTTAAACGTCTTATGCGATATTGAATATTGCTCTTGTTGGTTTTATTAATAGTAGATTATTGACGTTTTTCGGGGTTGGGCAAGAGTTTATAGATTTCAATAAGCTGTCTCTTTAAATACTTCTCATGTTTATATAAACGCGATACGCGATCTTCCATTCTGCGTTAAAAGCGTCAAAACGACATTTATTGTTTGATTCGTTAATAATAATAATAATAATAATAATAATAATAACGTGAACCCCGAGAATTAATTAAATTATTATCGTTGTTTTATTTTGCTTTTAATCGCGTTTCTCGACATACTCAATTTCAAATGACAGAACGCGTTACATATTTGGTTATATCATGTTAAAATACTTCCTTCTATTAAATTTAATATGCAGACACAACTATTAGTAAACCAATTGTAGTTTAATTTCTCTCGCATGAATAAACATCGCGGCACTATCAAAAGATTTATGTTGGTTTGAGCAGACTGACCACCCAACGCATATAATTTTCACAACCAATGGCGTGAATTTGGGGGCGGTGCTATATGTTTGACTGACCAATGACAGACAGGGAGTGTTCCCTTTCGGAGTTTGTTAATATTTCGTTTCATACATTTTCTGTCATCCTGATGAGCCAAGCCTGTGAGAAGGTAATTTGTTTACTTTTATTTTTTTTTTAACAGCTTTATCAAGTGTTTAGAGAGGGCAGATTGGACAGGCTTGCATCAGGTTTGCAAATCCTGAGCATAACACTACATCATGCATCCAATTTAATAGTAATTCAATAGCAGTATGAGAGTAATAATAACTCTGAATACAAACTCCATCTTATTGGGTTTGAGCAGTGTTGGGAATAAATACAGTATTTGACATTATAACAGCAGGAACTGCGGGTGAAAATGAAAAAAATAAATAAATAAAGTTATATATACAACGACATGAAAATCTGCAGAAACATATTGCAGGGGACAATGCCCATAAAACCAACAAACTCCAACGTGCATTTCTAGAGAAAACAGAAAACAGCCCTCCCCTATCTGCAACGCTTCTGTCTAAAGCAGGCTGAGTTGAACATAAAGGGTTAGGCATCACAAACATGACTAATGTTACTGGCACATGTGACTGATTTCATTTAATAGATGTATTAATCAGTGGTCATGTTGAAATAGCACTGCTGCTCGGATCATATCTTGCCAATGTAGGTGAACAAGTTCTTAACAAGAGTGATTGAGTTCACCATCAGTCACCTGAAGGATGATGTGTATGTGACGAGGAAAGCACTAGGTTGATATTAATGTTTCATGGTTGTTTTACTGTTTTAATTTTGCTGACGCTAGTAGGGAAAAACCTATTGACCTCTGTAGACGTCTTTTAGTCGCCGCAGGTAGCCATAAAATCTCGCATCACATAGCAAAGTGCTAATTTGTCAGTCATATTTTATAATACACACTCTGCTAATTGGCAGTCAACATAATAATGACTCATCTGTGTGCAGAAGTCTGAGTTCAAAGTTAGACTTAGTTTTCCTATAGTTATATAACAATTTCCTACAGTTTCATATATTAATCTATCCCCTTCACATGTAGCGTGTACACTGAAAAATAAAGGTTCTTTATGACATCTGTGGTTCCATGAAGAACCTTTAACATACATAGAAGCTTTAGTTATAGATACATATTAGCCTAATATTTCACCTACCTGACTGGAAATAATATGAACAAACACAAATGTTGTCAAGATTCTTGCCCTGGAAATCCTGGTTCAGTTTGGCCAAACATAAATGCTTTTTGTTCATCAGACAGTTTTTTGCACTCTTCTCCTTGATTTGTTATAACTTTTGGCAGTCTGTAGTACTCCAAATGTTTTTCCTGGTCTGACCGATTAGTACAGCCCAAAACATGACAATAATTGACCACTTTCAGCAGCAATAATCAAAAAAATATGCAAGTTTCGTTCGGTTCAGTGGCATTGTTTACATTCAGTATGGCCAATATGACGCGTTGTGAAAACACTCTATTTCATTTTCATTTGTTACATCACTTGAGGTTAAACTCTCTTGTTTTTTTGCTCATTTCTATAATGTTGTGGTTTTGTTCATTTTCATTTGCTTGTTTTTAGTGTGAACATTCATCACTGCAATAAATATCCAGCCTCCCAGCTTCTGCTGTGAAATGCTGCGAAGACAAATTTGGATGAAATACTCACTACATAACAAAGACAGGTCAGTCTCCGTTATTCATTTCTCAAATTACAGCAAATGTGTAATTATGCAGAACCAACATAAACAAAAAAAATCACTAGCTACACAGAACACATAAATGCACATGCACAACACACATACAGACACCATAATGACATTGTGTGGACATGAAAGGGCACGTTGACATGTATGCACATGATTTATTATCCTCATCTAATTTGAAAAGGGGATGATAACTTCATTTTAGCAGGTATTACTAATTAAAGTAGAAAATGCACTTGTAAGCAGAACAAGTTTTCCTCTAATGAATCCCATGAGTTGGTTCCCTAATAGATTTTTAATCTGATCTTTCCCCTGTCACCTAACTAATGGGGATATAAACAGGATCTTTAAGGCATATCATTTTATCTTTATCAAAAAATAACATAGATCAGCACTGGGCAGCGGATACTGGCTTATCGATTAATTTTTTCCTGTAATGATCATCTTTTTGAAATCGTTCTTGTGATAAATGGCAAAAAAACTGCAACGCATTTAGGCTTTGAGACATGAGACTTGAGAAGTGGTATAGTCATTATTAAAATGAAACCCCCTGAACCCGAAGCTATAAAATCCAGCTGTGAGCTGCTCAATCTGTCTCATGTTTTATCTGTCACAGTAGACTGATGTCTAATTGTTAAGGTACCAAGGCTGCAGGTCTCCATGTAGGAGTGACCCAGAAATGGGAAGCTCTATCAGACACGAAAGTGATTACATTTCATTCTGTCCCTCACACAAAGCTATGATATACACCATGGTTTCTACACAGTTTGCTTTTAGAAGGCTTGTCCTTTGGTCAAATATTGACAGAATCTCTGGGCTACTTTAAAGAGCTATTATGCCCCTTTTTTACCAGATGTAATATTGGTTTTGGCTGTCCCCAGGATGTGTCTGTGAAGATTTAGCTCAAAATACCCCACAGATCATTTATTATACCATGTGGAAAATGTCATTTTTGGGGCGTGTCTAAAAAAAGAGTTGTTTTGGTGTGTATCATTTTAAATGCAAATGAGCTGCATATTTCCGCCCCGTCTTCAAAAGAGGGCATAGCATATACATCTCTGCTTTGCATACCTACAGCAATAAACAGTTTGTAGAACCAACATGACTGAGAGCGAGAGAACTGGTGTTCATCTATGCATATGGGAAGCCAAACTCACCGAAAGTGGGACAAAACAGTGTGATGATACAGAGCTCGCGCATCACTTAAAATACTTTGATAACTTACACACACAAATGTGACCATGGACCACAAAACCAGTCTTAAGTAGCATGGGTATATTTGTAGCAATAGCCAGCAATACATTGTATGGGTCAAAATATAGTGTCAATGCCAAAACTAATTAAGATATTAAGTAAAAATCATGTTCCATGAAGATATTTTGTAAATTTCCTGCCATAAATATATAACAATTTTATTTTTGATTAGTAATATGCTTTGCTAAGAACTTTATTTGGACAAATTTAAAGTCATATTGTCCTATCCTAGCAATACATCTATTTATTCAGTATTTAGATTATGTACAGTTGTGCTCAAAAGTTTACATACCCCATCTAGAATCTGCAAAATGTTAATTCTTTTCAAACTAAGAGGGATCATACAAAATGCATGTTGTTTTTTATTTAGTACTGACCTGAATAAGATATTTTACATAAAAGACATTTACATATAGTCCACAAGAGAAAACAATAGTTGAATTTATAAAAATGACCCTGTTCAAAAGGTGAAAACTTTTGAACAGAATGGAAATGTGTACATTTTGCTGACTTTGCCTAAATATCATATTTTTTTTTCATTTAGCACTGCCCTTCAGAAGCTACAGAAGATACTTGCATGTTTCCAAGGAGACAAAATTAGTTAAATTTACCATGATTTTCAAATTTCAAAAGTTTAAGAATTAAGGGTATGTAAACTTTTGAACAGGGTCATTTTTATAAATTCAACTTTTGTTTTCTCTTGTGTCTTTTATGTAAAATATATTATTCAGGTCAGTACTAAATAAAAAAAGCATGTGTTTTTGTATGATCCCTCTTATTTTGCTAAAAAAATGAACATTTTGCAGATTCTGCAAGGGGTATGTAAACTTTTGAGCACAACTGTATAAATGTCAATTTTCAAAAATTGAATCTTATGACTGGTTTTGTGGTCCGGGGTCACAAATACAGTTAGCTAAGCACTATAACAACATGACATTCACAAAGCAGTCTCGAGTGAAATGATTTGTGCAGACATACGTATTTAGGTAGATTTTAAGGTGCATTACCTCGAAAAATAAAAGTAATCCACTGTGACCTCAGTGGCTCAGATGTTGCTCAGCTGCTCGATCAAAAATATGCTGAGGGCGGAAACTATGGCAATGCTGACTTGTCAGTCAGCGTCCGTGGGCGGGGCCTAAACAATGCGATGTCACATTGTTTAGAAAATCAAAACGCCATGCTTAGTGAGACTGATTTGGTTTAATAGGGATTAAAAATAAGGAGTGGGTGGATTTTTATCATTGTAGGGTGGTTGTGTAAAAATGGATTTTGCATAATAGGTGCCCTTTAATTCTAATTAAAGGTCATGAACTATAGAAAAATAGGTATGAGAGATCAAGGGATCTTTCTGTGTGTGTGTGTGTGAGGCCATTTTTATTGCTTTAATTGCCCAGGAGACATGGTAGACTTTTCAGTCATAGTTCAAGCATCAGCTTTGTCTCAGATGTGTCTCCTAAAATAAAAAATAGAATCAAATTTTGACATAGAGCAACAGCACAGAGCTATAAAATGAATGTGGACAGCACAGCTCACTAAATTTGATCATTGTTTGATGAAAAATGTTTGAGTTCAAAATGAAATCTTAGCAAGACTTAGCAAATCTGAACACAGTTTGTGATAAAATTATTTTGGAGATTACATGCAAAGAAAATCTGAGAAGCAAGAGTCATAAGCGAAAGTCTCCATTGTCCTGCATTTAATCACATTGCTGTCTGGAAGAAACAATTGAGATATTATGAAAATGTAATTTAGTCTTTTCTTTCTGGGATGTGGACAAAAATGACCAAAGTTAGATCTCAGTACAAAACAAAGTTAAGGAATTGTTCAAAAATGTTCATCATACAAATAATCATAATTAGATCATTACTGTGAAAGCTTATATGTAGCTCAGTTGCCTTTTAATGCAATACAGCTGCATATTCAGAATTGCACAGTATTGCAGCATACAGTATAACTGTGTATACAGCAGTTCTGTGTTCTCTGTTACAGGATATTGCCTTTAAAGCAAGCTGACTCTGTCTAATCTGTCAAAGGGGACATTTCATGTCGTTCAGTCAAGAAATGGAGTGCAACATAAAAATTAAATCTTATAGGTTTTGTGAATAAGAGCAAATCCTTCCAACCGCTTAATAGGTTTCATGCTTGAACAGGAATCTTATTATAGTCTAGATACTCAGAGTTGCGGTTCCCTCCCTGCACACTTTTTTCCTGTTTACTTGATACATTTCTAAGCTGTTTTAGGTTTTCAGTTAAATTTAAGATCTGGAAGCTATAAAAGTGTCACAAATTGTGTCAATGAGTACATTTGAACTTGCATTCCTGAATTCTGGTTAAAACAGTGTTTCAGCTATGATAAAATGATATAATCACATTGATGAAAAAAAATCTGCTTACATAGCTGTTTTGTATAATGCAAATCACCCTTAGAATAATATTGTTATTTTTTACTAGAGATGCACCGATATAAAATTTTCACAGATAAGGAGACTTTCCTTTATTTCCTTTGCAAACAAAACTTAGTTCTCACGAGACTAGCATATTTTCACCAGAGCTTACGCTACGTTTACGTCCGTTGGAATGCAACTCTCTTAGCGGAAGCTAGAGATTGTTTTTTGAAGTACTTTTTATGATGGATGGATGCACTTTTTGGGCTTCAAAATCTTAACCACCGTTCACTGCCATTATAAAGCTAAAATATATATATATATTTTAGTCATCATGACATAATGAAATGTACAATTTTTTGGTTTTGCTAAAAATAATTTGTTATTAAATTATTAGTGTTTTAAAAGATTTATTTTGAGGGAGCATTAGGCAAATGTAATCTAAATGCAAAAGATAGGGAATGTGCATACACAAACAAATATTTCAGTAAAAATAAACAAGAAAGAAAGAACCATTAAAAAAAATCTCCAAAAAAGAAATTATTATAGTACCAGTACAATGCATCCTTATTGTCAGGAACTATATTTGTGCAGTAAGAATGAACATATTTATTTATTTATTTATTTATTTAAATGCTAAAGTGTGTACAATATTGCATTATAATATGTGACCCTGGACCACAAAACCAGTCACAAGGGTATATTTTTTCTGAATAAATAAGCTTTCCAGTGATGCGTGGTTTGTTAGAACAATATTTGGCCAAGATACAACTATTTGAGAATCTGGATTCTGAAGGTGCAAAAAAATAAATAAATAAAAAATCTAATCACTGAAAAAATCACATTTAAAGTTGTCCAAATAAAGTTCTAATCAAAAATTAAGTTTGGATATATTAAAATAATATATAATATCTTCATGGAACATAATCATTACTTAATATCCTAATGATTTTTGACATAAAAAAATTATCAATAAGTTTGACCAATACAGTGTATTTTTGCTACAAATATACTAGTGCTACTTAAGACTGGTTTTGTGGCCCAGGCCACATATTGTTGTATTGCCATGTTATATTGCATCAATTTTGACTATATTCAGCATGTGGCCTTTCATATCTTAGTGTTAAATGCAATGTTGTTCCAGCTCTTCTAAAATGCCAAAACAAGTCAAAACTGAAGTTTAACATTTAATAATGTTTATCAACTACAACCCATACAGGCTTCATAAGAGTGATTCAAAATACCAGTAATAATCTCTGCATGGTGTATATTTCAGAATTTCATAATGCACCGATAAGCACAGTAGAATCCCCTCTGAAAACATATGCTCCATATGTCTCTCTCCGCTGCAGTGGATGTAGTGGCAAATGTCATGGGAAGCATAATTAGCATGCGTGATTAATTAAAAAGCATTATCAATCGTTAGCCCTTCAGCCGCAAAGAATACTTTAAAAGGTCGCAATCTATAATTAGTTTATTTGGAGTAAAACAGATATGAGTGAGCAAACAGGAGTCACTGACGTCTTCGCCGGAATTATTTTTCACGCTGCTGTATTAATTTGTTCAGTAATTGGCATATAAATGAGGAATCTGATATTCGGCGGTGAGGGGAAACGCTCTCCACAGGGAATCGTGCCATGCGAGGCAGTTTCCTCATGGAAAAAAAACAAAAAAAACAGAACCCTGTGGTACCAGAGTGCCCAGATCACAGCACTATGACACTTTATTTAAAAATATCTGCATGTTAAACACTGTTATTTGCCTTTCTCATCAACTAGATAATGTTCTGATGACAGAGCAAACCACACTAGAGGGCTTCAGCCCTTAATCTCATAGTTGATTATATAACTATATGAAAATATATGTTTCTGTTTTCCATACACTAAGATCATACCTAATATCGTAATAGAGACCAGGAGCAAAAGAAGGCCATATTAAGTCTGATTGGCTTGCGCTGTGCCTGTAGGTAGGAGGCCAATGAGAGGAGAGCTGTAGGGTATGCCAATATTGTAGATTTTGGACTTAATAACAGGCGCTGCATGAATATTTGCACCAAGGGATGTGTAATTAATCTAAATTAGCGATGTTAGAGAGAGGAAATGAAAGAACTGGTGGTGGAGAATTTACAATGAGGCCTGAGGGGAAATGGACGCATCGCAACAGAGGCAGTTCATTAAAGAAGGTCATTAATCACAAACAGGGGTCAAGCACAAAGCTGTGCCCTCTTGTTCACTCAAAGAATGCTGTAAATGCTGATTTCAATGGCTTAGGCCGGTTATAATGATGACAGTTACTGTAATGTGCTAAGAAAAGAAAAAGTCTTAGTAAATATAATATTTATAGAGTGTTTTCACCATGCGTCATTAAACGGACACATTGGAAGAACCTAACATAAAACTTGCATATTTTGCTGCTGAAAATGGTCAGTTATTGTCATGTTTCGGGCTGTAATCATTTGGAGTACTATAGACTTCCAAATCATGGAGAAGAGTGCAAAAACTGTCTGAGGAACAAAAGGCATTTGTGGTTGGTCAAACTGAACCAGAATTTCCAGGGCAACAATCTTGACAACATTCGTGTTTATTCTTATCATTTCCGGTCAGGTAGGTGAAGTGTAAGGCTAATATCTTAATTAATGCTGCTCTAATCTTTACCACCTGTTAACCTTAGTTTGTCAAAATATTGCACCCTTTCCTGTTTAAGTTCTTCTCTATATGATTAAGCAGCTTCCACATGTTTCTTCCATGGTTTAGACACCAAAAATTTAACAAAACATAGAACCCACATACTGATCCGATACCATTTTCTTAAACAAGACCTAGTTATGTCCGTTAGCTTTGCTTAACGCTGCAAATCGGAAGTGAATTATTCTTCACTGCTCAGAAAGCAAAACAGGAAGAAACGAAGAAGAAATACAAAACGAAGAAGAAATACAAACATGCTAGCAGTATGTTTGCTCTTTGGCAGTATTTCAGACTGGACCAACCAGCCAGTACAACTGCGACATGTCTCATATGTAGGACCCTGTGATTTAGCGTAATCCAGTCATAAAGTTTGGAGGAATTAATCAAAAGTAGGTCATTACACTTGATATGGACTAATATTTGTAAATATTAAGCCACGAAATGACTATTTAAATATGAATTCTGCCTGTCTCTGTGTTAATGAATGGTGTTTACTACTCTTTTTTTTATTATTAAACAGTACAGGCTCCAGACTGTGACCATTTTTTTAACGCAACCACAGCGTTGTTCAGTTCTTAAGTGCTGCTATTTCTGTTGCATATGAGAAACAATGACAAAACAAAAGTGAAACTAAACCGTGCTACGTTTGAGCTGCGCAGCGCTGACCGTTTATCAGCTCGGACCGTAACGCAAACAAACTTGCACGAGCCCAGAGCAGCTTTATTTAGGAGCCAAAGTGTATTTTGTGACACTGTTACTGATGTAAGGCATACCTGTCAACATTTGAGTTCCAAAATACGGGAAAAGGTTTGTTATTATTATACATATAAATATATCTTAGTGTATGCTATTAATTCTCTGCCAGCTGGTGGCGCTTTTTGCCATGAATATAGCCGTTTCCTTGGTAACCGCAGAAAACAAAGCAGAGCACCTGACTTTGAAATGTGCAGCGCTGATATTTAAATAAATTAAACAATATTCAGCCTTGAAATATGTTAACGTGATTATTCATATAATGAGGTTTGGGCCATACAAATTACGGGAGTTTTACCAAAGGCGAATGTAGGAAATATATAAAATACCCAGTGGGATTTTTTTTAGGAAGATTAAAAATACGGGAGAAATACGGGAAAACATTTAAACGGGATGATAGCGGGATAGAATGGTAAAATACGGGAGAATCCCAGGAAAAACAGGAGGGTTGACAGGTATGCTCTAAGGTCCAATGAGAAGCGTTTGACTTTGCTGCACAATGAAAAAGGTTGCTGAGAGATCTAGTGAGAATCTTTCAAATTCTGCCAAGAATTCTCTATTATAAACAGCGCTGTATGTCAGAAAACCAGAAGTAGCAATGCTAACTATCCTCCTGACTACCAGGGAAAAAAGTTTTGGGATTTTTAGTTTTTTTTTGTGTGTGTGTGTGTGTCATTACATTGTTTAGAGCATAAAAAATTATATATATAACAAATCCTGTTTTTTAATCAAATTAAATAAAAAGACTTCAATAGACATAAAAAGGCATAAACAGTGTTTTGTTTTGTTTTAATCACAAATTTCAATTTTTAGTACCAAACTTTATATAAAGGTGATTCTCAACTATGTTATGACACACATGAATTATTTGATATAGCATTTTTCTTCATGCAAAATGCGTGTAAAATGGCCATGAACAGGTTTTCACATTATAAACAATGTGTCTATAAACTGTATCTATTTAGCAGCTATTTTTAAAGACCAAGGAGAGGAAGCGGTCATGGTAAAATGCCCAAACATTTGGGATCTTTGAAAAGCCCTAAACATGCTCTGTACAGGACATCCAGACTTAAAACTGTGACGTGTAAGGTCTCAGAGAAATCGCTAAAAACTAATATCCTCTACAGAGGACAAAAAGGCTATAAAAAAATAAATATTACTGCCAAATGCAGATAATAGATAATAAAAAAAAAAATTCACTGTATATATTTGTTCATGTTTTATTAAGGGATAAGTCTGAAGCACACCATAAAATAATTCTATCAATTCATACAGGGCTAGTAGTATCTATAGCTGTATATACAGATACACACCCAGGTATCCCAAGGTATCAGAATCGGTATCAGGAAGGAAAAAAGGGTTTCGTAACATCTCTAAAGTCCAAACCCTCATGAACGCAGTTCGAAAACTGACACAAAAGAGAAGAAATTGTTCAATTCATTGAAATCATTATTTTTGTTTTGATTTGCGCACAAAGAGTGTTGTCCTAGCTTCATATCATTATGGTTGAACCACTGATGACACATGGACTATTTTAACGATATCTTTACTACCTTTCTGGGCCTTGAATGTCTCAGTTGCGTTGATGTCTATGCAAGGTCAGAAAGCTCTCAGATTTGATTAAAAATATCTTAATTTGTGTTCCAAAGATTAATGTAATGTTAAAAAAAGATTGTAATGACATGATGGTGAGTAATTAATGACAGAATTTTCATTTGGGGTGAACTATTCCTTTAACAGAAACAGGATTGTTTATATGGTTGACTACTACATGAGAGATTAAGGGGTGTTTTATCTCTCAGGATCACATAGGTTACAGTTTCCCTCCAATAAAATCAGTCATAAGGAAGCTAAGCGCTATGGCGTTGACCACTGGGCCACTCAGACGATAGAACCAGGCAGGACAGGAGGCTGTTTAGAGGCGATAAGGACCATGTTGTCTCCAACCCACAGCGGAGCTCAATACCCTGTGATGGGTCCTGTACAGAAGCACTTCTCCATCAGAGACTACTCAGGCATGGTGTGATGAACGAGCTGCTGTAGGGGACAACTGAGCTTACCATGATAATAAAGAAAAACGGTTGAAGAAGAACCTTTAGTGGCAGAGTTAATTCCAGAAAATTAATACCAAAACAGGGTCCGGTTCCAGTAGGATAGCATGAATGGAGGATTCGCCTTTCCTGTGAAACATATTTAGCCCTGAAGCCAAACTGACGAATATTTATTGAAAAAATTCTCATTAAATTCCTTCATATATCAAGATAGTAAAAAACAAAATTGTAATGAGAGTCAAATTATGGCTGTTTATGCAAAACGTGGCAGGCGGTCTGCCACTGGAATTATTTCAGGAGTCTGACAGCTAGGTCACTTGTATGTTTAATTCATGAAAATGTAAATTATAGTATTATGTGCACAATTAACTTTACCCATCACTGCTCAAGCCTTTTCTCAGCATGGAATTGGTTGTAAATACACGCTGATAGTACAGAACACAACATGCGTAAGTAAACGGGAGTATTTTTTAAAGAACTTGAAAAGTAGTTCATAAGACTGAAATGTAAGTTTTCACTGATAAGAGTCACCTCCACTGTGGTTCTCAAATCAAATATGGCACCTATGCCACAGGCAGGACGTCAATAACATCAAACATCATTGGTTCTCAAGTGTCTCATAACTAACGCCATGACATAAAACATGCCATAGGCACTGTATTTGATTTGCGAGCCACAGCGGTGCTGATGATGATCAGAGAAAAATGACAAGAGGACTATACAAGCTGCTGTCTGTCATCACTGCTGGTGGCAGCTCTGTGAAAAGTCAAACTAAATATATGAAAACAATTCAGACACCTTTCACTTTTGACCAGTGTAAGCTTTGACAGATGGATGACTTTTCAACAATAACAAAGAAGACTCAAACATCTTAGCTGCAACAAGGACAGGCCTGTGTTTTATTTAAAATGCACACACACACACACACAAATGTGACTGATATGCTGATACGAATGGATTCACACTCTTCAATGAATACTGTCATTTTTGTTTGCAATCATTAGCACTCAATATGCAAAGAAGCTATAATAAATTTAGCAGCAAGTGGCAATTAGCAGGGTCCAAGCAGATGGGATAATGGGGAGAAGGGTGATTGCTCTAAAATATCAGAACCTTGACAAATTTGTTTTACATTCAGAGTACAGTCCTGCGTATGTGTCCTATTTCACCTGATACTTTTTAATTCCCCCTCAGTCGTTCTCTACGACGTTACGTCAATGACGTAATATTGGGGATCGGCAACGAGACCCTATCACCTCTGAGCTAAAGAGAAAAAGCCAATGAACATTGGCGAGTGGAATTTGCATGCCGCGCCACTCCCCCGGACATACGGGTATATAAGATGGCGGCGTGCATCCACTCATTCAGATTTCTGCTTCGGAGCCTCGCCTGTGAGCTGTTCCTGAGATAGAGAAGTTGAAGACGGAGAAGAAACATTCCTGTTCCTGCTCCTGTTTCCTGCAAGTTACCTGCTCGATCGTGTTACCGGCGCTGCCGGCATCTGTGCCAACCAGCGATCTCCTGGCTCAAGTGCCTTCCCTGGGGCACGCCGATCTAAAAGAGCAATTTTCTTACACGGTCGTCGATAGCATCTTCCGGGATGTCTGTCCGACCGTGTGCTGCTGGATGTGGTGGTTTTCTGTCGTCTAATGACGGCCACGAGCGCTGCCTCTCGTGCCTGGGCCGAGAACACGCTGAGGCGGCGTTTGTGGATGGATCGTGCACTCATTGTGAGCGCATGTCCATGGCCACGCTACGATCGCGCCTCTCGTTCGCGAGATGGCGCCCTTCATCCTCTACCCCTTCCAGTTCGGCGGGCCGTCCCGGCTCCTCGGCTGCATTGGTTAGAGGTGAAGGTGATCTGAGGGTGACAGTGCCGAACGTTCCGTCGGGTCAGCCCCCGCGGAAGTCCGGTCCCTCAAAGCGTGGCCCCGTGGAGTTGCCAAAGCTCAGCACTCGTCCACCTGCTGGACCTAGTGTTACCTTTGGCGCTCCAGAGGATGACAGGATGTCCATCACTGCATCAGAGGAGGGGCTTACGCCTGCTGATGCGGAAGCCTCTACTGGGCAGCCCCCCGCTGTGGCGGCTGCTCAGTCGGAGGCGGACGCTGAACTGGCGGCCATGCTCCGTCGGGCGGCCGCGAGTATCGGGTTGGAGGTGTCTAAGGCGCCTTCTCCCGAACGCTCGCGGCTTGATGATTGGTATCTGGGCGCGAGTAGCGACGTCACCACACCTCGCTCCGCCCCAGTGCCTTTCTTTCCCGAGGTGCATGAGGAGCTCACTAAGACGTGGAAGGCCCCCTACTCGGCCCGTACACGTCAGGGCTCCTCCCTTCTCACTACCCTCGATGGCGGGGCAGCCAGGGGGTACGTGGATGTCCCTCAGGTGGAGCGTGCGGTTGCGGTGCACCTGTGCCCGCAAAACGCCGCCACCTGGCGGGACCGTCCGCGTCTCCCGTCCAAAGCTTGTAAGCTCTCGTCAGCGCTTGCTGCGAGGGCTTATAATGCGGCGGGCCAGGCTGCCTCAGCCTTGCATGCGATGGCCACCCTGCAGGTGTACCAGGCCAAAGCACTCAAAGAGCTGCACGAGGGTAGTTCTGACCGTAGGATGATGCAGGAACTGCGTTCGGCTACCGACTTCGCCCTCCGGGCGACGAAGGTAACGGCGCGGGCCCTCGGTCAGGTGATGTCTACAATGGTAGTCCAGGAGCGCCATCTCTGGCTGAACCTGGCGCAGATGGCCGACGTCGACAAAGCTCGCTTTCTTGACGCGCCCGTCTCCCAGGCCGGCCTCTTCGGCGACACCGTTGAGGACTTTGCCCAGCAGTTCTCAGCGGTCCAAAAGCAGTCTGAGGCCATAAGCCACATCCTGCCCCGGCGCAGTGCCAGCAAGCCGCCGGGTGCCAGGCCTCAGGCTGCTCGTCGCCGAGGGCGCCCCCCTGCGGCTGCGGCTTCTGCTCCGCCCCCTGCACCACCAGCTGAGCCCAAGACCTCTCAGCCCGGGCGTAGAGCCAGTCGCAGGAAGGCGGCGCAGCCCGAGACTCAGCGGCCCGCTAAAACCACCCGCAAGTCTGCGAAGCGGCCCTGACACGGGCTGCCCGGAGATGAGGGAGATTGCTCTTCGGGGGACGTCACCATCAGTCCCCCCAGCCCCGGGGGAGGGCCGGGGCCAGACAACATCGCTGCTGCCACTGACCTCCGGGTCAGTGGTACCCAAATTTTCACAAAAAGAGCAATTTTCTTCACCTCTGGGCCTAGTGCCCCGAGTTTCGTTCCTGAGCGACGCACTGCCTCCTCGGACTCGGACTCGGAGCCTGAATTCGCCAGCGCGGGATCCAGGGAAGGTAAGCGCTGCCCCGTGCAGCTCAGCTCTTCTCCAGAACGCCCCGCTTTCTGGGATGAGCCCCCTTCCCCTTTCCCCCCCCGGCTGCCCCACCCCCGGCACGTCAGTTACCGCTCCGTTGATCCCACTGGCACGTCGACTGGGAGCCTGGTTAGCGCTTCCCAGTCCGTCCCCGTGGTTGATCAGGACGGTACGACTCGGCTACGCGATTCAGTTCGTGAGGCGACCGCCCAAGTTCAGAGGCGTCCATTTCACGTCTGTTCGTTCGGACACGGATGCCTCTGTTCTACGGGCGGAGATTGCGGTCCTCCTGGCGAAGGACGCAATCGAGCCTGTCCCTCCAGCCGAGATGAAATCAGGGTTCTACAGTCCCTATTTCATCGTGCCCAAGAAAGGGGGTGGGTTACGACCGATCCTGGATCTTCGAGTGTTGAACCGGTCCCTTCACAGGCTACCGTTCAAAATGCTTACCTCGAAACGCATACTGTCTTGCGTACGACACCAGGATTGGTTTGCAGCCATCGACCTGAAGGACGCGTACTTTCATGTCTCGATTCTGCCTCGACACAGACCGTTTCTTCGGTTTGCTTTCGAGGGTCGGGCATATCAGTACAAAGTCCTCCCATTTGGCCTGTCCCTGTCTCCCCGCGTCTTTACCAAAGTCGCGGAGGGTGCCCTATCTCCCCTTTGGCGGATGGGCATCAGAATCCTCAACTATCTCGACGACTGGCTGATTCTAGCTCACTCGCGAGATGTGTTGTGCGAACACAGGGACCTGGTGCTGCAGCACCTCAGCCACTTGGGGCTTCGGGTCAACTGGGAGAAGAGCAAGCTCTCCCCTGTGCAGAGCATCTCTTTTCTCGGTATGGAGCTGGACTCGGTCACCATGACAGCACGCCTCACCAACGAGCGCGTCCAGTCAGTGCTGAACTCCCTGAAGGCTTTCAGGCACAAGACAGCGGTCCCTCTCAAAGATTTTCAGAGGCTCCTGGGGCATATGACAGCCGCAGCCGCAGTTACGCCGCTCGGGCTGCTTCATATGAGACCGCTTCAGCGCTGGCTACACGACCGAGTCCCGAGATGGTCATGGCACCGCGGCACATTCCGGGTGGGCGTTACTCCGGAATGTCGCCGCCTGTTCAGCCCGTGGTCGGACCCTGTTTTCCTCCGGGCAGGAGTGCCCCTAGGACAGGTGTCCAGGCATATTGTGGTCAACACAGATGCCTCCATGACGGGCTGGGGTGCTGTGTGCAACGGGCAGACAGCCTCGGGCTCCTGGACAGGACCTCGACTGCAGTGGCATATCAATTGCCTCGAGTTGCTGGCCGTGTTTCTGGCGCTCCGGCGGTTTCTTCCGCTGCTGCACCACAAGCACGTGCTTGTCCGTACGGACAACACAGCGACCGTAGCGTACATCAACCATCAGGGTGGTCTGCGCTCCCGTCGTCTGTCGCAACTTGCCCGCCATCTCCTCCTCTGGAGTCAGACACGGCTCAAATCGCTGCGGGCCATTCATGTTCCAGGAGAGCTGAATCGTGCAGCCGACGTGCTCTCACGACAGCTCACCCTTCCTGGAGAATGGCGACTCCACCCCCAGACGGTTCAGCTCATTTGGAGTTGATTCGGGGAAGCTCAGGTGGACCTGTTTGCTTCCCCAGAGTCCTCCCACTGCCAGCTCTTTTTCTCCCTGACCCAGGCCCCCCTCGGCAGGGACGCTCTGGCACACAGCTGGCCTCGGGGCCTCCGCAAGTACGCCTTTCCCCCAGTGAGCCTCCTTGCACAGACCCTGTGCAAGATCAGGGAGGACGAGGAGCAGGTCCTGTTGGTTGCGCCGTTTTGGCCCACCCGGACCTGGTTTGCCGACCTCATGCTCCTCGCGGCAGTCCCTCCCTGGAAGATTCCCCTGAGGAAGGACCTTCTTTCTCAGGGGGACGGCACGATTTGGCACCCGCGTCCCGATCTGTGGAACCTACACGTGTGGCTTCTGGACGGGACACGGAGGACCTCACTGGCCTCCCCCAGGCCGTGATAGACACTATCACTCAGGCTAGAGCCCCCTCTACGAGGCAGGCCTACGCCCTGAGGTGGGGTCTGTTCATTGACTGGTGTTCCTCTCGCCGAGAGGACCCACGGAAATGCTCGGTCGGAGTGGTGCTTTCCTTCCTGCAAGAGAAGCTGGAGCGGAGACTGTCTCCCTCCACTTTGAAAGTGTATGTCGCAGCGATTGCGGCATATCACGATGCAGTGGATGGTTCATCCCTAGGGAAGCATCACCTGATCGTCAGGTTCCTGAGAGGTGCGAGAAGGATTAACCCTCCTAGACCGCACCTCGTACCCTCTTGGGATCTCTCCGTGGTCCTCCAGGGCCTTCGGGGAGCTCCCTTCGAGCCGCTCGGTTCAGTTGAGCTGAAGTTCTTGACGCTCAAGACTTCGCTCCTGGCTGCGCTGGCCTCCATCAAGAGGGTAGGGGACCTTCACGCATTTTCGGTCAGCGAAGAGTGCTTAGAGTTCGGGCCAGGTAACTCTCACGTCATCCTGAGACCCCGGCCCGGCTACGTGCCCAAGGTTCCCACCACTCCCTTTCGAGATCAGGTGGTGAACCTGCAAGCTCTGCCCCAGGAGGAGGCAGACCCGGCCTTGGAGTTGCTGTGTCCCGTCCGTGCCCTGCACGTCTATGTGGACCGCACCCGGAGCTTCAGACGCTCCGAGCAGCTCTTTGTCTGCTTCGGGGGACAGCAGAAGGGGAATGCTGTCTCCAAACAGAGGTTGGCCCACTGGGTAGCTGATGCCATCACCTTGGCGTATGAAGCCCAAGGTGAGCCGTGCCCCCTGGGAGTGAGAGCCCACTCCACCCGGAGTGTGGCCTCCTCCTATGCGCTGGCGCACGGCGCCTCTCTAGCAGACATCTGTAGAGCTGCGGGCTGGGCGACACCCAATACCTTTGCGCGGTTCTACAACCTCCGCGTTGAGCCAGTGTCCTCCCGTGTGTTGGGTAACATCAGGTAATTTGCGGGAGGACGGCTCAGGTGTCGGCTTGCTGCGCCACTCCTCTCGGATCCGTGCGCTATTTTCCCAGTTGTTCCCAAGGTTGAACTCTGGGTCCTCCATGCCCCGCAGTCCTGGACTAGACGGAGTAGTCCATACTGTGCTCCGGAGCGGGGCCTCCTTCACCCCCCTCCGGTTGTGGCATCATGTCTCAGTATCTCCACGGAACCTTCCGTGTTTCCCCAGTCTAGATTAGACTTACTTCTAAAGCTTCCACATGACTTAACCGTCATTGTGCTCCGCCCCCCAACGGCTGCTTCAAAACTTGGCACCCCTGGTGGGCCACCACGTGGTCTACAGGGCGTTGGGACGGTTACGCATCGAGCCCTTTTGTTCCGACACGCTTGCCTGCCGGCATTGGGTCTCGGCTGCGTAACGCAGTTCAGGATTGTGGCGTTTTCCAGAGGTCCCCAATATTACGTCATTGACGTAACGTCGTAGAGAACGACTGAGGGGGAACGTCTCGGTTACGAAGGTAACCCTCGTTCCCCGAAGGAGGGAACGGAGACGTTACGTCCTCCTGCCACAATCCTGGACTGCGCTGAAGCCGGGTTGCGGCTCGGCTCCTCAGCAAATCTGAATGAGTGGATGCACGCCGCCATCTTATATACCCGTATGTCCGGGGGAGTGGCGCGGCATGCAAATTCCACTCGCCAATGTTCATTGGCTTTTTCTCTTTAGCTCAGAGGTGATAGGGTCTCGTTGCCGATCCCCAATATTACGTCATTGACGTAACGTCTCCGTTCCCTCCTTCGGGGAACGAGGGTTACCTTCGTAACCGAGACGTTCCCTGGGGAGCCATGTCGAATTCAAAATTTGTGCCATATTCGATTTGAATAAAAAAAAAAGCCAAAATTTGATAATTGTTATTGGTTAGTATGTTAGTGACATGTTAGTACTTATAGTTATAGATTAGCATCAATAAAAAACTTCAATTATATGGTTGGAGAGTTATGAGGTTAAGTTATAGCACCCCTAGAGGCTAATTTTGGCTAAAGAAATGTAGCCTCTAGGGGGTGCTGTAACAAATAATGTTAGGTAATGTTAGGTGTTAACAAAAAGCAAATGTGGGATAAAATGTATTCGCTGAAGCAACCAAGCCATTTTTGAGCACTTTTTGCAGTGCTGTACCAGGTGAGCTACTGAGCTACGTTTACTATGTGAGAAAAGCCATATATGAAACAGGTTATGTGATTTACAAATACATTGTATCACGGATCACTGTTTGACATGGATTGAAACTTTGCTATTCGCGAATCAGTTGATTAAGATCGGGACATCCGCGAAATGATTTATGAACTCATTCTAATCTAAATCAAATGATTCGCGATATGCGTTTTGAAGTCCTGATCTGAAACCATAATCACAATCTGATTGGAGAGCTTTAAAAAGTGAATCATTTTGCGATGCGGTTTAACTGATTAAGAGTTTCAAAAAGCTCAATTTCACCAATCACTACATGCTTTTTAAAATTGTTACAAGCGATGTCAAGTCAAAGTCAAAGTCAAAGTCTGCTTTATTGTCAATTCTGCCATATATACAGCACGTACATACAGAGATTTGAAATTGCGTTACTCTCAAACCCTAGATGCATACAGGTAACATTAACAATAACATAAGTAAAATACACTAACGTACAAAATAAATAATATATATAAATACAAATATTACAGTAAAAGAGTCAATTTAAAAAATAAAGTGGCATTTATGATAGAGATGTATGAGATATAAAGTGACTTATGAAAATAAAGTGGCAATGGCAGATAGTAGTGCAAACCAGACAAATAGTCAGTGCGATGTTGGTGTAGTGCAAGAGCTTAATAGTCTGAGTATGTAAGACCAATGCTCAGAGAGTCAATGTGTATGAGGTAGATGGATGAGGTAGTGAACCGTGGGGGGTGATGTCTCATGTTGAAATTTGAAATGAATGGCTCTTTTAATTTCATCTGTTTTTTGCTAGTGAATCGCTTGAAATGAGTCATGAGTTTGAATCAATCAGTGACTCAATTGATTGTACATTTGTTCCTCTTTTTGCATCTTCAGCCATGTTTACATGACACCATCAGTACTACTTGCCTTCTGATATTAACTGAAATAAGCGAAAAAAGTAGAACGTTTTTTTAATTGTGTGAATTTTGCGTGAAAAAACACTTATTTCATACATACATTGTCTTTCAATTATTAAAGCACTTTTTAAGTACCTCTTCAGGAATATTGCTATTTTTAAGGGTTTCCAGGCCTTACATTTCAGAAAGTTCAATTCAAGCACTTTGAAGCGCCTTGTATGAACCCTGTGCCACTAGTGGTCATTTCAGTTGGAAACTGCAGTGAATTGTATGAGTATGTTTTTGGAGATTTATAAGAATGGTGGTAGAGGCATATTTTTCCCAATGAGCCTAGGTTAAACTTCAAACATTTTCCAGGTGGAAATAGTAAACTATGTGGCCATTTGATTTAATCTCTCAAGGATTCAGGTGAAAAAATACTGTCCAAGAGTTTATATCTCAAAATATAATCAGACTTGCTAATGCATACATGTATTTTAATAGTAAAATAAACAACATTCTAACCATAATAGCACCTAAAAATAACCGATTTCAGCAACTACATTAACAGTCACTCAGGCTAACAAAACAAAAATACAATCCACAATTGAACTGAACAAGACACTAAAAAAAAGACTCAAAGTTGATTCTAACATTAGCGTCTGGCTAAGCTAAAGTCTCAAGCAAAACAAGTATGTATCACACACAATTACTGGATGGGATGCATGTTTAAATAGATCAAGTAACTCTGCAGGATTTTTTTTTTCATCAGAAATGTTTATACCGCATCTTAGATGGTGGGTGAGGTCCACCAGTAATCCTGGGTTTTGAAAATGGCCTGGAGTCGAGCATTCAATCACCTCCTCCATTCATCCCCTGACCAAAAGGACTGAATCACTGCCCAATTGATCAGTCCGACTGCCAGAATGATAAATAGTTATCTGTCAAGAAGAGCCACCCCTTAGATATGAAGCCATGGTGGAGGCAGACTACAGCACAACCTTCACCAAACCGCAATGAATCAGTGACTTATGGGGAATAAAGAAGACCTTTTTGACCAATCAGCTCCACAAGAGGTTGGGGGCCAAACGGTCAGACAGTCTTACCTCTAATCCATCAGGCAGAACATTCTGAAACAAGCATTTACTCTGAGAAATTTCATCCATTTCCTCTCTCTCTCTGATCTCACTCCTTCCATGCAATCCTTAGGAATTTGAAAATCCATAAATGCACACTAGATCAACCAATGATTTTCTGCCATGGTGGACTGGGACTGCCAATCCTATAAGGACAACAGGATGCACCCCCCTACCCATGACCCTCTCTGTCATCAATACCCTTGGCTTTTCTAGAAAGATGATTATTTGGCATGTATCCCAGTAGTTCATCATAGAATTTTTAATGGATGGCTATCTTCCCATACTTTCTTGGGTCATTCCTGATATGCAGTATATTTTCATGTCCCTACCATATATCATATCATATTGATAATCAGTTTATATGGTTTTGTGTGTGTGTGTCCAGCTTCACTTTCTGTCCTTTAAGTCTTTGCAATATCTGTTTAACTAAGAAAAGTCCTCAGTGACATCATCATAGATGTGACATCATTGTTGGAGGGCAAACAACAGATGTCAATAAGAATTAGCAATATATTGGTTGAATTCTGTGATGTTTTGTTGTGATATTAGTTGGTTTTTCCTGTCCAAAACATTTCGTCATATTTAATAAAATTACAGAAATCTGAAATATGATACTATCAAAATACATTGAACAAAATTATAAACACACCACTTTTGTTTTTGCCCCTTTTTTATGAGCTGAACTCAAACACAAAAGGCCTATTTCTCTCAAATATTGTTCACAAATCTGTCTAAATCTGTGTTAGTGAGCACTTCTTCTTTGTCGAGATAATCATCGTGTGGGTAAGCGAGTTGCTGAAGTCAATGTTGTGGATCGAGTGGCCCATGGTGGCGGTGAGGTTATGGTATGGGCAGGCGTATGTTATGGAAAAATTAACACGGGTGCATTTTATTGATGGCATTTTGAATGCACAGAGATAAGATCCTGAGGCCAATTGTTGTGCCATTCATCCACGACCATCACTTCATGTTGCAGCATGATAATGCACGGCCCCATGTTGCAAGGATCTGTACACAATTCCTGGAAGCTGAAAACATCCCAGTTCTTGCATGGCCAGCATACTCACCGGACATGTCACCCATTGAGCATGTTTGGGATGCTCTGGATCAACGTATACGACAGCGTGTTCCAGTTCCTGTCAATAACTTCGTACAGCCTTTGAAGAGGAGTGGACCAACTTTCCACAGGCCACCATCAACAACCTGATCAACTCTATGCGAAGGAGATGTGTTGCACTGCGTGGGGCAATTGGTGGTCACAACAGATACTGACTGTTTTTTGAACCAGTCCCCCGGACCTTCAATACAGTAAAACTGCACATTTTAGAGTGACCTTTTATTCTGGCCAGCCTGTGCAATGATCATGCTGTCTAATGAGCAACTTGATATGTCACACCTGTGAGGTGGATGGATTATCTCGGCAAAGGAGAAGTGCTCACTAACACAAATTTAGACAGATTTGTGAACAATATTTGAGAGAAATAGGCCTTTTGTGTACATAGAAAAAGTCTTAGATCTTTGAGTTCAGCTCATGAAAAATGGGGTCGAAAACAAAAGCATTGCGTTTATAATTTTGTTCAGTGTACATACAGTTGAAGTCAAAAGTTCAAATACACCTTGCAAAATCTGCAAAATGTTAATTAATTTACCAACATAATAGGAGTCATACAAAATGCATGTTATTTTTTATTTAGTACTGACCTGAATATGATATTTCAGAATAAAAGACATTTACATATAGTCCACAAGAGAAAATAGTTTAATTTATAAAAAAGTTTATATGCACTTGATTCTTAATACTGTGTTGTTACCTGAATGTTCCACAGCTGTTTTGTTTTTTTTTTTTTTGGTGATAGTTGTTCATGAGTCCGTAGTTTTTCCTGAACAATTAAACTGCCCGTTGTTCTTCAGAAAAGTCCTTTAGGTCCCAGATTCTTTGGTTTTGGTTTTTGTGTATTTGAACCTTTTTCCAACAATGCCTGTATGACTTTGAGGACAACTGAGGGACTCATATGCAACTATTACAGAAGGATCAAACGCTCACTGATGCTCCAGAAGGAAAAACAGTGCATCAAGAGCCAGGGGTGTAAATGTTTAAACATAATGGGGATGTGTACATTTTTCTTATTTTGCATAAACATAATATTTTTTAATTTAGTACTGCCCTTCAAAAGCTACAGAAAATACTTACATGTTCCCCAGAAAACAAAATAATTTAAGTGACGTGATAATAAATAATTTAATAATTTATATTAACTCTGATCTTCAAATTCAAAAAGTTTTCACCCCCCAGCTCTTATTGCATTGTGTTTCCTTCTGGAGCATCAGTGAGCGTTTGAACCTTCTGTAATAGTTAATAATCTGAAGGATTTTTCTGAATAACTGCAGACAGTCTATCTGTTCAGGACAAACAAGAAACTCATGAACAACTATAACTAAACAAAAACAACAACAACAAAAAATAGCTGTGGATCATTCAGGTAACAACATAGCATTAAGAATCAGGTGTATGTAACTTTTGAACAATGTCATTTTTATAAATTCAACTATTATTTTCTCTTGTGGACTATATGTAAACATCTTTTATGTGAAATATCTTATTCAGGGCAACTGAATTCAGGTGCAAAACATTTAAGATGAATAAATCATACATTCTTTTTGTATATTACTTTATTTATAGGTTTATAAATCCACACATGACCATTATATGTGGAAGACAAAGTGCTCACAAATAATTAACTAGATTTCCCCGCTTACCCCTCCTTGTCTTTCTCTTACACGCTTACTCTCACCTCCTGCCTTTTAGTCATAAATGTTTCATCCTCATTTCAGGAAGCAGCAAATGTGCACGTTTTTACTTTACACTCTGAGGCCACTGACATGCTTTTTTTTTTTTCTCCTTCTTCTTTTTTTTTTTTTTGAAGCCTACATACAAACACATGAACAGTTTCTTAATGAATTTAAGATTCCTTTTTACACAAATGTACATGCTTCTAAAAAGTAAATGCATTATTTACAGAAGTAAACAAAAATGCTGTTAAATAAATTGTTTGCTTAGGTTGCTTTGTTTCAGTACTTGTAGACACAATGAAAGAGACAGAAAAGTGCAACATGCTTACTACCCCTGACAAAAATGAAATTGTGCACGGGTCTGGATATTTCATAAACTCTTGTGCATGTAAGCACTTAAAGTGCCAAGAAATGTTGGTTTGTGTGTGCTTTTTAAAGTTTCCCTCAACTCACACTGCTCTCACACTGAGAAAAGGCATTGTAAGCAACTAAGTGCACTTCAAAAAAAACTTGCCGTCAGGCACTAACCAATGACAAGCATCTTTGAACTTGCTGAATGTGCATATAGAAGTGTGTATGAAGAAACAGCAGGAAGTGAGCATTGCACCTGACTTAGGTCATGTCCAGAAATGAAACAATAGAACATTTTTGGCTGCTCTATTCCTGTAGGTGTACATGTCACTGCTTCCCTTCAGTGCCAAAGCCTTCAGTGTCCCAGAAGCTTTGATTGCATCTGACGCCTGATTGTAAAACGCCCAGTCATGATGAGTCAGGTTTTAAACACACAGCCCACACAAACTAAACTGCACTATACAGAATCAGGCTGGTCCTGTGGGGTATTCACCATGTTGTATATCCTTGTATGGCATGACCACCAAAAAGACTTTTTTATATAAATACGGCTGTGTCTTTGTTTTTTTCCTCAATCTGACTGGTGGGTGTTTTTCTTCTTCTAACATTTCTTGAGGAGCATCATTACGCATTCATGTGCTATATTTGGAAGCAACAGTCCGAGGAATTCCTCTGCATCCATTATCCTCCTTCACACCCTCAATCAATGTTAATGATAGAATCATTAATACACACACGTTTCTTGCATTTATGGATTGCATGCACAGTGTCGACATGTCATTTTTAACAAATTGTAAACATTTTTTTAATTGTAAAAATGTTAAAGACATCACCTATTCCCTACACCGGCTAGAGTGTTCATTATTATGTATTAAAAAGAAAGAAACACAGAGAGGGAAAAGCGAATGTGCAGAAGCAGGAGTGCTCAGATCTCTTTATTGTCTTTGTGTGTGTGTGGGCTGTATTCAGAAGTGGTAGCAGGAGGTGAAGTGCATGTGATTAGTCTTCTCCAATAACAAATAAGAGTGTGTGGAGTAAATTCTCATTTGCCATCTCCCACGACTGACCTCCACACCCACGTACAAAAGACAGCACAATTAATCAAAGCCAAGCAAGGCAGGAAATCAGTTCTGTCAGTCGTAGGGCCCATCAATGACCACACCGCTGATATGCAGCAATCAAACGCTCCTAACAAGCTTTTATTAACAGATGTGTCACAGGGCTAACCCTCTAATAAGGCAGTTCACTTCTCTGCCGCCGGTGGATGAGACAAGTTTCAGGAAGGGACATTCTGGGTTAAATACAATTCAAGTACTTCTAGATGTATGGTATGGCATGCTCTTGATTATCACAGGAAATGATTTCAACTCATCCCACATGATTAGAAAATGTACAAATTCAGTACAAATTAAAAAAATTGTATTAGTTAAGTTATTTTAGTTTTAGTTATTCAGCTTAAGATAAAGGAAAATGAGAATTTTTGCCTTGGCAACCTTGTTTTATATATATATTTGATTTAGTAACCATTTCTGTTACTGTATATTTTATTTGAAGTAGTGATTTAAAGGTTTTAGCTATGGTAATATGAAAGCCTGTTTCCGCCACTTAATGAGAAATGGTATTGTGACTTTTTATCTCACAATTCTGACTTTTCTGATCTCAGAAGTCTGACTTTTGTGTTCTAAAGTCAGATTGCGAGATATGAACTTGCAATTCTAAGACAAAATGTCACAATTACAAGTTTATATCTCACAATACTGACTTTATAACTTGCAACTGCAAGTTCATTTCACGCAATTCTGAGAAAAAAAGTCAGCGTTGTGAGTTTATATCTTGCAATTGCAACTTTTTTTCTCAGAATTGCAAGTTTACATTTCACAGTTTTGACTTTGAATTTTTCAGAACAATTGCGAGTTTATATCTCACAATTCTGAGGAAAAAAAAGGCAGAATTGCAAGCTTATATCTCACAATTATGAGAAAAAAAAAACTTTTTTTTTCAGGATTGTGAGTTTATGTCCTGAAATTCTAACTTTATATATCACAGTTCTAGCTTTATAACTTGCAATTGTGAGTTTATATCTCACAATTCTGAGAAAAGTCAGAATTGTGAGTTTAAATCTGGCAATTGTGACCTTTTTCCTCAGAATTGAGTTTATATGCCGAAATTCTGACTTTATATCTCACAGTTCTGACTTTATAACTCGCAATTGCAAGTTTATATCTCACAATTCGGAGAAAAGTCAGAATTGTGAGTTTAAATCTCGCAACTGTGACTTTTTTCCTCAGAATTGAGAGTTTATATCCCGCAGATCTGACTTTATTTCTCGCAATTCTGACTTAACTCGCAGTTGTGAGTTTATATTTCTCAATTCTGAGAAAAAAGTCAGAATTGCGCATTTATATTCTGCAATTCTGGCTTTATATCTCACAGTTCTGGCTGTATAACCCGCAATTGTGAGTTTATATCTCACAATTCTGAGAAAAAATGTCAGAATTTCAGAAAGAATATCAGACTTGCGAGATATGACCTAAAGTTGCGAATTGCGAAAGTTGCAATTACCTTTTTTAATTTTTTTATTCAGTGGCGAAAAATGGGATTTTTCCTTTTTTTTAACAAAAGGGGAATGAGTTGCAGTTATTTTTTGCTGTAATCAAGATCATGCTACAAATGCTGTTGACTGAGTTTGTATTGAACTCAGAATATTCCTTTAAGCTTATGTTGTATTTAACCTGGTATGAATAAATGTATTTTCTGTTCAATACAAAGTCTAGAGATCAAAACAACTGCATTATGGTAATGTAGAAGATAGAACAGCAGTTTTTATTGCAATGTGGCCTGAGCACTACAGAGTAAATGTATGAACTTTTACCATTGTAGCACAAGGATTTCAGTGCGGAGGGTAGATGGAGCATCTACTATGGCTGCTATTACAGCGAGGCCTGCAGCATCATTCAGGGTGTCAGTCACCTTGATTACAGTCTGTTCTCATCTCTGTGGCCTGGAGGAAAGTTCTGCAGGATAACAACCGACACAAGCAGATTCAGGAACTGTTTGTATGCCCAAACAGCATGAATATTGAACTGTCATTCAAACATGTATTGACAAACAAATTGAACTGTCAGTCAACATTATGAGATGAGCATATTCCATACAAGCAATACCAAACAAATATTGAATATTTATTTTATATTATTATTTAAATGTTGTATTTAGAGTTCTTGCTTTATGCACAGCCACTGACTGTTACTCTGATATTTTGCATTTATGAAAAGCATACATTTGGAATATCTTACAATGATGTGTAATACTTTTCACTGTCAAAAATATATATGTTGTGAATTTTACACATCACTAAATGCATCATAGTAAATCGTCACAGTAAATAAAAAATGGAGAACTTGTGTAACTTAGGGTTACAATTAGAGAGCTGTATATAGAGTTCAGATGCAAAACCAGCTAAAAGCCATCTTGGTCAAAAATGAGATAATGATACCGAATGAATGCTCTCGACACATATTATACATCCAAAAACTTGCTAAAATTCCACCCTCAGCCTAATCAGAAGTACCAGTACTTACATAGAAACCTACACATTGAAGCCTGATAAAAATGATTTTTTTAATGAAAGATGTCGGATGGATTTAGAGGCTTTTGCATCTGAACTCTTCATATATATACCTATATACATACACACAACTGCAAGCAAAGAATAAAGGGCAAAACGATATTGAAACTTCCAGCTCAATTACAACTGCATTCATCTGACCTCTCTTGTAATGACCGGTGGACTCCAATATCTCTAAATGTTGTGTTTTATCATAGTATTATTGTCCTGGAAAGCCTGGCGTGATTCCCAGAAACCCCTCAGTGTAATAGGGAACGCTTCTACGCGACCAGTCATTGTGTTTCTGTGCGTCTCCACATAATACACAGACCTTGAGCCTACAATTCAAATCACATTTAACAATGACAAGAGCACTATACTCAAACACATGCCAGCTCAAAGTACTTTCAAACCGGAGAGAGGCAAATGCTGTGTATGGTGTGCCTTCAGCAGTGCTCTGTACATTTTCGCACGAATGTCAGTGAGCATTTCCAGACACAGCAGGAGGAGATTTGTTTGCGAGAGGTATTAGAAAAACAGGTTCTGATCTACATGTTTTTGCTGCCAAGGGAATTCTGACTGTTCCTCTGCTCAGACAGATGCAAAAAATCTGTTGTAACTGCTAACAAAAAGTTATCAAAATGGTACCATGGTATCATCTCAGTGGAAATTGTTATTCCTCAGAAGTTGGCTTGGGAGGCTTAAGTTATCTAATTTATGTCGGCACATGTTGAAACCTCTAGGGGGTAGTAAATAAAATTCTGTAATTACTTTCATGTTGTTTCAAACCCATAACATCTTCATTTATCTTCGGAACACAAATTACACAAATTAAGATATTTTTGATTACATTCCGAGAGCTTTCTGACCTTGCATAGACAGCAACACAACTACTATTTTCATGACCCAGAAAGGTAGTAAAGACCTGTGGGAACTTTTTCGCAAGATGCAAAATACGTACTGCCATGTATGTTTCATGACATATTTGATGTGAAATGCCTACTGATTGGCGCTAAAAGAGTGTTAATTTTTTTCCTCAGAACAGATGCACATACATATGGTATATTTTATGTAATGTTGGTTTTGTACGTTTTACCACAGTTCTGACTTGAAATGCCCGTTGAGTGGTGCTATAACTCTAATGCTCTGTGACGTGTTAAAATAACGTACCATCTGCACTACACCTAAACCTACTTGATTGTATGAACAAAACCGAACATGACATAAAAACGCAATCGCAAGCATGCCATTTTAGCTTGTTTTCCGATCTCTCATCATTTAGATCTTTCACTGTGAGTCATGTTTTTCACAGAATTCATACCTAAGGATGTAATCATAACTGTGTACAAAAACGATTACAAGTGCTTGCTGTTTTACTGTTCATTTCTCTTGGAAAACTCAGTGATATGTACTTATTGGTACGTATTTGCGTCTTGCGAAAACAGATTACCACATTTTTCGTTTTCATCATGAGGTCAGGTAGGTGATGACAGTGGTTTAACCAAAATGTAATAAAGCTACGAAAATACAATTTTAATGCTGTCCTTACTACCTTTCTGGGCCTTGAACATGTCAGTTGCATTGCTGTCTAAACAGAGTCTGAAAACTCTTGGATTTCATCAAAAGTATTCTTATTTGTGTTCCTAAGATAAACAAAGGTCTTATGGTTTTGGAACAACATGAGGGTGAGTAATTACTGACAGAATTTTCATATTTGGTTAAACTATCCCTTTAATCTTTGAAGAATGAAAAACAAATTAGGATGTTCTGGTACAGTATGTATCTTTGGAGGTACAAGGCCAGATACAGAAAGCATGAACAAAAGCCCAGGCCCAGACTGTAACTACCACATCAATCTTATTCAAAAAGTGTGATGTAAGCTCATATTTTAGGCCCCCATATATCTCTCCCTCACCGTGTCTGTGTTTGAGTGTGTACTTGTGGTGGTTCATGCCTCTGTGACTCACACTCCTCAAATGAAGGACTCCCTGAATAAAGCTGCATCCCCCAAGGCTGAAACGCAACCTTTCTTTCCCCTCACCGACTGGGAATGTCAACAGAGTTACAGCGTTCACTAGTGTCCACCGCTCATTCACACACAAACACAGACCTCCTATATTTCCTCTTTATTCCCAAATTGAAAGGTATATTTACAGTTATTGGCATATTGCACAAGAGCAATACGTTTTTTGATTGCAATCTCAACTGGTCCTACTCACATATCAAAGGATTTTGGTCCCAGAGCCTGACGGCAGAAAGTCTTGTCTGTTTTGCACATCCCTGTCCATTCAACTGTGCTTCATAGCCCACTCACTCATGAGAAACACAACAACAAGAGAGAATTAACACAGTCAGCATTTTCCAAAGGATCTGATTCAAAACCTAGAGAGCTGCAAACACACAGACAGCATTTTTAGGCATCATAAACACATTGCCAAGTGCGGTCTCAGCTGTTAGAATATATTTTAAAATGTAATATATTTCTGCAAAGGCAAAACTGAATTTTCAGCAGCCATTACTCTAGTCTTCAGTGTCACATGATCCTTCAGAAATCATTCTAAAATGCTGATTTGGTGCTCAAGAAACATTTCTGTTTTTCACTGAAAATTTGGTTTTCTTGTAAAAAAAATATTCCACAATATTACTTTATTTTGATCAAATACTGTAAATGCAGCTTTGGGAGTATTAGAAGTCTTTCTTTCAAAAACATTTAAACATCTATATTATTCCAAACTTTTGACCACCGGTGTATTTATGTAAGGTGAAAGCGTTTTAAAGGGCTACAAGTCGAACAAGCCCTCTGTTCTTACAGATGGAAGAATCAAATGGACCATTAATCTAATAAATACATAATAGACTCTGATTTATTGCCTTTGTCACCATGTAGCATCCATCTACTGACCTAAGATCAGGAAAGGTATTTTTTAATCATTAGTTACAGACACTGAGTAAGAAGAAAATGCTTCTCTCAGCACTGCCATCCATCCTCATTATAACTGGGCACAGCCAATAAGCAGTCAATTGTGTACCATTGTGTTACATTCCTATATTTCTTCTGTGCAGATAATGCTACATATACTTTTACTTTGCAAGGATGCATTAAATTGATCAAAAGTGACAGTATATATATTTATAACATTCTATTCATCAAAGATTGTGTATTAAGCAGCACAACTGCTTACAACGTTGATAATAATAAGAAATGTTTCTTAAGCACTAAATCACTATATTAGAAGTGTTTCTCAATGGATAATGTGGCATTGATGACAAGAGTAATTACTACTAAAAATTGGTCACTTGTGAGGGTCCATGATGGAATGGTCACTAGGGTTTGGAACAGATTTATGGTGTTCTGAATCTTAAGAGAGCTGCCGCTGATATTCAGAATGGAATCCATGGCATGCATATGAAATAGAGATGCACAACTTCAAAATCAGCACAGAATAAATTCCCTGTGATTTCTCTTGCCAGATTGACACAGTTTATCTCAGTTCAAGAGTGGTTGAGGGAGAGAGGGAGCAGTCGGCCAGCTCATTAAAGTCTCTCTTTGTGACACAGGGAATAGATTTTTTACTCCAATGTGCTTTTGATGCAGCTTCTTTTTTCAAAGAAATGAAGGAAAAAACACTGTTTTTGGTTTCAGGCCCAATCTTGCCTTCAGTCAGCCTCCACATGAAGTTGCATGATGGATTGAATGTTTTTGAGACTAGAATAGCCCAATATCCTGCCTTAGACCTCAGCATCTTGTTTCTGAAGTATTTTGGGGTTTTTGAGCTCTACCCAGGTTATGTTCTGGACCAAAAGAGAGATTTCAAAGTAAATTACCTCTAACAGCTTCATTTCATCCAGGATTAGACTACATTGGATGATAGAATAATGGACCGTGCCAAGATAAAACAAAACAAATAACTGACAAATTATGAGGTAAAAAGTGTGTATTACACACTGTGAGATCCTAAGAATGTCTTGAAAGTGCAGGGGTTAATGACAAAATACAGGCATATAGTGTTCAGATTTTAATTAATAAAAATCTTTAAAAAGTATATAGTGCCACATTACCGTAAAAGAGGAACTCGTCCTTAAAAGTAGGTCAGGAAGAGACATATTCCTCTGAACATTCTTCTGGATGTTGAATTGGGTCATGAGGGAACCCCTATTAAAGTCCTGACTGAGAGAACCTGGTGTTTGTAAAAAGCATGATGGTCAAACCTTAGATGAGGCAGCATCGGTATGTGCAGATCGATGATTGATCACCACCTTAAGGGTATATACTGTGAAACTGGGAGATTCCTTGAATCAATCCCTTGAGTCTCATGTTGCTGCTTTGGCATTATGGTGGGAAATCAATACTTTCCTGCTTGGTTTTTCATATGTAGGTTATTTGTGTTCCAAGTGTGCTTACATTATACTCCCTTGAGCTTCTAAAATCACACAATAGTAGAAAATAGCCAAACAAAAAAATGCAAAACAAGAAATATCACTGATGTGAGCTTGTACATTTGCTGTTGTACAGTATTGGGAACGCATTAGGCAGATGAACTGAAAGTCAGTAACATGTAACTTGTTAAATTTACATCACAATATATCAGTAACATGTAACTTGTTAAATTTACATCACAATATAACAAAGTACTCTTTCAAATATATCACACATGTAAACATTCTGTCATCATTTACTCAACCTCAAGTTGTTTCTTTCATTTGAATGCTGGTAACCAAAGGGTTGACAGTAGCCACCGACTTCCATTGTATGCACTTTTTTTTCTGAACTCAGAAGTTTCGCCTGACTGGAACGATGCTTTACATTTCCAGTCTCTGGTGTTTCATAGTCAAATTAACGTAATTTCAGATCCGATAATATAACAAAGGGGTGGCAAAGTTTGTGGGATTTTGTCCATGATGATAAGAGCACACATTATTTTATTATTTCACACACAGTATTTTAACTTCAGCACTGCAAGCAGTGCTCCGTTTCTTTTGTCATCGTTTATGCAAGACACAGCGTTGTACATGGACAGATTTGCTGGTGCGCAAAAAAAATACTTTACAGGAATTCCTTAAGCTTATTGCTGTTATTGTGCAGCCAACAACAATACAGCTTAACCACACATCTTTATATTGAAAAAGTCTCCGTTCAATTAATTCAGTCAATCTTTTTTTGAATCAGTTTGAACATGGAATTCTATGAAGACTGGAACACGAGAGCACCCAAACAGAAGTTAGGGACCATTCACACAGAACGCGTCTTTGCGTCTAAAACGCGAGGCGCATCTCTCAGGAATGGTTTTTAAAAAAGCGCAGCATTGCACAATAACGACAATAAGGGGATTTTCAGTATATATATACAGGTCCTTCTCAAAAAATTAGCATATTGTGATAAAGTTCATTATTTTCTGTAATGTACTGATAAACATTAGACTTTCATATATTTTAGATTCATTACACACAACTCGAAGTAGTTCAAGCCTTTTATTGTTTTAATATTGATGATTTTGGCATACAGCTCATGAAAACCCAAAATTCCTATCTCAAAAAATTAGCATATCATGAAAGGTTCTCTAAACGAGCTATTAACCTAATCATCTGAATCAACTAATTAACTCTAAACACCTGCAAAAGATTCCTGAGGCTTTTAAAAACTCCCAGCCTGGTTCATTACTCAAAACCGCAATCATGGGTAAGACTGCCGACCTGACTGCTGTCCAGAAGGCCATCATTGACACCCTCAAGCAAGAGGTCTGTGGGAAGGAAAAAGTGTGGCAGAAAACGCTGCACAACGAGAAGAGGTGACCGGACCCTGAGGAAGATTGTGGAGAAGGACCGATTCCAGACCTTGGGGGACCTGCGGAAGCAGTGGACTGAGTCTGGAGTAGAAACATCCAGAGCCACCGTGTACAGGCGTGTGCAGGAAATGGGCTACAGGTGCCGCATTCCCCAGGTCAAGCCACTTTTGAACCAGAAACAGCGGCAGAAGAGCTTGACCTGGGCTACAGAGAAGCAGCACTGGACTGTTGCTCAGTGGTCCAAAGTACTTTTTTCGGATGAAAGCAAATTTTGCATGTCATTCGGAAATCAAGGTGCCAGAGTCTGGAGGAAGACTGGGGAGAGGGAAATGCCAAAATGCCTGAAGTCCAGTGTCAAGTACCCACAGTCAGTGATGGTCTGGGGTGCCATGTCAGCTGCTGGTGTTGGTCCACTGTGTTTTATCAAGGGAAAGGTCAATGCAGCTAGCTATCAGGAGATTTTGGAGCACTTCATGCTTCCATCTGCTGAAAAGCTTTATGGAGATGAAGATTTCATTTTTCAGCACGACCTGGCACCTGCTCACAGTGCCAAAACCACTGGTAAATGGTTTACTGACCATGGTATTACTGTGCTCAATTGGCCTGCCAACTCTCCTGACCTGAACCCCATAGAGAATCTGTGGGATATTGTGAAGAGAAAGTTGAGAGACGCAAGACCCAACACTCTGGATGAGCTTAAGGCCGCTATCGAAGCATCCTGGGCCTCCATAACACCTCAGCAGTGCCACAGGCTGATTGCCTCCATGCCACGCCGCATTGAAGCAGTCATTTCTGCAAAAGGATTCCCGACCAAGTATTGAGTGCATAACTGAACATAATTATTTGAAGGTTGACTTTTTTTGTATTAAAAACACTCTTCTTTTATTGGTCGGATGAAATATGCTAATTTTTTGAGATAGGAATTTTGGGTTTTCATGAGCTGTATGCCAAAATCATCAATATTAAAACAATAAAAGGCTTGAACTACTTCGAGTTGTGTGTAATGAATCTAAAATATATGAAAGTCTAATGTTTATCAGTACATTACAGAAAATAATGAACTTTATCACAATATGCAAATTTTTTGAGAAGGACCTGTATTTATTCAGTGACAGAGATATTTCTCTACAAGCTCCTTTTTTATGGAACAAGTTGTGATAATCGCTTTGAAGAAATGTTATATAATTCAGGGTATCTGGACACAGCCACTATGAGCACCTCCTCTGCCATGTTGCCATCAAATAAAACAGTTGTTATGCCAACTTGCTAGTGTAAACAGAAGCTTGCAACGCTTGTCCCACCTCCGAGTTCTTCTGATTGGTCCACTGCTTTGGAACTGACATTGATGAGGAGCGCTGTGTGTAAAAGTTGAAATTCTTTTAAGTTGACACGGCATCTTAAAAAATGCAGTGCTCCTGTGCGAGACGCTGCAAAAGACGCGAGACGCGAGTGTAATGGTCATACATGTCCGTCAAGCACGTGTTTACATAGAAAAACAATGGAAAAGTAGCACTTTGGAATGGAAAAATGCGTTCTGTGTGAATGGCCCCTTAGAATCCATTGGCGCTCATCGGTTACTCAGGAAAAAAGTGGATATGAGAACAAAATACCATTGAAGTCAGTTGGCTACCGTCAACTGTTTGGTATGTATTTACAACGTAGGAGGTGTGAGCATTATGTTTCCTTTCAGCGCAGGTAAAGATTTATGTTTTAAAAAATGCAGCACATAAATAAATCCGATGCATCAGTGCAATCCTGTGTACTTGTAGAGGGTTTGCACATACCTTATGATTTGGTCAGTTACCTGGATGCAAGGTCATACTGGTGATATACGGATGTAAACAACAGCATGGATTTCTATTTCTTCGTCGATTAATATACTATTGAATATGTTGTTCTGCTAATTTATGCTGTCTGAACCATGGGAAGAATTGATCAGGAGAATAAACATTTGTCCAAAGCAAAAATAAAGAAATAAATAAAAATACAAGAAATAAATAAATAAAGCACTTCAGTCGTTGTTTTCAAAAAAGAAGTAAAAATTAAGTGAGTTTTTGCTTAGAACAAGCAAAATAATTTGCCAATGGTGTAAGCAAAATAGTATTGTTTTCAGCTTGAAATAAGATTATTTTAATTTAGATTTTTTTTTTTCTGAAAACAAGACAATAATTTTTACTTGTCTAGAAAATCCTTCTTAATTGAAGAATTTTTAGATATTTTGGCTGGAAACAAGACAGAAAATCTACGTAAGAAAAGCATTTTTTGCAGTGTATCAGTCAGCTGGCGATGAGAAAATGTAATGCAGAAAACTTAGCGTGTAATTTACCATAAGTAATGATATAAAATAATTAATAATAATTATTATTTTTATAATAACCAACACAATATTAAATATTAAAATTAAAAATGTTCAAATAATATTTTCCCCAACACTGATTAAATTCTAATAAAGTTTAGAGAATCCTTATTTAAAGTCCAGCCAGCTTATCAATGGAGCATTTGCCTGGCTCTTTAAAAGATCAATAATGGCATGACTGAATGCCAGGTGTGAGCATGGAAGTGACCATTTATCATTCAGTGTAGGAGTGTAAAAACAGAGAGAAAGTGTAAAAAGAGTAGAAAGAAAAAGAGCAGGGAGATGGATATTTAGAGTGATTCTAAATATTTACCCACAATCCATCACGGCAAACATCCCTCACTAGGCAGAACAACAACTCACGGTCACTGCGGCAGCATCTCTGGTTGGTCCCAATCAATGATCAATCAGCAACCATTGGAAAACCAGTTCAATGGATTCTTTTTTCATCACATATGTATATTAGTTTCTGCAGCGCTCTTTCCTAATCATTTCAGTGTTTTCATTTAGGTCATTGTAAAGCTTTCTCCCTGAAGAGCTTTTTGATCTGTTTTAATTGATTGGTCTAAATTAATACCTAGCTTAGATAATTTATCAATCACATTATGTCAGAGGTGTCTTTTACATTCTGTGACAATCTTGCTGATTGCACTGCTTCATTCGCTGGCTGGTCACTTAATTGACCAGCTATTTTTCCTTGTACTCCACAATCAAATCAATTGTTTCAAATGAGTAAACTTAAAGAGAGACTACACCCAAAAATAAAAATTCTGTCTTGTTCCAAACATGTACAGTTGACTGTTGCCATTGACCTCCATAGTGTTTTTTTCTCCATACTATGAAAGTCAATAGCTACCGTTAACTGTTTGGTTACCAACATTCTTCAAAATATCTTCTTTTGTGCTTAACAAAAAAAAAAAAGAAATCCATACAGGTTTGAAACAACTTAAGGGTGAGGGAATGATACAGAATTTTCATTTTTGGGTAAACTATCGCTTTAAACGAGAGACTTTTTGTTTTTTTAACAAATATCCTACAAAACCAATGGTAGGTTTTTCTATGCTTCTGAAGTAAATCAAATGCTCTGGAGAGCCAACGCAGCATGCAAAAACATGCACAGCCTGACATCTGAATATAGATTCATTGTTCTGTGTACACTATATGTAGTTAAGAGTAAACTTAACCGAGTCAGCAACTTTTTAGATCTCCTTGGAATTCTGCTCTGGTTCACGCATTGAAGCACCTAAAGCAAAGCAAGAATAATGCATCTTTTGTTATGAGCCACTTGTGTAGAGGGTTGACATTTTAGCATGTAAAGCAAAGCATTCAGACATACCAGGGAAATGAAAGCTCCATTACGATGTGCAGGACTTCTAGTTGAAATAAAATTGCATTGCATGCTCCCTTTATACGGTTAAGGAAACCTTTTATGCCTGGTGGATACTATTATCTGATATAGCCACGCTCATCAGGCCGGCGTTTAGAGTTGCAGCCTGCAGTCAGTAAAGCTGTACAACACCAAAGCTTTGTTTTCAGTGAATTCAGACAAAATCAACACAGTGGCATGGGTTTATCATTGTTTAAATGAATTTGTTATTGAATTACCATTGCTGCCCTGGCAGTTGCAGCTATTGAAGATTGCACTTTTTTGTGCTCAAGGGCTGCTATTAAACAACAACAAAAGGCCTCTGCTCAATTTTTAATCTTTGTCTTCCATACTAAGAACACTCAAATTCTGTATCACTATTAATAAGGATTGCATGATCTCCGTATAATACCATTCTTTAAATGCAAGGTATTTAAAGTGTACCTGAAGTATACTTGTAATATACTTAAGTATATCTTCAGTTTGACTTCAGCACTGCTTCCACACAATTAAAATGCATTAAGCACAAAATTAATTGTTCCAATTTAGCAGACTTAAGTATACCAGCTTAGTATACAAAAAGTACAAATGCAGGGCATTTATATTAAGCACATGAATATGTAAATGTATGAGTAGTATACTTACCACAAAATAAATGTATTTCAAATACATTTTAGTATTTTTTTTTTTTACTAGAGATATTTTAATGGCTCTTCTCAACTCTTTTCATTTACTAAAAAATGAATAATAAATGTTCAAAAGTCAACAAGCCTTCAAATTTCATCTTAAGGACATTACGAACAGCAGTTGGGTAAACACACACTGAATGCTACTGAGAAGAAAGCCGAGAGGGAATACTGCTTTTCAGTGTGTCTCAGGAGAGTGGGATTGTCTGAACAGCAGAGCTGTGTGGAAAGTGGCTAGTAATCTGTAGCGTGTGCTCATGGGAATGGGCCTGCAGTCAGTTAATCTGGGGTCACACCTCTGCAACGGATCAGAATCTGAATTGACAGAAACAGAAAACAAATACACTTAGCACACACCACTACAAATGTTCAAATAAAGGTCAGTATAGACGGTCTCTCTCACAAAAAAAAAAAAAAATCTTACTCAGTAGTTTTGTCTTCCCTCCGGTACAAATACCTAAACATTCTTAAATCAAAATAAATTTACAAGAGGTATTAAGGTATTAAGTTTTGTTTTCTAAAATATATATACAAATTACATGAGTTTATACTTAAAACAAGAATCTCGGAAGCCTGTTTCTGCCACTGAACAAAAAACGTAATTGCATTATGTTTATACGTAAAAATAGCTTTTTCTCAATTGTGAAATATAAACTCGCAATTGCAAGTTATAAAGTCAGAACTGTGAGATATAAACTTGCAATTCTGACTTTTTTCTCCAAATTCTGTGATGTAAACACAATTCTGAGAACTTATCAGTCTTTTTGCCCTCTCAATATTGGACTTTGTAATTCGCAATTGTGAGTTCATATCTAACAATTTTAAGTAAAAAAAAGTCTGAATTTTGTGTGATAAAAGAGAATCGCCTTTTTATTTTTTATTGTATGGTGGGAAATGGGCTTCCATAAGTATCTGCCTGTGAGGTCAAAAAAAGAAACTTAATTCAAAGACAAAGGATTATTTTTCTTTTCCCATTGGCAAATATTTGTTCTTGATTTAACCATGAAGTCAGTTAAATAATTTTGTCAGAAAACAAGATTTACAGTATATCTTAGGTAAATGTATCTTGATCTTGATCTTGAACCTTTAACTGTGACTCCCATTTTTGAACACAGACGTGAAAATGCAGTATTCAAACTTAATTTTTTATTATTCATGAATGAAAACATTTTGTAATATGATTTTGGTGTACATTTTTTTGTGGTAATGCAATGGCTAATTTTAAAATGGCTTTCAAAGGATGAATTTTGAGATTTTAAGTTTTCAAGTGATATATATAATTTCTTATGATTTCTAAAGCGTGATAGGGAAAAGGGCAACAAAGAAAGTCTTTTTGTGACAAAGGTCAGAACTCCTGTTATCAAGCAGATTTTGAGATGCACTCTTGTCATAAATTAATCTATTACTTTTCCTACATCATTTCTATTTAGGAGTCTTAGACCATTCCAACGATATATACTTTGTCATGATTAAATTAAGATTATTTGTAAAATGGCGAAGTAAACTTCAGATGGGACGGGTGACAATTAACGGGTTAAGAATGCTTTAAGAAATTCCACTGAAAAACATTTTTCTACTTTTTAACCTACTTTTTCCTTTCTACTTCCCTGAATCTTGTTTCACCACAGTGTTCTGACCAGTCAGGTTTTTTACTACAATTTCTGTTAATATAAACCACAGTTATAGTCTCATTTTGTCTTGCTTTTCCCATTTTTTGGTTGAATTTTGTGTCTCAAATCTGGTGTAGCCACTTTTGCTGGTCTTATGAAGGGGATGCTGACGGCTCACAGCTCTTCTGTGATGTAATTAAAGAGCGTCTTTCCCCCTGGCCAAACTGTTTATGCGTTCAACCTTTGCCTCATGCACCCAAGCTCTGCCTCCACCTTTCCTGCAAACCTTAAAAAAACCCTCTCTGTTTTGAGCATGAAAAATAATGAAATCAATTACAGAGTTAATGAATTTGATTTATTTGGGTTTTCTGCTTCGGGAGCTCCGGAATCGTATTATACCTTCAGAAACACAAGGCAAGCGAACTCCTTTTTAATAAACAGATCATGCACGAATCCACCGACTGGTTGGTGCTTTTCAATTGCTATGGATCAACAGTTATAACAAAACAGGAGTGTATGAATAATTTAAAAGTACAGAGATTTTAATGAGGGGCGCAAACCGTCAACCCACATTCGCTTCTGTAACATGCATTCGTTGTATCGTGATTTATTGTTTGATATGCATTTTTCTCTTTGCCTCCAGCAAGAACAAAGGTGGTTCGGTTAATTAAACAAAAGCAAAATCCTCCACGGCATTAAGTAAATGCTTTAATTGTAATGAGAGAAAACATGCATGAGACCTTAGAGTGAGATAAATGCGAGAGAAAAAATGTAATTACGAAAAGATTATTGCCAGGGAGAGTGCCACTGTACAATTAGCCACTTATAAAATCATATTATAATATCATATTATATGCAATTTTATCCATCCCTTGAAGAATATCTTGCAATATTGTACCACTGCCTTTGCTCCTCACTTCTTCCTTTTGGGAGAAGACTGTTCTTTGATTTAGCCATCCATCAAGAGGAGCATATCAGTGTCCTGGCTCGCAGTTCACCACTCATGTACACCCTTCATGTTATCACTTTATGTCTAAAACAGGAACAGGGGCCGACATTTAACAGCAGGAAGGTAAACAACAAGGAGATGAGATGAGAGAACAAGCTGCCTTTGAGGGTTCGAAGCCCGTCTTGTTGTCCAGTGGTTGAAGATGTTTCGCCGTTACTGGTAAATATCTTAAAGGTTTCCCTTAAAATGTTTAGCACCCTTTACTAAAATATTACGTTTCTAGGGGCAAAAAGGAAGTAACGTATTAAAGTAAAGGTTAAAGTGACAAAGAGAAAGGTTTAAGTCCCAGCACTGAGTACAAAAAGTAAGATGAAAATACAAAAGTTTCCACCCCCTTTCAGAATCATTAAAAAGGTTAATTATATTCCAAAATAAGAGGGATCATACAAAATGCATGTTATTGTTTATTTAGTACTGACCTAAATAAGATATTTTACATAAAAGATGTTTACATATAGTCCACAAGAGAAACTAATAGTTGAATTTATAAAAATTACCCCGTTCCAAAGTTTACATCTCCTTAATTCACTGAATGATCCACAGCAGTGTTTTTTTTTTTTGTTTAGTGATAGTCGTTCATGAGTTTGTCCTGAACAGTTAAACTGCCTCCATCTGAGATCCATCTTTGTCGATCTAAGGATATGCAGCTATTACAGAAGGTTCAAACGCTCACTGATGCTCCAGAAGGAAAAACCATGCATTAAAAGCTGGGGGTGAAAACTTTTGAACAGAATGGAGATGGTGTACTTTTTTTTTTTTTTTTTTTTGCCTAAATATCTTTTTTTTTTTTTTTTGTACTGGCCTTCAGAGGCTACAGAAGATAGTTACATGTTTCCCAGAACACAAAATAAGTTAAATTTACCCTTCTGAAGAACTAAAAAAAAATACAGCTGTGGATTATTCAGGTAAAAACACAGTATCAAGGGGATGTAAACTTTTGACTCTTTCTCTTTTGGACTATATGTAAACATCTTTTATGTGAAATATCTTATTCAGGTCAGTACTACATAAAAAATAACATGAATTTTGTATGATCTATCATGATGTTTCTGAGGGTGAAAACTTTTGACCTCAACTGTAAAAATAAGTATTTCTTCAAGAGCGGGTAAAGCCAAAATAGCAAACAAAAGATCACTACCTGCCAAAATTAAATCTAGTTAACCTGCAAAGAAAATAAATACAAAGTAACAACAGAACTCTTGCCTTAGCAAAAACAGGACAAAATGAGGACAAAAGAAAATGGCACCCATCTCCCTGCTGCTCCAACACTCAGTAACAAGCAAATGACTAAGAGCTGTGCACTATTTCTATTTAGTTGTAATTTATTTATTTTTTTACTTATAAATTGTACTTATTTTATTTCAAGTTTGTAGTTTTTCCCTTTTTTAAATAGTTTTAGTTTTAGTTAACAAGAACAACAATGCAATTCTACGAGAGGTGCAAAAAATACACACTTCAACTTTAATCTTTATAAATGCATATTGACTTTTTTTAACGTAGTAGTATAATTCAAGGTTTTAAAAAAATATTTTCAAGCAACAAACTACAGATCCTCAGAGCATAATAGTCCCTCTAGTGCTGTGTGAGCTTTGGGAGGCACACATGATGCTGAAAAATGTGAGCGAGAGAGGTCTTAGGAGAAAATAATGAGCTGATCAAATGAGGCACTTTTATATCCAAGCAGCAGGCCATGGCAAACTGAGATGTACTTGTGTTGTGTGGGTAATGTGAGCCTGTAATGGATTAAAGAAACAAGATTGTATCTCAGCGATGTTGAGCCACACTGTCGTGCGCAGAAGTGATGAAGAGACTGTTAGACAGCACTGCCTCACTCCTGGAACCGCCGTCGTGACTGTGATACACAACACCATCCTAATGTCACCTAAACGCACAGCAATCTCCAGCGCACCCTGCAGAGTACACAAATACACTCCCTCCCTGCTCATTTTTTGCTGTTCTTTGCTCTCTTTCTCAGTTGATGCTGATGTATCATCCACTGCTACTTTCTGGAACGGCTTGGAAAAATGCACTTCAGTTTTCCGAGCCAGAGCCTATGATAATTTTGCAACTCTTCTAAATCTAAGTGGGCTGATAGTTCTTTAATTAAGCGGACCAGTGGTTACTTCATAAACTCTTGGGTGGCTGAAGTGATCAGCCAATGTGCTTTCTCATTAAATACCAATTTAACTTTCGGGCTTCAGCATTGCTCTTGTTTTAGAGGGGTTCGAAGCACAAGGCCACGGAGGGCAGTTTTGCAGCTGTTGACCTCTGCCGGGAGACATTGGCTTTATCAAGTCGGCATAATGCATTCAATCAAATTACTCCCCACCTCACTTTCTCTCTCTTTCTTTCTGTATCTCCCCCCTCTCCCTTTCTCCTTCTTCATTCCCATAAATCAGCTCCTGCACTTGCCATCTAATCAAATGTTGTTTTGTGGTTTTATTTATGGTATACTCAATTTAAGAGACTCTGAAATTTTCCATAAACAGTCACCCAAAACTACTGGGTATTTTATGGTTTTCCAACTCATGATATTAAGTTATACAGCATTAAAAATATTTTAAAAGAACCTTGGCATTCCCAAAGAGCTCTATAACACCTGGTGAAACATATACATTAGCATTTCTATTCATTATCCACAGTGCTTCACTAGCAACTACCCTGAACTGTCAAAGGCATAAAGGGAAATATGTTTATTATTATTATTATTATTATTATTATTATTATTATTATTATTATATTTAACTATAGAATAATTGACACCAAATTAAATAAAATAAATAAAAATAAATAAGTCAATAAATATAAGAAGAAATGCTGTTCTTTTTAACCTTTCAGTGAAGAGTACTGAAAAAACATGATATCCACAAAATGTTGATTTAATTATTTTATATATAAAAACTATTATTTATATATATATATATATATATATATATATATATAGTTTATTTATAGTTTTCCCTATATGCTTTTATTATGCCATTATAATTCTAATTTCATTATTATTTCTAAATGAATGCAGCCTTGGTGAACATAAGAAACTTCTTTAAAAAATAAATAAATAAGTATATATATAAATAAATAAGTATAATAATAAATACCTTATATAAATATTCTTTTTTGTTAGCAAAGAATGTTGAAAAAAATCTATAATTTTTTTCCCCTCTGTGCTTTTATTATGCCATTACTAATTCTAATTCCATTATTAATTCCAAATAAATGCAGGTGAACATAAGAAACTTCTTCAAAAAAAAAAAAAAAAAAAAAAAATATATATATATATATATATATATATATATAGTTTTTTCAGCAAAGAATGTTGAAAAAAATGTGTGTGTATATATATATATATATGTTGTTTTTTAGTTTTTTATTAGGCCATTATTAATTCTAATTCCATTATTAATTCCAAATAAATGCAGGTGAATATAAGAAACTTCTTCTTCAAAAAAAAAAAGAATAATAATATGTATATATATATATATATATATATATATATATATATATATATATTGTTTTTTCGGCAAAGAATGTTGAAAAAAATGTGTGTATATATATATATATATATATATATATATACACATACATATATGTATATGTGTGTGTATGTATATATGTTGTTTTTAATTTTTTTATTAGGCCATTATTAATTCTAATTCCATTATTAATTCCAAATCAATGCAGCCTTGAACATAAACGTCTTTAAAAAAAAAAAAAAAAAAAATATGAATAAATGAATAAACAAACATCACAACATCTGGTAAAACATATTACTATATATCCACTAACAATACAATATTTGCAATTTATATTACTTGGAATAAATGTATTTTGCCAGAAAACACATTTAACTTTTGAATGGCTGCCAATGGAGAAAGATGCTCTTTGGGCCTAGTAGAGGCTAACTGGTCCAAGCTAACCAGTCCTATGATTGGTTATTGTTATATGGTTATGGTTATTAAACACACCCTCAAAACACCTATACCATTAGTAACTTTGTGAGGGTAATGGATGCTGCAACATTCAAGTCTTTTGGTTGATCCAATCAAAAAGCAACGGAGAAGCATTAAAAGTGTCTTTAAGGTTACGTTAAGTCAAATCTTCAACACAGCTTGTAAAAGACACAAATCCATGCGGTGACAGCTATTTCTCCAGGCTGCATTTGATAAACACTGGCAATAAATCAGGGCCGAATCAATCTAGATTACCCTGACAGTGGCTGGAATACACTCAATGGCAATGATAACACGGATAGCTTCTCATGTTTCTCTCTATATAAGTGGCAGTCCCGCTCACTTAGAAAAAGTGCGGAGGTGGGCGGAGCAGCTCTCACGGATGGATCTGTCTGAGAGAGAGCAAGCGAAGGAATGGACACCAAGAAAGAAAGCTGGAGAAGAGAGAGCAGATGTATTACCGCATGTCCGAGCACTTGCTTGGGGAGAAAAAAAATCACCTGTATTGATTGATCTGCTCTTTGCCGGTATGCCTCTTCCACCATATTGTTCTAATCTAATAATGCTCTTAACAGATGTGGCTGATACGGCCTCTCCATTCTGGATTTGGATCGTTTAATGTCTAGTTTGTTCCTCCCATCGGTTCTGCTTTAATGGACTCTGAAATTCCATCAGTAAGGCTGTCCTTTCCCATATTACAATCTAATCTGAAGTGGAGGCATTGTGATCTCAAAGACAGCTGAATACCCCACTTAATGCTTCGAATTATATGTTGTGTCCTATTCATTATGTCTTAATAGTTTCTGTTGTTTTTAAGTACAGCTCTTACATTATTTACAGTAACTAATTGAACCTTTGCAAAAACCCGTACTCCTTAGTTACTGATGCTAAGTCTGACAAACAATGCCGCTCTCACACTACACATCATGTTCTCACACAATGAAAAATACATTCCGGAGCAAAAGGAAACTGACAACATGCCGACAGACAAGACAGATTTACAATGTTGTAATTTTTGAGAAATTCAAACAATAAATACCATTTTGTGGCTCTTTAAAGTGTCATGGCAGATCACTGTATTGCCTTATTAGATTAAAGCTCCGGTCGCACTAGACTTTGAGCATGCGAAATTCCCTCGGAGGTTGCAACGGTCATATGACATGACGTCATGCTCTGCAGCGTCTTTTTAAAAAATTAAATTCAACATATAACAAATAATAATACATCTAAAATGTAAAAACATACAATCTACAACACTTTTCCGCAGCGCTATAGTTTTAAATTTATGTTCTTTTCATTCAGCCCTTGCTCATACGTTGTCACGTGATGCGAATTCGCAGCTCAGAGTTCACCAAGCTTGAACTCTGGAACACAGAGAAATGCAAAAAAACTTTGTACAGGCTTGCGTTTCCTTTCTGCCGCATTCGCATGCGTATGAATGGAAGTCACCTGTCTGTTTGTTGGACAAAATGGGGGATTCTGCATTCCGATTGGTCAGATCACCTGTCAGTCAAGCTGTTTGCAAAGGGTGAATTGGGACATCAGTGAAAAAAAAAAACACTTAACTGCTTAATTTTGCCACAAACTATGCATTTGTTTTATTGAATTGTAATTTATTTATATGTTAATTCTTTTATTCTATAATTATTTTTTTTTCACTGTCACAGAAAGTTTGAAAAAGTTATGAAAAAGAAAACAGTTTTAAAATGGTTATATACAGAGAAGTCAATACAGATGATATTTCATCAACTGCTATTTCGGAGTCCAAGGCAGGCAGTGTCCTCAAAATATTGGATTAGAAAAAAATTTGTAGTACAAAAAGAAAACAATGCCAATATTGCAAAATAAAAGAGTTCAGAATAAAAAAATGTTCTATAGTTACATTGTCCAACAATGACACCAGCTGGTAAAGTTACCGCAGGAGTCCACGTCTCTCTCAACAAAACACCTCGGTCACTCAGGATACATTCTTGTCTACTCCTGCTCCAGCGTCGAAACAATGGCGGATTGTTTACAGCTCACTGAAGGTGGTTCAGTGTCAGTCGACAGATGTGGGAGGGGCCTGTGGAAAACTATATTACTCTGCCAAAAATCTTTGAGTGGATTGATCTTAAAAAATGGTTATGATTTATGGGAATTTAAAAAAACAATGGGTGGATTTTTATTATCATTATAGGTTTGTTGTGAACACACACTGCCAAGACACGTTTCAGTTCAAACAAAATCAAAAAATATAATTTTAAAGTATAAACCCCTTTAAAGGAACACACAAAAAAAAAAATAGGCCCATTTTCCAACTCCCCTAGAGCTAAACCGGTCCTGGTCTGGCAGTAGGACTTTTAGCATAGCTTAGCATAAATCAATGAATATGATTAGACCGTTAGCATCTCTCTCAAAAATGACCAGTTTCGATATTTGTCCTATTTCAAAGATGACTCTTCTGTAGTTACATCGTGTACTAAGACTGACAGAAAATGAAAAGTTTTAAGTACTATTAAAAAGGCGCTGTGTAATATCAATGCGCCTGCTGCACCCATGGTACAGCAGCAAAGTTCCTTGATTATTACGCCAGAATGAGAGTATAGTTCCTATCCATATCAGCCTAGAAAACCACAACTTTTCATTTTCTGTCGGTCTTAGTACACAATGTAACTACAGAAGTGTCAAGTTTTAAATAGGAAAAATATTGAAACTAATGGTGCTAACAGTCTAATCAGATTTAATGATATATGCTAAGCTATGCTAAAAGTGTTTACGCCAGACCCGGCGATCGGCTGAAGTGGTTTGAAAATGGTAAACGTCATCTGTTTAACTGTTTAAATTTCTGTAAATACAGAACAGGATACCGTAATAATTACAAGGAATTTTCAGTTTTTGTTTTTTACAACTGTTTTTCCGTATTTTTGAATTACGCTTTGCATTGTGGGAGCTAGAAAATAGTGCAAGAGCAGGTGCCATTACTCACGGAGATCTTCTGGGTCAAAGTTTCATTTTAAAGTCGGCTTTCAAACCTGTTTCCGTGGTAAATTATAGACTATGTCGTTGAATGTCACATAAACAGTTGACGTAACATTAGTTAAGGCCTGGCTTGGTTTGCAGGTGAATGTCGGAGCCGTCACTCATGGATGTTAACGTTACTCTTTTAATTGTTGTGATGGGTTGTATTTAGTGCTGCACTATCATTTCAAGCATCCGTTATTACTGAAGAAAAGCAATTGTGATAAATCAAACAATCCCTGGACGTGTTTGCGTTCACACAGAAGGCACTCCGGTAATGTGACCGAAATGTGTTGGAAAATAAGCCTATTCTCAAAAAAAAGTGGAGTGTTCCTTTAAGTAAAGCAGGATGACAGACTTGCAATATTTTTGATAATTTCACATACATTCCTGACTGTATCGATAGAATCTTGCAGGAAAAAAGACCTACATGTACTTTTCATATGATGACCAGCTCATTTGAACCCCACTGCTCCTGGCCCACCTCACCCACCACCACATCCCTCCTCCTGAATGATTACCCTCCTCTGAATGGAGTTTATTGGTAGGAGTGTAATTAGCATGAGTGCGAGCGCAACTGCTGTGCTAATCGGTCTCAGAGCTGTTGTCCCGTTTCTAAGATGTTCTCTCTGGTCGGTTAGAGCGCGTTTGTTTTAATATTTGTGGCAGTGTGGTGCCTCAGATTCCCACACACAGGCAATCATCTGCCGAAGCCCACTCTCCTCAGTTTCTGGGGGTCTAAGATTGGGTTTCTCTTACTCTCTCTCTCTCTCTCTCTCTCTCTCCCTCTCATGCTTATTTTCTGTTTTCTTAAAGGTGCATTTAGTAGTTTCTTAATTATAAAAAGAAAAACTGAGCTCTCTAAGCCCTCTCTTAGACCATACACACCCCAAACTGTGACTACAAACAGTTTAAATCTGGACTCAGTCAGATTTAATTAATATGAAGCGCTGTTTGTGTGTCTGTCACTGCGTGTGGAACTTGCCCTCAAGCCACGACAGACTTGTCTTTTTTCAAATAATGGGTGAGTAGTTCACTGCAGTTTTTTGTTTGTTTATAACAGCTTATATTAGAAATTATTGTGTTGATAAACAGGTTTATAATGATTTTTCAATATGTTTTTCTAAAACTCTACGTGGACCTGCTATAGGTCTACACTTCTGGTAGGTCCCAGCTATCGCGTTGCCCATGCAGGCAATGTGAAATCTGTAACCTGTTATTTATTTCCTTCTTTCTCTGCCCCTATGCTGTCTCCCAGTCTTTGAGCACCTATCTTTGTGACAGCAAGCTTAGATGTGTCGACGTGGGTGGTTTCGCATATGTCAGGGTGCAACAGTGGACTCTTCCTCACACTTCACACTCTACCTGAGATTCTGTAGTTATGCCTAAGTTTGTACTGTGGCAGTCTGCTTTCTAATATGACAGTGGCTCTGTTCCAAAACAGTGAGCTGCCTGTCTGCCATCTACATAGGCGCATACTTTCTTGAGGCAGCATCTGAAATGGTGGCTTATAAATGAGTTGAAAACGTTCTACATTGACAGTCATTTTGGTACAGGTTCGCTCACAAATAGCATATCTCATAAGAAATTTGTTTACAACTGATTCCAAATCAATTGTAAAAACCCAATTTATTTTCTCTATATATGGGCCATACTAAATGCATACTAAAACATACTTAAATACAAAAAAGTTGCATAACTTCCCTCTTGTCACTACCGAAACAATGGTGACATGTTTTGGTCGTGACTGTCTCGGTAGTGACAATTTTAGAAACTTTTGAACCTAGCTCAAAGAAGCTAATCAGCACATGCTTAGCTAGCACAGTTCTGAACAGTGGTACACATAAAAACTAAATGTTATGGAATAAATCTCAAAAAAAGTGTGATTAATTGCAGAAAAGATGTGTTCAGAAGTGACATTCCTGAAAGTTACACAGATTTTTCAAACTTTTGAACACATTTACCTCAAAATGATAGGGCCTGTCTACTTACCATGTAGCTATGAGGGAGTGGGACACAGGAATATTTCCTGATCATAAATTTAGGCACTGTTTCGGTGCTGACATGAAAAAAGTTTCATAATTTACAAAGAAAATATAAAATAAACACATTTTTTGAACTTCACTTCTTAAAGAATCAAAAAGATATTTTTAAAAACAACAATGGAAAAAAATATATTTCAACATTATTTTCATAAGTTGAAATTTAGGGGTTAGGGTTCAGGACAACCAAGTCCCAATTGAAAGTACCCAATAAATGATGATTTATATATAATAAGCTTACTGATATTTTAAATATTATTGTGGGTTTCAAATGCTTTTTAAATGTGTTTTTGGTTGTGGGACAGCAGTTTGCACCAAAGGCCCATATGCAAAATTAAATAATACTAAAATAACACTGAATTAAATACTGTTAAATCTGTGTATTTCCAAACATTCTGGGATGTCAGCTAGGTTTAGAAACATAACTGGTCATGTCTATTAGCCATTGTCAAATAACTTTTATAAAGAAAGCATGGTTAGTATGTGGCTCGCAAATTGCTGAGTACCCATCTGTCTGTAGTCGCTGAGCGCGTGTTAACCACGTCGACGCGTTCCATGCTTAGAACATATGACCAGATGGGAAGCCACTATAGCAGTTGATACCATGAAGATCGCCCACTGTTTGGATTAAAATAGACGCCATGTTCACCCAATGTGTCCACACAACACCTTACAGTGGGTGGCACATGTCATATACGGGGCTTATGTCATTCTCATTTCCGATGAGCCTTCCTTACCAAGAAAAGGGAAAGAAGAAAATCAATTTAACATGCACTGTTCTGAACGTCAGAGATTGTAGTAGTCATTTTAACACAGCCATATGGTTAAAATCTAGTGAACAGAAGAGGAGAGACAAGTGAACAGTATGAAAAGTGCAAATCAGTAACCTTTAATGACTGAGAAGACAAAGGTCATAGGTCAAGGGATAGGTCAATCCAGCAGCTTTTATGACTGAATTTTAAATTGCTTGTAGTTAAAGAAACAGTTCACCCCCCAAAATAGAATCATTATTTACTCACCCTTCATGTAATTTCTTTTCTTTTAATCAAAATTAGTTCAAAACATGAAATTAGAAAAATCATACAAACCACTTATATAATGTATTTATGGTGCTTATGCATCCAAGTGTTTCTGGAGGTTGATGAAAGTAAATTTAAAACCTTTTTAAAGGCACAGGATGTACATTTTTTATGATGTCATACACCCTCAATATTCTACTTTTATTTTGTAAAAAGCATGGAAACCTCAAAGACACTTTAATATGTTATGCGTTTTATTAGACAGGTGACGAACGCATAGTTTCCATATTCTAGTGGTTGTGTTTGTTTGTGAGCTATTCAAACCATACTTTTTTTCTGAAAAATGTATTAAAAATGAATGGAGAACTGAATGAATTAAAAAAAAATTATATTAATTATACATAAATATGAACATATATACATGTAAATGTCCTAAATATATACATGTAAGTGTGTGTATTTATACATATATGTGACCCTGGACCACAAAACCGGTCTTAAGTAGCACGGGTGTATTTGTAGCAATAGCCAACGATACATTATATTATTATTATATCAAAATTATCAATTTTTCTTTTATGCCAAAAATCATTAGGATATTAGGTAAAGATCATGTGTGTAAATTCCCTACTATAAATATATTAAAACATAATTTTTGATTAGTAGTATGCACTCCTCGGCCAAATATTGTCCTATCCATACATCACTGTAACCATACATCAATGAAAAGCTTATTTATTCAGCTTTTGGATGATGTATAAATATCAGTTTCAAAAAATGAAACCTTATGACTGGTTTTGTGGTCCAGGGTCACATATACACACGTATATTATGTAAATACAAACTTTTACTTTGGATCCAATTAATTGCAATTAATCAATTTGACAGCCCTACTTACAAATAATCTGTTACTATTATGTTAAAAATAATAATAATACTAATAATAATAAAACAGCTTAAGGTTTAAATAGTTCTACTCCCACAACCACTAGAATATGGAAACAACTTTACCTTCTGATAACAGTGTTCTTCAGTGTTTATGTCTTGTTTTCCAGTGCAAATGTCAAAGATTCTTAAATCAAGATATACTTGAGATTAAGAAGCATGACATATGATTTATAGTCAAAATGGATCAAAATGTAAGTTTATGATTAAAACAAGAACAAATATCTGCCAGTGGGCTCAAATAATCAACTGAATTCAAATGGAAAACAAGTTTTCATACCCAATTTATAACCCTGATATTAGTTCTTGTTTTAAGCAAAAACTCACTAATTTTGTTCGGTCTTTAAAGACATGTAACGTGCAAATGTATCTTGTTAAAAGAATGTTTAGATATTTCATATATTTGGTTCAGATATACCTCTTTTTTGTAATGCATACAACATTTATTACCACAACTTTATGAACTGAAAACTTTCTTTTATGATTTAAGGCTTTTTTAAAGCCTCAAATTGTGGAAGGGATAAATTGAGACTTTTTAAAGGGATAGTCCACCCAAAAATTTTAATTCGGTCATTAATTACTCACCCTCATGCTGTTCCAAACCCATAAGACCTTTGTTCATCTTCAGAACACAAATAAAAATATTTTTGATGAAATCCGAGAGCTTTCTGACCCTGCATAGGCAGCAACTCAACTGACATGTTCAAGGCCCTGAAAAGAAGTAAATACATCGTTAAAATAGTTGATGTGACATCAGTGGTTTAATTGTAAGGTTATGAAGCTACAAGAATATTTTTGTGTGCAAAGAAAACAAAAATCATGACTGCATTCAACAATTTTTTTCTTTTCTGTGTCAGTCGAAGCATGTTCATGAGAGTACCGTGAGGCATATGTGTGGTTCAGCTGATGGAGGAGCCAGTGTTCTTCATAACATGCCTGAAGATTTCTACAGAGAAGTACTTGCAATTTTTTGCCCAGCCTTAATTATTTGAACCAGAATATACAGATGATGATCTAAGAGAGACAAACATTCTACGTTAGAACACTGATATTACATGGACTATTTTAACAATGTCCTAACTACCTTTCTGGGCCTTGAACGTGTCAGTTGCATGGTCTATGCAGGTCAGAAAGCTCTCGGACTTCATCAAAAATATCTTAATTTGTGTTCTGAAGATGAACGAAGGTCTTGCGGCTTTGAAACGACATGAGGCTGAGTAATTAATGACAGAATTTTAAACCCTGCATTTGAATCTCGACAGCTTCTGTCCTCATTTATTCTAATGGCGTGGAATAAAACAACCAGTACAGTTCTTCAAAATATCTTACGCCTTCCATGGGAGAACAAAAGTCATACAGATTTGTAAAATCTGAAAAAGAGAATTAGTTTTTTGAGTGAACAATCCCTTTCTTGTGCCTTATTCCAGTGCACGTTAAAGTACTGGGGGGTGAGGACCTCATCAGTCGTCTAACCCAATTAAATTTCTCATTTCTTTATCATGATTGATGCGCAGTATTCAATCTCGTCAACAGCTATTTAGAAATGGAAATCAGCACAATTGATCAGATGCAGAGTGATGGTCACAAGAAAGTCATTAGCAAGCACCCTGCAGAGTAATGTATGAAAAAATATGAACTGCTTTTCCCCAGTGCAAAACTCTTCCTGACATTACTTCCAACTGGCTTTGGATGATGTTAATTGCATTTGGTGCCGAAATGCTCTGGGTGAGTCTTGTGAAACCATCAAATGTCTGCAGATGGCTGTGTGGGCTGATCGGTGGAGAGCGTTGTAAAGATGATTTTATTTTTATTTGACTCTTTATCATTGTCTGAAAAGAAATGTTACATGGTTAGGCACCAGAATAACGTTTAAACAAGATCAGCGGCGTGCAGTTTGTCTCTTTTAAAGCACTGCTGTCAGTTAACCTGTTCTTGAGTTGTTTGACATCTCCTTACGATCCGAGTCAAAATAGATGTATGCTTGATATTTACAAGGGGAAGAAATAGCAGTGCGATTTTCCCATGCCATTAGTCAATTTTATTATTTCATTAGTTTAAAGGGCATTTTCGAGCACCCTCAGATGATATTAGAGCTTCTCCGTGCAGGCAGAGAGTGGCACTTTGTCTCCCGTATCAACACCATCCAAATCATACTCCTGTCTCCAGGCAACCAGGACCAGATTTAGGAGGATGTTATCTAACTGTTCGGAGCCGTCGTAAGGTGTCTGACAGGACCATTGCCCGATTGTGAACTTTCTGTTCCTCCTAGATCCTCCCCACCAGATTAATCTAATATCATAAGAGCTTGTCTCATTGCCGGCTATTATGATTGGCTTTCACCTAGCATTGATTGTCTCAGTAATACTCCCACAACAGCCTGTTGATCGTGGAAGCAGGAAAAGGAATGAGCGGTCGGGGTTTTTGAAATGTGATGCCCCTCACAGCGTAACACTTATGGTGCCGATGGGTTCAAAATAACCTTGTTTCACTCACTGCACCAAAATGGTCTGCAGCGAATGAGTGAGACAACACAGAATTGAATCTCGCTAAAGAGGTTAACACTTTAAGGTTGTATATTGCTCTGTGTCTCAAAGCACTCACACATGTACAGTACCAACACACTTCTTTTCTCTCGCACACACTCTAGGGCTGTTTGGAATGGCATGCTAGCATACTAGTCTTACTATTTCTGCAGTATACTGCAACCCAGTCTCATAAAAATACATACATCTGGGTACTTTTTAGCAGCACAGTTTTTACATACCTTACTGCACGTTTTGCGGCAGTTTCAAAAATAAATGTCTACTGAGTGGTGCTATAACACAGGTTCAATACGTATTTATTACATTGATATAGGTATGTATTGCTGTATTATTATTTTTATTACATTGCTTCAGGTGCGTATTGCGGGGGTTCAAATGTTCAAATATCCGGGAACTGTTGCTAAAAGTTAATCCTCTATCGTGTTGAAAGTATGCTTGCACCAAACCCAACCCTAAACCTACACAATAGTGCTAAGAAATGCAAAACCGATATAAAAACTCTACCTTGTGTGTAGATTTGAACACTTTTGTCGAACCGTAGTTACACAGGATTTCAAACTGGGGCTCTTCACCTTTCCAATACATCTCTGTACTGCGTGAGCTACCAAACAAACCTACCGTCTATGAAAACCCATAGATATGAAGCTGGATATGTCATGCTAACATTCAAAAGCATCAGTTTTCAACTCTGTAAATCATACCTTGTGTGAAAAGGAATAAAAGGTGTCAGAGTTTTACTGCCTCTAGTGTTCATTTTTTTGGAAACTGCAGTGATATTTACTTATTGGTACGTATTTCGCATCGCGAAAAAGTGCCCCCAGGTACATTTTTGTCATAAGACCAGGTAGCAATTTAAACCTGAAGGTACGTGACATACAGTATGTGAAGTATCCAACAGAAAAAAAAAATTTCATTAAGTACTGTAATCCCACACTGCAGTACGCTCAAATTTCTTGCAATGAATAAACTGAAAGTTATATCCACCATAATCTGTTTTTTCATCTATTTGTCATTATTTATTATCATTAATTATGAATAATCTTTTAGTATCCTCTAAAGGTAAGATGTTTTACACAAAATTAGATAAGAAATTTTTAAAAAATCTACAAACATTACAGTAAACTTTTTTATTTATTTATTTTTAAATTAATGTATTTTTAAAATAACTTTTAAAGGAATGTAATGTAGAACTATGGTTTACATAAAATGTTTGTTGCCATGGTTGGACCTCTGTAAATTTTTCTTGTTCAAAAATAACATCTCTGAATGAAAAATATTTGCTGTTTAGAACTCCTCAGATGAGTGTATGCACATATAATTAGTAGTATAGTCCCCATGAAATCAAAAGCCGTAAGGTTATCTATAACAAAAACAATGACAAAATTCGCATTTACAAAGATATTCGCATTCAAAACTTACAGTCTGCAACTGCCGCCAATATGGATCAACGATTTTGATGATCACCTTGCACTTCAGTATCTCATCAAACTTTCTGTCCAATCAAATGCTCTCTAGAATCCAAAGCGTTCCGCCCCTAAACTCATAATAGACGCTGAAACTACGGCTGAAACTGGTCATTTGTTCACAGAATTTGTATTATGTGTGGTGAATGACACGTACTTCACTGTATAGGGGAAAGAGAATGATTCAGACAGTGTAAATAGGCTTTCCACACGCACACGCTGCTCCGGTCCAGAGACCCAATAGCACAGAGCTGACCATAAAAAGTAACTGACCCATTAGAATTCTACATAGAATAGTATATTTTATAGTGATATGGATGTGAATATGGCTATCAAATGCAGCTTTACTGAGCTCAACGGCTATAGCCCAAGCTGTGATATAAACAAAATGCTATTGGCTATTTTAAAAAAGGGGGACTGCTTGATGTCCCACCCTGTCTTTCTGTTTCAGTTGAAATTACGTCAACACATAGAATAACGCTGTGTGTTTCAAAGCACTTCAGTGGACCTTTAGGTTTTGACGGTTTGCAAGATGTTTAGCGTCCGTAGTTTGAAAATGATCTTAGTGAACAAGGCTTGAGAGAGTTGAGTAAGGGCGCTCCGTGTTGTCAGATCCAGATTTTTTTCACTTAAAGGAATAGTTCACCCAAAAATGAAAATTTCCCCATGATTTACTTACCCTTAAGCCATCCTAGGTGTATATGACTTTCCCCTTCCTGACGAACACAGTCGGAGTTATTTTAATATGTATCCTGGCTCTTCCAAGCTTTATAATGGTGGTGGATAGTGGCTAATATTTTGAAGCTCTAAAAAGTGCATATATTCATCGTAAAACTAACCCATATGCCTCCGGGGGGTTAACACATGTCTTCTGAAGCAGATCCATGGGTTTTTATAACAAAAATATTTCTATTTTTAAAATTATAAACTCAAATCACTGACTTCCGGCAACGTGTTCGTGAGTTCCCGGTCGGTGTAGCGTTACTCCGGTTCAAACAAAGGCTTGCTCAAGCTCTTCTCTCTTATAGTGAAATCCGCTGACATTTTTTTAAACTTTTAATTCATTACCAGCTTTTAGTATTGCTCTATCCTCATTTGTTTATTCTCACCAGAGCTTACACTACGAATGCGGCTTACGTCATACATCGAGTCAGAGGTCAACGAAGAAGCTGGATACGCCGTTGATGGAAGTCAATGACTGGGCTTTATAATTTAAAAAATATCATGGATCCACTTCAGAAGACATGTGTTAACCCCCCGGAGGCGTATGGGTTAATTTTACGACGGATATATGCGCTTTTTGGAGCTTCAAAATATCATCCACTATCCACCACCATTATAAAGCTTGGAAGAGCCAGCATAAATTTTGAAACAACTCCGACTGTGTTCGTCTGGAAGGAGAAAGTCATATATACCTAGGACAGCTTGAGGGTAAGTAAATCATGGGGAAATTTTAATTTTGGGTGAACTATTCCTTTAATTTCACACTTAATAAAGTTAATAAGTGGGAAGTTGGAGGGTTTATCTTATCTTATTTAAAGCACTTAAACTGACAGTAATCAAGAAAGGCCAACAGACAGGTTATTGCTAAAAGGATGCCACATTCGGTAAGACAACCACAAAAACACATGATATCTGTCAGAAACATTATCAATGCCATCGAAAAAAAAAACAGTAGCAATTTACACTAGTACACAAATATGTAAAACTACAATGTAAAAAAACAATTTGTTGAGTCAACTTAAAATAATTTGTTACCTGGCTGCATTTTAAATTCAGTCAACTCAAAAAAAAAGTAGCTAACTTATGTTTTACTAAGTGACAGCTTAGATATTTGAGTTGATTCAACTTATAGTTTTAAGGCAGCTGAGAAACAAACAAGCAGTTAAGTTTAACAAACAAATTTTTGTTTAGCCAACTCGAATATCCAAGTTGTCACTTAGTACAACTTTCACCTTTAATAAACTTATTTGAGTTGACTGAACTTATTACTTATTACTTATTACAAATTACTTTAAGTCGACTCAAACAATTTTGTTTTTTACAATGTAGTAACAGAATGAAATGAAATATCCTAGTCCTAGGAATAGTCCTATTTCATTCAGTATTCACCTTATTCTTCAACATGGAAGTGAGCTTATTGGCGAGACTTCTGTTTCATGAGCCGCTTTAGAGAAATACAGAATAACAAGGTGCAGTAAACTGTAAAACTGTTTGCACTACAAATCAGTGTGTTCATAATTAAGATTAAAATAATATGATACTTTACACATTAAGATACATTAAAATAATATGGTAAAACACACCAATTTGCAATATCAAGCAGCAAAACAAGCTGTTTTATACAGCTAAAAATAGCTGGATGTGATGAGACTGGAAGCCAGACGCATAGAATTTATAAATGTCATGCAAAAAAACATTTATAAAAGCACTAGACCAAGTTATCACTTATATAGCAATGGTTGATAATGAAAACTATAACAGTATTGTTGCATTAATAATAAACAACTAATAAACATATCCACCCCTAACCAGTGGTAAAATATTAGCACATTTTGATGCAATAAATATGGTAAAATTGAACAACGCAATTTAACAATGTTTATCTCTCCAAAACAGAGAAAATATCTTTCACAAACATCTACATGTCTGTCTCTTTTAAAGTCTTTAGATTATGAGTAGGGATTATTATAGCACAATTCTTAAACCCACCCCAGACCTCACAAATGTTCAAACCCTGTTTACAACCATGTTTGTTGCATAATGCATAAAACAGTACGCAACATTCAATATATACTCTGCAGTATGCAGTAAGCACTAGTATTCTATTCTGAATACAGCCAAACACTGTTGAGAAAGTGTGGTATTGTGAATGTACTGGATGGAGTCTAGCTCCCTCTGCTGACTAGTCTTATATCTGTGTGTGTGTGTGTGTGTGTGTGTGTGTGTGTGTGTGTAATATACTTGTCATTTCTACTAGACTGCAGCCCAACTGAAGTCAGCTATACATCACTTCTCCGAGCTAGAAACGGGACAAAAAAGACTGAGAAAAAAAAAAAACATGTATGAAAAGTCAACACTTAGATTTTTTTTTTTAAAGTTTGAATACTCTCGAAATGCATAGTCTTATTTGCATTGTTGTTAATATAATTTATCTAATATATTGAAAATAAATAAATATCATTATATTTCAATGGTAATCATGGTCAACCTGTTTTTTTACTTTTTCTCCAGATCAAACCTCAGTGTGTCTCTCTCCCTTCCGCTATTTTTGTTCTTGTCACTTGGCCACTCCCCGATAACTCATCTTTAAGAGATACTGCTGCATCCTCTTGAGAATGGCTCAGAAAGCACCCAGTGTTTCAAAGCTCTGCTTGTAAAAGAACAGTAGTGATCAGGATGCTACTATGAGTGTGCTACTATCAACACCGCCTGCCCTCTGTTACTCATTACAGCACAGGCACAGACAAATGATGAAAACAAAATATGCTCTCATGACACAAAAAAGTATTGAATTTGTAGGATCATTTATCAAAAGAGCACTTCTGCAGCACTGCGCATGATACGCAGACTGAGCTGGAGACGACTATGATGAACCATGGTTGAACTGTTGACCTTGTTGTCAGTGTGGAAAAACGAATGTGCTTGATGTCGCAGATATCTATTTTATGGAGTTTTTTTCTCTTTTTTACATTGTCAGCTGAATAAAACTTGCATTTATCATCTCCTAAGGGACAAATGTTTGCTGTTTGTGTGTGTGGTTTGGGTTTTGCTCACACTGTAGTGACCAAGTGTTCCCTTAAGTACCGTAAAACCTGAAATCACCTACCTATTTTTTCTTGTACCTGTGAAATGTATTTTTGTAAAGCGACCTTGAGCTGCAGAAAGGTTCTTTATAAATAAAACTACTACTTCTACATTGTGAGGGCAGACAATAGTCCAACAGACAATAGAGTTAGGGGATATAAAAAAACATGATGAGCTCAGTATGCAAACAATAGAAGTTGTCAGAAAGTCCCCACCAAGATAGGAATATTGTATTGGACACACTCCACTTGCAGAATGAAATTAAAGGTACAGTTCTATCAAAAATGAAAATTCTGTCATTAATTACTCACCCTCATGACGTTCCAAACTCGTAAGACCTTCATTCATCTTCGGAACACAAATTAAGATATTCTGGATGAAATCCGAGAGCTTTCTGACCCTGTATAGACATCAATGCAACTGACATGTTCAAGGCCCAGAAAGGTAATAAGGACATTGTTAAAATAGTCCATGTAATAGTCCATCAGTGATTCAAACTCAATTAAAGCTACAAGAATACTTTTTGTGCGCAAAGAAAACAAAAATAACAACTTTATTTATCAATTTCTTCTCTTCTCGTCAGTCTTTGTCACGTTCACGAGAGCACAGAGAGTGCATCTATAGTTCATATAAAAATGAAAATTCTTCAAATTACTTCAGGAGAATTTCTGTGCCTCTCTACAATGAAAGTGAATGGTGACCAAGCTAAAAATTACAAAAAGCACTCTAAAGTAGTCATCGAGTCTGTGTAGGGTGAGTAAACAATGACAGAATTTTCATTTTTGGATGGCCTACCCCTTTAATTTAACAGAGTTGGTAGTTAGAGGTTTGAGGGGTGTGCGCTTTGTTTTATTTGCTGAAAGCACAGAATCTAACGTGCAGGACCAAAAAAAAAAAAAAAAAAATGAAAACCACTGTCTATACTGCAGATTCATTACTTGTGCTTAGACTGTGAGCTGCACTAAAGACCAAAATAGACCCGAATAATATGTGCAAAGCAATTTTTTGAAGTTGTGCTATATGCGCAATAAGGTACCAGAGGACGGGACCTTTGTCTTGCCAGCACTTCTGTGTTCAGGACTCTTCACAATGTCATCTGCTCCTCTTTACAAAACAGAAAGAGACCCAAATGTCTCCAAAAGGATAGTAAAACCTAAAAGTAACTGGAATTACCTGGAAAGGCTGATCGTGATTCATCTCATTTCCTTTTCTGGACTTCTAAATAAGGTGTCCCAAAAATTATGACATAATTTACTGTGTAGCGACAAAAAACTCTTTCACATAGACAAGAATCTCCATCCAAAGCCAATTTCACATGACTGTTTTGAATAAAGCATCATGTTGATAAAACTTTCTTTTTTTTTTTTTTTTAAATATATCAAAACTTTTGATTAGTAATATGCATTGCTAACATAAAATTACCTGCACTGTGACTTGAGAAATTGCATAATAAACCTGCTAGATGCCTTAATGTCCATAATATTTGTAAAACATTGCAAAGCATCAAATGTATTCTGATGTAAAATGTAGAGATATTCGAACCACTTACATAAATTTCATGCCTCACTAGTTCATTGCAATGGCTGATTATAATATTACAAAGCAAATTATGATGGAAAAAAAATTATCAGACGTGAATGACAGTATGTGTTGACAGGTTGCCTGGAGAACTGCCAAAATATAATAGTGGTTAATTTGGAGGAAAATTGTATTCTTAGTAAATTGGGTGTGAATGAACAAATCTGCAGTACAGCTAGACATTTTTTCCACTTAGATAATCTTAAAGTGATTCCCAAACTGTTAAATTGTTCCCTAATGAATAAGACTGAGCCTAAATTACATATAATCATCTGAAAAAGTTTATGTGTTGTCTTTAGTAATTAATCATGTTACCTTTAACATCAGTCATCATGGTTGTGGAGATGCATTTAGTTATGATTTGCTGTGATTAGATGACTCAAATGAATCATTTGTCTTTCATTTTAATTAGCCTGTTCTCATACGATTCATAAATGATGTTATAATTTGTTAACGCTTGCGATGAAGTCATTGAGAAGTAATACAAATATTTTCAACTGAGACTCCACAATCTTTAAAACTTGCTGGCATGTATAAAGCAGGCTGTAAAACAGCTGCACCACAAGGGGGCAGCTTTCTCAGACAGAACCCATAAACACCATCAAAGGCTAAATGTTCTAATTCAAGATTCATTCGATCTGCTAAATGACAATACTTAATCCACTTGCTAAGCACAATGATGTAGAGCAGCGAAACACTGGCAAATGCTGAATCAGGTTTCAAAGGCAGCCGGCAGGCATGGACACTCTCCAGGTTTATTGGAAGTAGAGGCTGCATCTATCCAAAGCTCCAGATCTCAGCAGATTTGCGAGTGCTGGGTCATTTAGCCCTGAGCGCACAGGGCAGGGGGAGATCAATCAGGGCCCTATCCGGCCCACTGTCGTCCTTGATTTGCAGTACCAGCGTCCAGCTGTTGGGTTTGGGAAAAAATAATGGCTGATTGGACTCTGTGGCATCTTGGCATTGGGGAACAATTCAATTTCCCCGTGATGGATGGTCAAAGAGTGCCGGGCCTGAGACACTGCAGCACGCTGCTACAGACCTGAAAAACAGTAGCGAGACAAGGGAGCATTTCCAAGCGTCCGAACTGACTGCCAGAAAGCCACTGCAATGATGCGCTTTTCCCAGATGAGTGAAAGCCATGTGCTTTTTTGACCTTAAAAGCCTGGGGAAAGGCTGATCGTGATTCATCTAATTTCATTTTCCGGACTTCTAAAAGAAGCTTTCCCAAATATTATGACATAATTTACTGTGTAGTGACAAAAAACTCTTTCACATAGACTAAAAAATCTCCATCCGAAGCCAATTTCACATGACTGTTTTGAATAAAGCATCATGCTGATGGAGCTGACCTTGCAGCTTCTGCAATGTGAATAAAGTATTAAATGTTTTTGCTTGTGTGTTTATTCAAGCAAGACAAATTTTTGACCTTGGACCACAAAATCAGTCTTAAGTAGCATGGTATGGGTCAAAAAAATTGTTTATTTTTTTCTGATGCCAAAAATCATTAGGATATTATGATATTTTGTAAATTTCCTACCATGAATATATAAAAACTTAATTTTTAATTGATAATATACATTGCTAAGAACTTAATTTGGACAGCTTTAAAAGCGATTTTCTCAATATTTAGATTTTTTTTTTCTTCTTCTTTTTTTTTTTGCATCTTCAGATTCCAGATTTTCAAATAGTTGTACCTAGGTCTAACAAATTTTACATCAATGGAAAGCTTATTTATTCCACTTTCATGATAATGTATGAATATCAGTTTTTAAAAATTGACCATTATGACTGGTTTTGTGGTCCAGGGTCACATTTATGTATTCAGAGTAAGTCAAGCAATGCAAGCTTTACCTGAACTGGTGTTAAACTGGATTCCAAACAGCCTATCCAAAGTAAAAAACAGATCCAGTCCATTACCAGCCAACTATACATTTACTAGAAAAAGTTTCAGAGTTATTCTAAATGCAATGCTGCTTTTTATTTACACCCCAGAGAGTATATAAAACACCCTGAGCTGAGTTTAAAAAGGCAAAGCATGGTACACTAAAATGCCCTTAAGATAAATAGAAGTTTAAAATCTCTGACTTTGCAGGCAGACACATAAATCACCATGTAGCACAATCCCTGCAGAAATATCCTTCATTTACACCAGCAGGTATTAAAGAAAAGAAAGTATGAGGGGGAAAAAAAAACACAATGACCTATGCTCAGCATTTTCATAAAAGAATAAAGCAACACACAGTTACTAATGTATTTGCCTTTGCCAAAATGTGTTTTTTACCCCCAGCTGATCAATAGCGATAGCAACTGGTTTATCTATTTAAAACTACAGTAGATCTTACCTCACTGTCATGATTTATCACTTAGATTTTATAGATAACTAGAAATTCAACAGCTGGTATACGCTGCAGACAAATGTCAGAGGACAGAGACAACTTGCTTTGTTCCCTTCTCTGCTCAAGGGTACATTAGTGGGGGGGATGAAATATCCTGAGTGGAATTTGAACCAGTTTGTCCCGTTTATGGTGTAGAGCTTGTGCCATTTTTAACCCACCATAAAATTTAGCAGATCTCCTTATGCAATTGCAACAAAAGCAGTCTCATCCACTCACTTTAAGCACCTGTAATAATCCTCAGTTGCAGTGGATGAAGAACTTTTCTAAAATCCAGGCCTCCAGAGTTATTGCAAAGTTGTTTTTCTGCATTCTTAAGACAGATGGTCTTTTTTAATCAGAAGATAACAAGGGATAAACAGCACAGAGAGTTTATTAAACTGCACTAGGCGGCACGTTTTTTCGTTGCAGGCTCCTGAGTCACTTCGAAGCCGATTAACTTGTTTGTGGTGGTAATATAAACATAGCGAATCGTTAATAGTTTCATGGCTACAGGAATCTCCACCAAACAAGGGCGTAGAGTTGGTGTGATCACTGTGTCATGAAACGTTCATGTGCTATTTTTAATTGTACTGAAATATCCACATTTTTGGTGTGGTCTGTTTAATAGTCCTTAGGGAGGCAACCATCATGAAAACCTACTCTACTACTTCCAAGAATTGGAAGTAGGAATTGTCTATGGAAGGCTTTTTCAATAAATTATGGTGTTCAGTTTGTGCCAAAAAAAGTCTTGACTGCTTTGTACAATACATTTGCTTTTGCCTACCCTTATTGCTGTTGTTTTATCTGTGTCGTCCTTCCTTGTTTTGCATTACATTAAGTTACTGTTCTCAGAGAACTTCTTGCAATGCATTTTACAGACATCGGGAAACAAATAGAACACTTCGATTTTTTCTCAGTAATGAGTTTTCTCAAACTTTTAGATGCATTTGTCTTTTTATTCTATGAACTTAAATAAAGCTACCTTAGGTTTTATCTTTGAGCTCTGTCATATGTGACCCTGGACCGTAAAACCAGTCGTAAGTAGCAGTAGCAAACCATACATTGTATGGTTTAAAAATATTGATTTTTCTTTTATGCCAAAAATCATTAGGATATTAAGTAAAGATCATGTTCCATGAAGATATTTAGTAAATTTCCTAGTGTAAATATATCAAAACTAAATTTTTGATTAGTAATATGTATTGCTAAAAACTTTAAAGGTGATTTTCTCAGTATTTTGATTTTTTTTTCCTCTATTCCAGATGTTCAAATAGTTGTATCTTGGCCAAATATTGTCATATCCTAACAAGCCATACATCAATGAAAAGCTTGTTTATTGTATAAATATAATTTTCAAAAGATTTACTCTTATGACTGGATGAGGATGACATAATTAAAAACATAGTAGACAGACACAATCAACTCTTACTGCCATTTGTTAGGTTAAACAGTTCTATGTGTTCTTCCTGTAATAGTAGTTTTTATGCAAATCTCTGTTTCAAGTCGCTGCTGTTTTTTATGTTAAGTTTCATAATAGCTATATATATATATACAACGCTTGCCTGTGAAACAATTCAGAAATCTGACTGCAACAGGTCACTTAACAGTATCTGCAGATCATTAAAACCAGACTAGATCTAGATTCTGGTTTATTTCTGACCCTGTTACTGTTTATCCAAATGTCTGACTAAATAAAACTGTGGTTTGCTTCATTCAAAAGGACATTTTAGGCAAACTGACGATAAGGACTTGGTGAGAAAAATAAGAGCATGTTTTTATATGTACAATAAAAGCAGAGACTGGGGCTATTATTCTGACAGTTTTTTTGTTAACTTTCCCGTAATACAATACAACAGATTAGACACAACCGCCGTTTCTGGTGTCTTCAAAACAAAGAAACTGTTTATACTTGCATCTTACAAGGGGAAACACTTTTTCTCAATGGTAACGCGTGGCACTTCCAGTTAAGATGTTTCATTGGTAGGTGGGCGGAGCTTTATTGGCGTTGGCGGTGACGTTTTTTGGTACCTCCCGTGATTGGCTTGTTTTTTTCAGCACGGCCTGCGTAAACCACCGCGTGTACAAACATATGGATAGACTTTAAATAGGAATACTCATCTGTAGGTTTATCCAAATGAGTTATACAGCTAAAATGTGTAACAGCGCGTATGTATAATCGCTCGGCCCTGCCTTAAAGCATCTTCATCTACTGAGGCGAAAAAAAAGATGCCGCTGTAAAACTTTTCAGTGCTAACGAGAGAAAGGGAGAGAATTGACGCGATGGGTGAGGACGATAAAACAGACTGAGGAACTTTTCATACGGCCCTTCGCCATCAAGGAGGATCAGCATGATTACATAGATACCATCTTTTATTGGTTCAAGGAAAAGAGACAAAAGTTTTGGGCGAAGTATGGCGCGAGAGACCGGAGAGTCTGGAGAAACGAAAAGTACCAAAGTGAAAAAGCATAAAAGAAGGAAAAGCAAAAAGGAGAGCAAAACAAGGACTGTACACGCCAACATTTTGTATGACCATACCAAAGGAGGGGATAACCCAAACAGACACTGTGCAAACAATAAGATCAAAACCACAAAATACACTCTGCTTTCTTTCCTACCGAAGAACCTCTTCGAACAGTTCCACCGATTTGCCAACGTGTATTTTGTTTTCATAGCCTTACTGAACTTCGTGCCTGTAGTCAATGCTTTTCAACCAGAGTTGGCTCTTGCTCCTGTGGTTTTTATTTTGTCCGTTACCGCTATTAAGGATTTATGGGAGGATTACAGACGACACCGCTCGGATAAAGAAATAAATCATATGGACTGTCTGGTTTACTGCAGGTAAGCACGTGCTTGAAAACCGACTCGGTACAAAGTCATGTGTCTGTTTGTTTAGTTTTCCTCGTCGAGAAAGAGCACAAATGTACTTATATGACATGATTTTGCCTTGCTGCTGCGGGCCTGTCTACCTGTTGAACTAGGAGTCTCAGGATGTGCCTCATATCTCTAATGCTTTGCCTTCCTAAGCAACAACATTTTGAACAGGCACCTGTTGGGATTTTCCACACTTTAAAGTTGTAATCCTGGGTTGTTTTGTCCCTTCTTCATACTGTCCATCTAACATTTAATTCTGAAAAGCCGGTTAGCGTTCCTATTTGCATATCTAGGAGGTTAACCATATGGGACCACCTGCTTAATATCTGTTTGTCCATTCGTAGAAGAGTTGCCACGTAATTCAGATTTTTTTTCTACGCGTTTGACATGTGAAAAGTTTTCCCTTCAGGCTTTCCACTATTATGCCAAGTGCGTAAATATTTAATGAAAGCACTGAGTGAGTTTCCGATTGGTTGTCTGTTGCTAAACAACTCCCAGTTATATTCAAGTATACTGTTTGTATGCCTTTGGCCCCTCAGTTATGGAGCTGGCTTTCATTAACTCAGGGTTGAAAAGTGATGCTTATTCCTTTGAAATGTACAAGTATGAAACTGAAAGAGTTTACCTAGGATAAACATGAGTTTAGCCCAGGGTTAAATGCAGGATGAGTCCAAAAAATGCTGTCAAGGTTGGCAAATCACTAGATTTATGAGACTCAGGTTGAGGAGCTTGGGTTGTGGTATTAGTGTGCTGCCTTTATTTTATGTTCTGGTACATTTTGTTGTGTTAAACGCCTCAAACCACATAACACCTATAAGCACATAGAACTGAGAAGTAACAGTGATTGAAATTTCACACTCTGAGTAAATGAGTGCTGTCAGAGTGGCTGATATGGTTGTGCATTTCAGCCCTCATTGTTACTCATGTATGTCATCACTGAATTTAATGAATATCCAGGCAAGTTTGTCTCTGGACACAAGTATAGGCTTATAGTGTTTTCACGACACATCATCAGTCGGCCATATTGGCAGCACGAAAAGTAAACATGCCACTGAACCGAACAAAACTTGCATATTTTGCTGATTATTGCTGCTGAAAACTTCAAAACAGCTGATAAATTATAAAAGTTATTTATTTTCAGTCATGTGGATAGTATTATAGATTATTTTCAAATTATTTCTCAAGCTTTCTAATTTCAGTTGATGTGTCATTGTCTTTGGCCTATCAGCTGTGTTTGTGTATAGTTGAAGTCAAAAGTTTACATACACCTTGCAGAATCTGCAAAATGTTAAATATTTTACCAAAAGAAGAGGTATCATACAAAATGTGTTTATATATCATACATACACATGCATGCATACATACACACACAATTTTTTATATATATATATATATATATATATATATATATATATATATATATATAATACTTTTTTCTTTTTCTTTTTTTTTTGGCCTATTATGGGACAGACCAGGAAAAACATTTGGAGTACTATAATCTGCCAAAAGTTATAACAAATTAAGGAGAAGAGTGCAAAAAACTGTCTGGGGAACAAAAGGTGCTTGTGGTTGGCTCAACAACCAGGATTTCCAAAGCAAGAATTTTGACTCTGTTATGTGTTATTGAATAGCTGATCACCTCAGATAATATTGTCTTGTTGTGTTGAGTGCAGGGTTGCTGTAGGAAACTAAAAACTTAAAAATAAAACTTAGTCCTTTTTTAGAATTTCATTTATAATTCAAAGTAGTATATAATAGGATCTCAATTCTAATATGAGTGAGGGCTTGGTAAATAGCTCATTCAGTCAGTTATGTGTTTAAAAAGTTGATTGAATGGAGTTCAGTTCCTTTCACACTGTTTGCATTATGTGGCAAACACGTTACCCCTAGTTGTGAAAGTGTGTCAGATAATCTAGCCCTGAAGATTAGTTAGACACTTTTTGCATGCTGTTTAAGTTCAGTTTTGTCCTTGGTGATAAACACAGTGTGCTTATAGCTGGAACAAACTATTCACCTCCATGCACTTGAGCTACAGGTTTAGCAGATAAAACTTGTCAGGAAATTTCACTTTGTACAGAAATGAAGGACATTGTCATGCTTTCTCCTGAATTGTCAGTAAAAAAATCAGCCTGGTTTGGAGATCAGCTTGTCTCTCATCTGTGCTTTTGAGGGCTTCCACTTGTTTATTTTCTGGAGTCAGAGAGTCATACTGGAGACTCTATTTCTTGATGAAAAGCGTCTCTGTCAGCCATGTTAAGGCTGTGTATCAACTCTGTCAAAAGCCACAGTGTTTCTCAGACTCCACAATCTGAGCTTGTGCTATATCAATGTTGCTCTCAAGGCTGGGCTTGATTGAATTTTCTCAAGCAAATGACTCTATTTTGAAAACTGTTCCTGTTGCTAACAAAGCCACAATGAATTACAGCCAATTGAATTCGCAGTATGATGTCATGCCCGCTGAACCTGATTTGACCTTTAATATGATTGCAAAGTTTGTCACTGAGACTCACGCTTGAATTACTAGCCACTGGTTGGATTGTAAAGGACACATTTCCATTTAATGCTAATGAATAATAATGTCTTAAACATTCCAAGTGTTGTACAAATTGTACAATGGGACCAGACACGTTTTGTTCTCTCTAGCAACTCCTTGGTTTGACAGGATGTTTTTGTATCTGAGCAATGTTTTCCACGTGTGCATGGCATCCAGGCACTACACTCTAACTACAGACATCTGGTGCAAGTGTCATGTTGCCTGATGTTATGGAAATAACCAAATGATTTAATAGATTGACACAGGAGAGTTTTTATAAACTTTCTGAGCATAAAACAGTTTGTTGTTGAACACTGCAGCGTTGTGTGTGGCAGTGATGCCTATGAAAATATTTGGTCAACATGTTTCTATTTTGTATTGTGTTATTGCACAATGATGTAAAAGTGGATAAAATGATAAAGGAATGTGGGTATTGCTGGATTTCTTCAGTCTTTCATCATGCTTTGCATGCTTGCCTCATCTATGAATTAAATCTTGGACTGCACACAAATTTCAAAACAACTGTGAAATTATAAAAGTCATTTCTTTCAGTCATCTGAATAGTATTATAGATTATTTTAAAATGATTTCTCGAGCTTTCTAATTTCAGTTGAGGTGTCATTGTCTTTGGCATATCAGCTGTGTTTGTGTATAGTTGAAGCCAAAAGTTTACATACACCTTGCAGAGTCTGCAAAATGTTAAATATTTTACCAAAATAAGAGGGGATCATACAAAATGCATGTTATTTTTTATTTTGTACTGTCCTGAATAAGACACAGTACTGTCCTGAATAAGACACAGTGTGATAGCAAAGCTGAATTTTCAGCAGCCATTACTCCAGTCTTCAGTGTCACATGATCCTTTAGAAATCATTAGATGCTGATTTAAAGGATGGCATTTATTTGAAACCAATCTTACACGATGCATTAAGAGCAAGGGGTGTAAACTCTTGAACCGTGTGTATGTTTTTCATATTTTGCCTAAATATCTTAATATTTTCGTTTAGTACTGACCATCAGAAGCTATAGAAGATACTTGCATGTTTCCCAGAACACAAAATAAGCTAAATTTACCCTGACCTTCAAATTAAAAAAAAGTTCTTACCCCCGGCGCCTAATGCATTGTTTCCTTCTGGAGCATTTGTGAGCATTTGAACCTTCTGTAAATCACAGGAATTCCTTCTCAAAATCATACAGTCATTGTTGGAAAGGGTTTAAAAGCACAAAAAATGACTAATTAAAAAAAGTCATAAACAAGGGACTCATGAACAACTATCAATAAACAAAGTTTTAGGAATCAAGTGTATGTAAACTTTTGAACAGGTTAATTTTTATAAATTCAACTATTATTTTCTCTTGTGTCATTTTGTATGGTCCCTCTTATTTTGGTAAAATTACATTTTGCAGATTCTGCAAGTTGTATGTAAACCTTTGACTTCAACTGTATATACGCTACTGTTCAAATGTTTGAGGTCTAACATTTTGTTAAAGTTGTCTCTTAAGCTCACCAAGTCTGCATTTATTCGATCAAAAATACAGTAAAAACAGCAATATTGTGTAATATTATTACAGTTCAAAATAGCTAATTGAATATATTTTAAAATGTAATTTATTTTTGTGATAGCAAAGCTGAATTTTCAGCAGCCATTACTCCAGTCTTCAGTGTCACATGATCCTTTAGAAATCATTAGATGCTGATTTAAAGGATGGCATTTATTTGAAACCAATCTTTTGTAACAATGTAAAAGCTGTGACTTTAATATTAAATGGTAGTGTATTACATAATGCTTGTGTGTACAGTGTGTTTTTATGCTTATTGTGATGTAATGTTATTAGCTTATCAATAAGCTAATGTTAAATTCTAGTCAGTTCTCCCTTGCGGTGTGAATTAATTTTTTTTTTTTTTCTTCTTCTCTCTTCTCAAATCTATCAAACTAATAAAGAAATAATAAGTGGTCTATAGAAAAGGGTTTTATTCTGCATAGGTCCCCCTTCGTCGTCACCTCAATGTTGCTACTCTCTTTATCTCTTTACGATAAAAAGACACTGTTTTTTTTTTGATTAAATTAATTGAAGATAGTAGCTAGACAACTGTAAATAGGGTATTTCTACAATGTCTTCCTGTGTAATATTGTATCAGCAGTACCATAAAAGCCCTGATTTTATGGTTTCCAAAGTTGTCTGTTGGTTAGGAAAGCCAAATGTCATCGAATCTGATCTCTGATTGCCCATTTTTAGAGTTCAGGCTCAAGGTTTAGCTCTAGCCTCTGAAGGCCTTGACATTTTACAGTAGAATGAGACTCGCAGAAGGCTGGTTAAACAGTGGACTGAATGAATCCTGCAAGGTCAGCAAAAAGCCTTCTGTATTGTAGGATATGTACTGTATGCTTGCACAATCAATATGCCTAACATTTGTGTGTGTGTGTGTGTGTGTGTGTGTGAGAAAGAGAGTCTGTGTAGGAAAACCTCCACCTCTGGCCTTAGACATATTTATGAAGCGCAGAGGATGTAGGCACTGTCTGTGACTTCTTGTTATGAGTTGCTCTTCTGTTGTGATGTATTCGTTCATATTTTCACCATATTAAATATAAATTAGGAGGGCCTTGTCTGCCAAGCCATAACATTTCTGTTTTTGCTGATCGGCTGTGCACATGTCATGAAGGTATTGTGCATTTCATTCTGACGATCATCCTGTTCAGACAGAAAAGGCTATTTTGGGGGAGACCTGCACAAATGGAGTTCCTGTTTAGCTTCAGGGTAAACAACTTGATGATTTGTTAACATTGCAGGGTCTCTGAGATGTCAGCACTGAAGGTGGGTGCTCATGTTGGATGACAGGAGAAGGGGTTATGTAAGATCAAGATACACACTGATCTGAAATGCCTGAAAATGTTTATGTAACAGCAACCATGGGAATGTGATGGGAACACCTTGAGTCAGTGCTGTTTTCTGTTCTTTTTATGCAGGCAAATTACTAAAACCTTCATAACCTGCCTCTCCGACAGTTTGGCATGGCCTATTGTGTGTATGAGAGCACTATCAAGTGTAACTCGTAAAATAATGCAAGTAATTTTTCAAGAGAGACAGAGGGATCAAGAAAACAATAGAAATGTCTAGAAAGAGAGTACGTCCCCTCCTTTCCTGTGTTCGGCGGGCAGCAGCGGGATCAAAAGACTTTCTATTGTGTTTCTTGCAGCTCTTTTTAAATGCTTACAAAAAATATTGCACTGTTTTTATGAAAATCTGTTTACAGTGTGACATGGTTTCCTGGTGGATTTTGATATCAGCGCTTGTTTTGTTTTTTTTTGTTTTGTTTTTTGGCAAGACTTATGAGAGGACAGGAGGCAGGAATTTAAGGAATTTTGAGCTTTTGCAGGGTGAGACGGTTCACGCTCTCTCAAACGTATCAGGTTTACCTTGAATACTTGTAAATCTCTGCTCCAGGTTTAGCATGAATAGCTGTATCATAGCAGCTCTCAACAGAGACCTTGACTATTGTAAGGAGGTTGTGGCTGTTGTTGTTTTTTTTTTCTTTTTTTTTCCCCCTCAGGATTAAGGGTTATTAGTCATAATCAATTAATGTTATAAAAACTGGTTTTATTAAGTGTTTATTTGTCATGATTATTTGTCATAACGTGTATAAACACATACAAATGTTTGCTTTATTCATCAAGGGCACATTAAATGACTTACTGGTCATCAGAGTATCCTGAGAAAATGTTCACAGTTTTCACAAAAATGTTTTGCATCCCTGCTAAAAGTATTTCTTTGAGTTGTATAGTGTATAATGTTACAAAAGTTTTTTTTATTTCAAATAAAGGCTGATCTTTGGATCTTTCTATTCATTAAAGAATCATAAAAAAAAAAAATCCTGTTTAAATATTTGATAATAATAATAATAATAATAATAATAATAATAATAATAATAATAATAATAATAAATGTTTCTTAAACAGCAAATCAGCATGTTAGAATGATTTCTGAAGAAAAACTGAAGACTGGAGTAATGATGCTGAAAATGTAGCTTTGATCACAGGAATAAATTAAATTGTGAAATATATTAAAATAGAAAATTTTTATTTTCAAGTAACAATCTTTCAAAACTACAGTTTTGTTTTTTGTTTTTTTTGCTGTACTTTGGATTAAATAAATGAAGGCTGGGTGAGCATGAAGTGAATGATGAAGTGAAATGAAGTGACTACTTTAAAAAAACAAAACAAAAAAAAAAACATCATAAATCTTTGACTGGTATATGTTCATGTTTCATAATTTGGTTACAGTTTGGTCTTTCTACAGCTTGGCACGCTAAATATGGTATGATGAAATATTGCCAAAATGGTAAAAAACATTTTTGACTGAAACGCCACACTGTGTAAAAATACATATATCAACTTGTGTCATAATCACTGCTTTTATTGCAGCAACATTTTGGCAACCACAGTTTTCCAAAAAAAAATTTTTTTCCCCATCAGTTCCCATGAGACTTCTGTCCCACTCAGTTTTTCCATGCACACTAGTTTCTGTCAGTGATTCGAAGGCTTGTTTTGGGTGGTCTGTCTCTGTCCAGTAACTTTTTTTTTTTTTTGGATATTGGATCTTCAGCTTTGACTGTGATGCAATTTTGGCCTGTATGAATAGGACGGTTTGAATTTGATCAACCAAAATCTGATCTGCCTTTCAGAGACCAACCTTTGCTTTCTGTTGACTAGATACACCCATAATAGTCTTTATTCAGCTGAGCAGTTTGTTTTCTCTCGGAAGTCTTGTTGGTGGACCATTTCCACGTTGTGTCTCGAGAGGAAATGACCTTAGAGTTCAGTTCCAGTGGCCTTTTCTCTTAGAACTGTGTTAGAATATCAATTCATCTCCAATCCCAACTGTTTCTATGCACATTTCTATTTAAATTAGTTTATGTTAGTGTTTTGTATTTATTTTTTTAATAATACTGTAGGTGACACATGAGGGATTCTAGAGTATGACTTTAACCCCAGAGGTAAAATAAAAACAATCAGTGACTCCACATGGGGGTTTGTTGTGTCACATTACTGCACTCAGCACAGAAACCAGTGCTTAAATTTAGAACACTTGGTAATTATCTTTGAGAGTATGCCAAAAAAAACGGTGTAAGGAAATACACCCTGTTGGCAAATATATAGGGTTTCCTTCATCTGGTGAATGCTTGTATGGAGGTTTAGCTGTGCTACAATGCTTGCATCACTGTTTATGGACTAATGTGATTATGAGTTCATTATTAATATTAATAATATTATTGTTGTTGAAGAGATATGGGGCATGGACATTATTTTAGCATTATTTTTAAATGCATTGTTTAGTAGTTACTGATGTTAATAAAAATAATTATTGATTGACCTTTACTCTTAATGACTGGGGTATAAGTGTATAAGTCATGTGTTCCTCGAATCTCAATTATTATGCTAATCTTTATGCCAGAAGCAGCCATAATTTAGTTTATCTTTCTTCTCTCTCAGAGATAATTCATTTGTGTCCAAAATGTGAAGTTTTCAATGATTCAAATTTAAAATCACAAATCTAGATGTGATGCATATACACTCTCCTCCTAAAAGAGCACATGGAAGAGTTCATCCTCAGGGCTGTATGTGCTGTAACTGCCTGGACATGAAGCGTAGAGTCACTGTAAAAAGCCATATTCTCCAGAATGCTCAAATTAAACTATGCAGCCGAGTGTTGAAATTGTGGTTTGAAGGGTTAAAGAGAGAAGTCAGTTGTAGTGTTTGAGTGTTTAAGCTTCCATGATGTGACATAAAAAAATTTGACATTGGAGTTTGGTGACTCTTAAAGCGGTAGTTCACACAAAAATGAAAATTACCCCATAATTTACTTACCCTCAAGCCATCCTAGATGTGTGTGACTTTCTTCCTTCAGATGACTACAATCACATTTATATTAAAAATATTCTGGCTCTTCCTAACTTTTTAATGGCAGTGAATGGGTGTTGAAATTCAAGTCCAATAATTAATAGTAAAGGCCTCCTGAAGCATATCTGTGCATTTTTTTTTTTTTTTTTTTTTTTTTTTTTTTTTAACTTTACAAACCATAATCTCAAGCTTTTGTGAACTGTTGTACACATTCCAGCAGATGACATAAGACGCAGGTGTAATGTAAACTCTGATGTGAATATGCTAGTCTGACAAGAACCAAGTTTTGTTTTTGTTTGTTTGTCTCCTCTTGGCTTATATTGAAATCCTGACATTTTTCTTTACAAATCTTCATTTTGTACTTCTAATTTGTGACCGGTGTTTTGTTTTGCTCTCAAGAGTTCTCTACGACAGTTAGCAGAAGCTAAAGTTTACGTTTTTAGTTTAAGTTTTAAATATACATATTTTTCTTACTCAAATGCACCATTTGCTTCAGGAGGCCTTTATTAACCCCCTGGAACCATGTGGAGTACTTTTTATAATGGATGGGCTAATATTATTGGACTATTGAATATTAAATCTGGATATATATATATATATATATATATATATATAATATATATATATAATATATATAATATATATATATAATATATATATATATATATATATAATATATATATATATATATATATATAATATATATCTCCAGATAGTATGAAGTCATTTACACCTAGGATGGCTTGAGGGTGAGTAAATCATAGGGTAATTTTAATTTTTAGGCAAACTGTCCCTTTAAGGGAGGACTAATTAAGTACTAAGATCTAACCTGAAGGTGAATTGTGTGCTCGGTGTCTATGGATTTATCATCATACAAAACTTCATTTACTTTCTCTCTCTGCCTGCTCTTTTATCATCCATGAATAATTATCTGAGCTATGTATGTTTACGATCCTCCTCTTCCAAATCCTTAACTTTCAAAATTACAGTAACCAGAATTATTTATAAAATTAGTTAGATTGTGAATTACCTTATCAGTGTAACATCCTCACGACCACCCTGGTCTGTCCCTGCTTCCTCTCGATGACAAGTTTATATACTTACAGCTGCATGTTGTCTGACCTTCAAAGTCATGTGCCTGTAATCAACGCAGTATACAGTTAAATGTAGGTTCAGAGTTGATTTTAGGGTGACGTGTTTAATTCACTTGCCGCCAAACAACACTGCAAAAATAACAGGTGAAAATATGAGTGGTTTTGGCAGTTTTTGTTCTTTTGTCATTTATGTGACTTCCTCAAAGCGCTGCAGTGAGGACATATCACCCTTGTGTGAGTTAGCATCACTCTTGTGCCTTTGACAACAACCCAATAGGATTTTTCCATTGGCCTTTGCATTATTGCAGAAAGTATGCTTATGACTAACAAAAGTTTATGATTCTTAAACGTATTGTTCACAGGGGTGGACGATATGGCAAAAAATATCATATCACGATTTTATCACGATTCTTTGTCATTTTAGTTTTACTATTTTGCAAGTTGCCTGAGCAGTACAACCAAACTAATTTCAGGTTTGGGATAACATGTGAGTAAACAATGACAATTATATTTTTTGGGTGAACCTACCCTTTTAATGAAAAGCGGCAGCATGTTTACTACTGTCGCTTTAAGAGCTGCATGCAGCTAATATACAGGCACACATCCGTTTTACTCTCAATTGTTTACTTTCACTTTAGACATAAGCAGCTGTGTTTACATGTAAACCTTGTGTGTTTTGACAGTATTAGCACAATCAGACGCGATACATAACTTAGTTCAGTAATATAGGCGCTATTTGAAAAGGACTTTAGAGTATGCATGCTTCAGGTGTATGCGCTCTGGAAAATCGCTTAGAACAGCATGCATATGAGATGTTTAACCGGTAGGATTTTAAAGCAAATAATTTACGTTAATGATTGCAAATAAGTGCAGTATATCGTGAGTGTAACTCTACTGGCGAGTTAACACTTGATGTAAATGTATATCATGTTTTACAGTATATGGAGACAGAGGTGCCAGAACTGCAGCTGATAGAATAGCATGATACAAGGATATTTCGCCAAAACCAGATCGTGGAGACACTTTTATCGTCCATGATCAAAAATCATGTCGCACAGCCCTAATTGTTCATCATGGTTATCGTCACAAATGAACACAGCTTTCATGAATTTTAAAGCTGGCGTGATACTCTTGTGAACGTGCGTCGAAGCCTGACACTAAAGAGAATAAATTGTTGAATAATGTCATAATTTTTGTTTTCTTTGCACACAAAACGTATTCTTGTAGCTTCATAAAATTACGGTTGAACCACTGATGTCACGTGGACTATTTTAACAATGTCTTTACTAACTTTCTGGGCCTTGAATGTGGTACTTGCGTTAGTAGACTTTGGGACGATGAAACCAGCCTCCTAGTGGCTGTCTTTTTACCTTTCCTCCTTTGCCATCAAGTGACTCCTTCTCTTAAACCATGGAGAATTAGCTCTTCCTCTACTTTGTACACAACTCTTGAAGCTGAGTTTGTGTAAGAGGTCACCCTACTTTCCCGCGTGGCAGTAAAAGAGTGCTCTTATGTGTGGAAGGGCGGGAAAAGAAACAGAAGGAAGGTTTGTTCAGCAGCGGCACTCAGAGAGCCAGAGTCCCTGCAGCCATGTTTGCCAAAGCCCTGTAATATTATTTTTGTCCTCCTGAAATAGGCGTCATGTTGCCCATCATGTTAGGCCAGCACCGTGAACACTAACTCCCCAGTTTTGAACACAGCACAGATGTGGTTTGTTTATTGTCCAGTCCCATGTGGAGTTTGTTTGGTCTTGTTGTTTTCCACTTTTACTGCTTACGGATACATTCACTGTTAATGCAAGAAAACAACACAAGCTACAGAAGCAAGTGTTAAAATACACTTACGCTAAATAAAGCAAATTGAGATAATTGAGCGGGTTTTTTTTAGACTGTTATTTTTTAAAGCACAGTTCTCAAATGGATAAGACTTATTCATGTACATTATTTAAATTGTCCTGATGAGGGTCTAAATTGTTGTTACCAACATCTGGGGCCAGTTGCATAAACCTAGTCACTATGTTAAGACTGCGTCTTAAGAACTAGTTTCACCAACTAGCAATAGACGAGGGGTAATCAGTCTTACTTTTCATACTCATTTTAGACCATACCATCATTTTGTAACTGAATTTAAAAAGTTATGACCGGTCTTGAAGGGAAAAACAATTATGACTAACTTTTAAGACTTTTTAGTCTAAGCAGTTTATGCAACCGGCCCCTGGTCTGTTTTGTTTTTGTGGTATTATCAATCAATGAATCTTAAGACTTTCTAGATTTATAGAAAATTTCCGTCCATTCACCCATCCGTCAGTCTCAACTAAACTTGAACATTGAAATTAAATGCAGTTATTTGAATATTCAATATTGGAAGCACACCATGGCTTCTCTGAAGTAACAAAACCTCTTTATTTTCTTGTGCCCTTTGTAGGAATGAGAAACGGTATGTGGAGAAATACTGGAAAGAGGTGCGGGTTGGAGACTTCATTCGTCTGCGCTGCAACGAGCTTCTGCCAGCGGATGTTCTGCTGCTCAGCAGCAGCGACCCGGACCGCCTGTGTCACATTGAGACGGCCACACTGGACGGTGAAACCAACCTCAAGCAGAGGCAGGTGGTGCGCAGTTTTCTCGACCTGGTGAGTGTTCAGTATTGTGGTGTGTTTATTGTGAAATCCTATAAGTTGAGTAGAGAACTAAATAGAAGCATCCTAGTGTCAAGAACAGTTAATGTGATGGTGTGTGTATTCAGATGGTCTGTGCTTGCCCGCTGAGATAACTTTTCACACCACTCAACAAAGTCAAACATTCATTTCCCTCGCCGCTGCTCACCCTGTATGTGTTATGGCTTTAGATGTCAATAAGAGAGTTGATCTGAGCAGAGTTTGACAACAGAAACCAAATGATAGTAGTTTAGAGTAGTTTACCCCCAAAAATAATTACCTTGATCTTGGAAGATGTTCCTCTTCTTTAGAAGTCATTAAAGGATTTGTTCAAGAATTACAATTTTCTGATAATTTACTCTCTCCCATGTCATCAAAGGTGTTTATGTCTGTCTGTCTTCAGTCAAAAAGAAATTAAGGTTTTTGAGGAAAACATTCCAGGATTTTCTCCGTATAGTGGACTTCAGTGGTTGCCAAAGGTCCAAAATGCACTTATAATGCAGCTTCAAAGGGCTCTACATGGTCCCTGCTGAGGAATAAAGGTCTTGTCTAAAGAAACAATCTGTCATTTTCTAAAAAAATAAAATAAAAAATGAAGTATGCATACTTTTTAACCACAAGTGTTCGTCTTGCACTAGCTTTGCACAAAGCGAACAGAAAGTCAAACCCTCTGTACAAAACAAGGTAAAACAACGTCAAACGATTCTGATGTTGGAGGAGGAAATGAGATGGAGTTTCTCACCTAGACAAAGAAATAACCATGTGTTACCTTTCCAACGTGATTGCGTAATCTGTTAAATAGCAGACACGCATTACAGAGCTAGTGCAAGATGAGCATTTGTGGCTAAAAAGTATATAATTTTCCTTTTTTTTTTTTTTTTTTAGAAAATGGCAGATTGTTTCACTAGATAATACCCTTATTCCTCAGTTGAGATTTGTATAGAGCCCTTTGAAGCTCTATTGAAAGTGCAGTTTGGACCTTCAACCTGCTGACCCCAGTTGAAGTACTATATGGAGAAATATCCTGTGACATCTTGGATGACATAGGGGTGAATAAATCATCAGACATTTTTAATCTGAAGTGAACTAATCCTTTAATAAATCTTGTGCCCTATATATTTTTCTATACAAGTTTTTTTAAATCATAAGAAGATCTGAATGAGGAGTAGATTATAATTTTGCAACATGAGGTTGTTTCAGTAATGTCAGCCTTCTCATTTTTGGGTGAGCTATCCATTAATCATTAAGTTTTAAATCTTTTATTTATCTTGCTTGAGTGTTCAGATTTATCTTGATTTAGTGTTCAGATCACAAATTGCAAATCTATTTTCCATTTGCAGGACTGTGAGTTTGACCCATTAAAATACAACAGTGTTATTGAATGTGAGAAGCCCAACAATGACCTCAACAGATTTCGTGGATACATGTAAGTACAATGTGTTTTTACATTTGAAGGGCGTTTACATTTTTGCTTAATTTATGGCCTAACCTAATCATTTGGAAAGAAAAAAAAAAAAACATTTGCGATTTGCCCCAACATTCTTAATGCCATGAAAGCTCTGTACTCCAAAATGTTCACTTTATTACGTCTGTGAGTTAATTTGACCCTGTATGTATAGCTAATAATGTAATATCCCATTTAGAAATGTGTACTTTATCATTATATTCAATAATTATCTTTTCCATAAGCCATTTAGACAAAACAGATCTTTCCACTGTTTTGTTTTGCCGGCAGTGATTAAAATTTCATTAGCTGCTGAGATTCAAATAATGGGATGAATGGTTGTTTTGTGACCCAAATAGATCCAGTTTAATATAGTTGTAATGGGGAGGCAGTGTGTATTTCTCTTACTCTAGCGTTATTCTGATGACTTTTCCACCCTGTTATTCTACCTAATTATTCTACTGTACCTTATACTACTTCTCACCAGCAGTGTTCTCTGTTGGAGTACTATTGGAATAGGTCTTTTGTTTGTAAGTGTTAGGGTTGGGAGATGGAAGGAGTCTATAAATAATGCTGCCATGCTGCTGCTGAAGTATGTGAAATGTTTTTTCCACCCTTTTTTGTAAGCTGGTGCATTTAGATGGAAAAATTATTTTCTAAGGGACATTCTTTAAAATGAGGGCAAAATGTGTGATCCTTGCTTATATTATAATTCTAATTTATTATGGTGTTATTCTAATATATTAATGTGCTATTCCAAATATTTTAAAAAAGGAAAAAACTGAAGAATAAAATCGTTGTTTTTATGAAGTAAACTCTCCTTAAATTCTAGGAAGCACCTTATAATTTCTAGACCTTGAAGGCTTGTAATGTCAATTTACATTGTAAGCCTGTCAGTCATTTTACTGTCAAGCCTGTGATCTGACAATATGGATAAATTTACCGGATGGGATGTTTAAAATCCTACAGAAATTACATTACATTAGATTATCAAATTGGTAATACACCCATTTCATGGTATGATCCTAGGAATCCTTATTCACACTTTTTAAAAAGGCTTGTTAATCTGATATTTAGATTTTCAGAGTGTGGATTAAGATTATGCACTGTTTATCTTGCAGTCTTAAAGTCTTAAATGGTGGCTAAAGCATACAGGTCAAAGGCTTGAGATTAGCATACATAATATATTTGAGCTGACTGCTGTAGCAGTAGCAAAACGAGAACTTTAGCCAAGCCAGGGCTGTGTAGGTTGAAGTATATCTCCTGTGTTTAGATGAAAACCTGCTGCACATGGTATGGTAATGACAGCAGGGCCAGTGAGTCAGCTGACAGGAACCAGAAGGATTATGACATTTATTTCCCTGGATGATGGAGAACAGATGCTTCTGGTGTGCTGCCAGCATTTTTTTTTTTTTTTGTCCAGTTACCACAAAGTGGCTTACCGGAGCAAAAGGGGGAACATAATGCACAGTGTGCGCCAAAGACTCTGTCTTGTTGGAGTGGCAACTTACTGCATTAAGATATCATCCCAGCTGGCGAATATGTGCAGTGCAAGCTAAGGAGATGATACCTGGAAGGGCATGGGCATGTTGTTTTGAGCCACTCACCTTAATGGTAAATAATGTGTAACTAATGTGCCCTTCAAGTGGAGTCATAAATATCATAATTTTGAGCAAATAAATGACGAAGCAAATCATTTCATCATTTTCCTAACTTTATTTAGGCTTATTGTTCACTATTTAATAATTTTTTCTTTTTGTTTAGACTACTTCAGTCTGTAATGAAAGACATATTGTAATGACAAATTCCCGACTCTGAGGTACAAGTTCCCCGGACTTGAAGGCAGCTTATTTACTCTGGTGTGGCAGAAAAACTGACATCATGACATTGCTGACTGACTGAAGATACCACACAAACATGTACATTAGCTGCTACTCTGAGCTGTGACGTAAAGGCAGCAGACACTAAACAACATTTCAGTGTATTACACGTTTTTAAAACATTTATACGTCCATAACTGAACATTTTTTTTAGTCATTTCCTATGATGTTACAAATCTAAATGACTTTAGTTTTTTATTCTGTGGAACACAGTAGAAGATATTTCAAAGAATGTTGAATGTTGGCCCAAGTGACTCGCATTTTATCAAAGACTTTATATATATATTACTTATGAATGGGAGAAAGTGCATCGGTAAATATGGCGAATAAGCCCCGCCTTCTAAATGAAAGAGCCAGTCATTGATTAGCATAGTCATTGTGTCACTGCAGCTGCCGTTATAATCTCTGGTTCCCATAGAAACGGGCAGCGTTCACAAACTTGTGCTCATGACTGCGTATGCACATTGGATGGTCTGGCATCAAAAACAACCTTTTTTTTAATGGTCTTTTAATATAAGAAACAAGCTTTATGAGACTGTTGTTGTCAAATTTCATTTGTGTTTTCAAATATGAAATTTAATCGTAAGCTCAGCAAACAGTTTTGGTGAATTTGATGTTTCCCCATTCAAAGAGATGAGAGCTGCACTTGCATGCTAGAGATGGCCGCCAAGTGAAATTACTTTCTTTAAAGAATTTTTTTTGTAAACAACTTATGCTCACAAGGCTTGTTTTTATTTGTGTAAAAATACAGTAAAACTGTAAATGAAACTGGAGCAATATCTCTTGAATCAGCTTTGCCATCACGGGAACAAACATTATAAATTAATCATATAAAACCAAAAAGTTATTTTAAATTTGTAATAATATTTCACAATATTAAAATGTTTTACTGTGTTTTAAGATATAATACATATAACAAAAGCCTTGGTGAGCATAAGAGACTTTCTAAAGGATATTTTATTTAAAAAAAAAAAAAAGTAATCCAGACATTTGACCCGGGAGTGATGGTAGAATTTTGAATTTTACATTTTAAGTAAACTGTTTACAAGCCCCCTAAAAAAAGAAAAAATTCACGCACTGATAAAACATGAACTGCTTTTCCATTACACTTCAGATTGCACAAATTGAAATTGCAAATTGTAAATAAGCCCAAATTTCACCAAAACACTTACCTGAGGTGTTTTTTTTTTTTTTTTTTTTTTTTTAACGGCAATTTGAACGAGGAATATTTAGCAAAAATAAATGTAAATGTCACACTACTATATTATAACCTCCAAGAAACACTTTATACGTGGCTGCTCTTAAATATATACCCTTATTTACACTGCACATGTCTGCAGCACTTTATGGACCCAACATGGCCACCAGAGCTGATTGTGGGCACTCTAGTTAGTGTTTTTATCTACTTCGCTAAAGATACATGCCTACATCTTCCTCAATTAAAGATAATGGCTAGTGCCTTGGCTGCAATATACATAAACCTACCTAAACCTAAGTGCACTACTATGGGATTAAAAAAACAAAACAATTGCCAGATGCCTTGTCAGATAATTGACAAAGAAAAAGTTCAGCGGTATGAACGGCTTTTTAACTAACAGATGTAATCCTGAATTTAGCACTGGGATTAGTGCTTGCATTAAAGCTTATTGAGCTCCCTCCACAGGTTTAGCATTCAGCACTCATTTAGTGTGAGTTAATTTGCATTTGATGCCATTTTTATCAGGAAGCTTAGCCCTGGGGCCCCTTGAACTTTTTCCCGTTGTTAGAATCACACGCAACCTTTGGATAGGAGGTCTCGTTGGATGTAAGATTTCATTCCTCGCCACTCCTTCACTCTCATTTATCCTGAGAATCTTTTTACTTTGCTCTTTTTTTTTTTATGACACTGCTTTGGGGTTTTATAAAAAGTGCTGCATTGTCTGAACGTGCAATCCGGTTGGCCTCAGGGCTTTACCTGTGTACAGAGCCATTTTAGTGAGGTCATGGCTTTACTATTGATTTTGTGCTGTGAAAGAGGGATCCTGAGGGAAACCCAGTGGACTGTCAAATATGATGGATCGATTTGGTCAACAACAAGGGATGCGGAATTATGAGGATATCCCTTGGCAATATCTACATCATATGGTTATAAACGCTGGTGTTTTTAGCTTGTGGTCTAACGTAGTTCTAGCAAATGAGGATGGAGGAATTCAGATTGGAACTAGATTATGTATAGTTCTCATAGATATGTTGTGTTACAAGTGTGATGAATGATCCTGCATGATGTGTATGACAGAATCCATCGCAGTGGGAGGAGAGACGGCCTGTACAAAGACAATCTGCTGCTCAGGGGCTGTACCATCCGTAACACAGAGGAGGCTGTAGGAATCGTCATCTATGCAGGTATGCTGCCTTTTTTCCAAACTTGGACTGAAAATGTCCATTACAGTGTCATTTCCACCACATCTCAAAATATCTTTTGTATTTAAAGGGATAGTTCACCCAAAAATTTAATTACTCATCCTTATTTAATTTCAAACCCGTAAATCCTTCATTCATCTTCAGAAAACAAGATATTTTTGATGAAATCTGAGAGTCGAAGACTTTCATGGAAGAAATTGTTTTATAGATTCATTATTTTGGTTCTCTTTGCGTACAAAAACTATTCTCGTAGTTTTGTAACATTTCTGTTGAACCACTGATGTCACATGGACTATTTTAACAATGTCCTTACTACCTTTTTTGGCCTTGAACGTGGTAGTTGCATTGCCGTCTTTGCAGGGTCAGATAGCTCTCAGATTTCATCAAAAATATCTTAATTTGTGTTCTGAAAATGAACAAAGGTCTTACAGATTTGGAACAACATGAGGCTGAGTAATCAATGACAGAATTTTCATTTTTGGGTGAACTATCCCTTTAACAGTGCTCTTTTATCTCACCAAGGTAGTTTTATCACCGTCGCAAAAATGTGCAATGAAACTTTTTTTGTTATTGTAAAATGTAAATATTTTCTCACTATGCATTGGCAAATGATGCTGTTTTATTAGAAATAACATACTTTTAAATATTCTGTTAAAAATGAAATTTACCTCAAGTATGCAGTTTAAAGATATTATGTATTTAAATGTCAAAATTAAAAAAAAAAAAAAACTTTACAAACACTATTTGCAAACACTTTAGTGCCTCAAGCAGCACATCAACTGATCATCTCTTTCTCATTACTAGTTATAGCATGAAATACACATAAACAAACATCAGAAAGTATCTTGTGTCAACTGCGGAACGACATTGATACACACCATTTTTCAAGTTTCAAGCCCACCAGTCTAAATCTACTCTCCTGTCTGGTTTGTTTGTTAGACAAAATGGCAGATTTGGCAATATGATTGGTCAAATCCATCATCAGTCAAAGTCCCAGTGAAGGGTGAATTGTTTGACCTGTCATCTGGCAGGTGCAGCTGATATTATTATCTTTACAAAAAGTGAGTGTTTTGCTTTGTACTGATTCTTAGGTCATGAAACAAAAGCAATGCTAAACAACAATGGCCCTCGTTATAAACGCAGTAAACTGGAGCGGCAGATGAACGTTGATGTATTTTGGTGTGTCATCATTCTCCTGGTCATGTGCCTTTTTTCTGCCATTGGTATGTAAAACTTTGCTTCAATACAGTTTTTCTTCTAAGTTATTAATGTTTTTATTACTGAATTTTTTTGTGAAGTGTGCATATACTGTTTTTTTTTTTTATATTTCAGATGTGTCAAGCTGTCCATATGATATTAGTTACTGTTGTGTTAGTTGCTGTTTTCAATTTTTGTGTGTTACATAATGTGAAGCTCTTTTGCTGCCAGATTCATCTGTTATGAATAATCTTGTCTTTTGCATCCATCCCAAACAAAAACAAAAATATAATCAAATGAGATGAAGTTTTTAAAGTATTTAATTAAGCATGTGGAAATGTTTATTCCGGATAATCTTATTTTAATATATAAACCAGTTTATATGATCGATGATTGTATCTGATTTGAGGAAGCATTTAGGGGAAGTAGTGGTTTAACAGTTGGGTTTCATTCAACATTTTTAGATTCCTTGAACATCTTCAGTGTCTCTTGAAAAACAATACCTATGATTCCATTTTAACATGCCTTATACAGTCAAGTGTTTGTCTCTGAAACCTCCTCTAGGACATGGCCTGTGGATGTTTCAGTATGGAGATAAGAGGCCTGTCTTTGACGTCCTGAGCCCAGACGGAACAGACTTATCTCCAGTGGTTTCAGCCATTTATCTCTTCCTGACCATGATTATAGTATTGCAGGTGAATAGCAAATGGTGTGAAGAGAATATTCTCCCTATGTCGAAGAATTAAACATTATTCTTTAAAGAAATTTAATGGAATTTAAAGGAGCCATTTAATTAAATCATGATAATTTTTGATGAACGGTTGCTTGTGGGCTCAGCGGCAGTTGAAATAATGACCCTACATGAACCTAAAACAAACCTCTCTACTTCTCTTTTTCTCTGGTGCAGGTGCTGATCCCAATCTCGCTCTTTGTTTCCATCGAAATAGTGAAGATATGCCAGGTGTACTTTATCCATCAGGACATGGAGTTGTACGATGAGGAAACAGACTCTCACCTCCAATGCAGGGCCCTAAACATCACAGAAGACCTGGGCCAGATGCAGTATATTTTCTCTGATAAGACCGGCACGCTCACGGAGAACAAGATGGTGTTTCGCCGTTGTACTGTGGCAGGAGTGGAGTACTCGCACGATGCCAACGGTTAGGATTCTCACTGTCTGCAGTGCCAAAATAAGGGCCAATGTAGTTCATTGCCATTAGTTATCTGTAAATTAGCCATATGTTGTATAAATAATAGGGCTGTCAACCAATCTAAAATTTTAATTACATGAGATGCCATTTAATGTGATTAATCACAGTGATTACAATTAATGGCGTATGTCAAAAAGCCTCCAAATGAACTTCATGCAAAGACGTGACATGTTTTAAACAAAATTAAAACTTTTATTCAGCAAGGATGCATTCAATTTACAAAGACATTATAATGTTACAAAAGATTCCTATTCCAATAAATGCCGTTCTTTTAAACTTCTTCAACTCAAAGAGTCCGGGAAAAACAGTGGATTGCGGTTTCCACAAAAATATTAAGAAGCTGTTTTAACATTGATAATAAAAATAATAAATGTTTTTATTAAGCACTAAAACAGCACATTAGAAACACAGGAGTAATGGCTGCTAAAAATTCAGCTTTGCCATCAAAGGAATAAATTAAATTTTTCAGTCTGTGGGGTAAAAAGGTCTGCTTACTGCTAGTCCACTGTATGAAGAATTTTTTAATAATATATTTTGTATAAAATGCCAGAGTTTACTTTTTGCTATCCTCACTTATATAAGTGAACTTTACTGTCCTGCACCTACTAGTAAAAAAAAATAAATAAATAAAAAATGATATGTGACTCCGGACCACAAAACCTGTCTTAAGTAGCACAGCTATATTTGTAGCAATAGCCAAAAATACATTGTATGGGTCAAACTTAGATTTTTTTCTTTTATGACAAAAAACATTAGGATATTAAGTAAAGAGAAATGTTCATGTTTTGTAAATTTCTTACCATAAATATATAAAAACTCAATTTTTAATTAGTAATAACACATTGCTAAAAACTTCATTTGGATACTTTTAAAGGTGATTTTTCTCAGTATTTAATTTTTTTTTTTTTTTTTTTTTTTGCACCCTCAGAGTCCAGATTTTCAAACTGTTTTATCTTGGCCAAATATTGTCCTGTCCTAACAAACCATACATCCATCTCAATTTCTAAAAATTGACTCTTGTGACTGGATTGTTGTCCAGGTTCACATATCTGGTGTCTGAATAATTTTTGGTTTTACTGCATATAGATTGTGCCTCAGAAGGGCAGCTCAGATAAAAGAATAGCATAAGAAAAATGTGCCAGTAGTTTAAGTGTTTCATGTATGTTTCAAAGAGTCTAACTAAGTGTCTTTCCCACAGCGAGGAGGCTTGCTATGTACCAGGAAATGGATTCAGAAGAGGAGGACTGTACATCTCATGGTGGAACTCTCCCACGACGGGACAGTGTCGTCAGCCACCAAAGCGGAAAAGTGGTGTTGCGTTCACAGAGCACCAAATCTCACCGCCGCACCGGGAGTAGAGCCGAAGCCAAACGGGCCAGCATTCTGTCCAAACACACTGCCTTCAGCAGTCCCATGGTTAGCAAACGCTTCCTCTCCACCTTAAGCTATTCATGTATCACTCAGTAATCCAATGCCTAATGATATTTGCACTTTTATTTTTTGGTTTGACAGGAAAAGGACATTACTCCAGATCCCCAGCTCATGGATAAAGTCAATGAGTGCAGCAGTCAGATGGAGTTCATGCGTTTTCACAGTCAGCCCCTGAACCAGATTCCCCCTGACCTGTGTGACGTCTTTGACTTTTTCATTGCCCTCACTATCTGCAACACTGTGGTTGTGTCCTCCCCCAATCAACCCCGACAGAAGGTAAGGCAGACCGACCACCAGGAATTAACTGAAACTGACATTTGCAACCTTGTCTACGTCAATAATGTGATGCAATTCAGGACATTCCGTTGAGAAGAAGCCAGTACTGAAAATAGACAAATTTATAGTCATTTCATTCCTGGTGCCTATTTTTAAAATTATGCTTCACTAACAGTTGTTGAGGTCATAGGTATTGTTTAGATATAGGTTTAAGATTAAAATAGTCTTAGAACAAATGAAGCGTCTCATGTCAGATTTTGTATCGCACAAATTTCTTAATGTCTTGTGTGTGGGCTGTGGTGGATTTTGGCCACAGTTAACTTCCTTTGGCGGTTTTTTGCTGTGTAGTGTTGGAGCAACTTCCTGTTTCTGTGTAAAAGATGCTTATGGTCTATCCTTCTGTGTGTAATCTTGCCCTCTACTAATTTATGGCATGAGATGTCCCCGAAATCCACCTTTTCTGGAGCCATTCCAGGATTAGCGTTTGACCCGCATATTTCTACAAGTGTGTGTATATAAGATCACGCTGGCATCAAAGACTTGTCCTCCCTTCATAATTCAAGTCTGAGCTTGAGCTGAGTGATTTGCATTTAGTGTTTGATGAAATTGATTGTGGCTAAAAGTTCTGCCGTAATTCATTTCCATTAACCCGCAGTTTCTCTATCACAAGCTTTTTTTTTTTTTGGTAATTAATCTGCTCTTTTCAGAGCCAGTGTTTGTGCATTTTTGTTGTTTTGTTAAATGTTTATAGGGTGAGTGTGACATAAGGCACACCATTCCTTTTAATAAGGGGCACTGTTTAAATTTTCCTATATGGGCCATTCTACAGAATTGGTCCAACGTCAGAGTTGAAGGTGTCTTAAAAGAATATATATAATGCATATATGCAAGCTGTATAATATCCAAGATACACATTTTTAGTAATTGTGCAGTTAATTCTCACATTTTCAGAAAGTTTTGGAATATTTGTCTTCTCCCCAAAGTGTCTCGAAACAGCACTAATAATTTAATTAGAAGAGTTATATTGACCTATTAAGATTTTGCTTACATCTTGATTGTAAATATATTTTTTAGCTATTTTATTAAAAAAATGTAGAGGTAAATCCATAACAATTACATTTTTAACAATATTTAACAATGTAATTTATGAGATTTTGAGATGCATCAGATGCATTTTAATCTAATTTTTCTTTGTAAAAGGCAAAAGGTTCATAATACTGATTTCAAAGTTAAGGATTTATTAGTTTGAATACACATTGAACCAAAAACCATAGTAACAACTTAGCTGATAATTCAGTATGCTTTATTTTTGACAAAACATACCATGTTTTGGGAGTGACAGCACATTTTTGGTAGACAGTAATGCTTTGGTAGCAACCACATCACCTAACAGAATTTTAACTTGCATACGAAAACATTACTAAAACACACTAAAATACAAAAAGAATTAGGTAACTGTACTAAAATTGTTTATTATGTGTTCCCTTTTGTCTCTACTAAAACAGTGATAACATGTTTTGGTAGTGACTGTTTCAGTTGTGACATTTTTATAGGAACAAAAAACAAAGATGTCACTACCGAAACACCACCAAATTGTTTTGTTAGTGACAATTTTAGATACTTTTGAAGCTAGCTCAAAGATGCTAATCAGCGCATGGTTAGCTAGCACAGTTCTTATTAGTGGTATACATATAAAAACTAAATGTTATGGAACAACGCCCAAAAAAAGTGCTTAATTGCAGTAAAACTAATGTTCCTTAAAATTGGACACAGATTTTTCAGACTTGAACCATATTTACCTTAAAATGATGAGAACTATCTACTTACACCTTGTAGCTAAGAAAATCAAATATTTGCTTTAACTCAAGACATGATGAGGTTGTTTACATAAGATGTCGTATTGGACACACCAGACTTACACATGGACATTTATTAAAAGGAGAAGATGCACCAAAATATCAATATTGTAATTGTGTACTAAATGTAAAACACATACTTTTGATATGTCCGATTTTTAATGTTATGAGACAACGTTTTTTTAATGGGGAAAAACCTTGAAGGATTTGTTTTTAAATGTGAACCCTTTAAAAATATTAGTTTTTAACTAAAGTGAATTTAAAAAGCCTTCTTTGATGTTATTTTGCATTTTATATTCTATATTTTTGTTGTTATTGATGTTTTTATTTATGTAAGTGTTTTATATAAATGTTATTTATTAATTATTTTTAAAATTGTTATCTGTTTTGCCATTGTAGCTGATATGGCAATAAATAATAAATGAATGAATACACCTTGTAGCTATGAGAGAGTGTGACACATGAATGTTTCCTGATCGTAAATGTAGGAGTGTAGTTAAAATCAGTCTCTGCCAACAGACTAAAAAATACACTGTTTCAGTAGTGACACTTTTTTTTTTTTTTTTTACATGAAGTTTCATAATTTACAAAGAAAATATCAAATAAATACTTTTCAAAAGAATCCAAAAGATATTTTTAAAAAACGGCAATGTAAAAAAAAAATCAATATAATTTTCATAAGTTGAAATTTAGGGTTAGGGTTCGGGACAGCCACCTCCCAATTGAAAGTACCCAATAAATCATGATTTAATATATATTAAGCTTACTAATATTTTAAATATTATTGTGGCTTTCAGTAGATAATAGAAGGATCTTAGTAAATATCTAAGATTTGAATACCTAAATGATTTTTAAATATGTTTTTTAGTTGTGGGACAGCAGTTTGCATCAATTTTACAAGTGCCCTTGTATATTCTTGTAGTTAAAAAAAGAATATTTAATTATTTAATTAAGTGCTATCCTTTATTTAAAATAAATGCCTCTTGGATTGATATTTTATTTGAAGCAACTATGTTCAGACTGCAGTACACTTAAGTATTCAAAAACTTCTTGAGGTCACTGTATGTGTGGTAAAAAATATTTGCCTTGCCATTTATTATGGAATGATTTACTAATCATCCTCCCAGTTGCCTGCAGTATTTAATGCGCACAAATATTTAAGGAGTTTTGTTTTGACAAATGTTCCTTGGATCTTATCAAGGTGCGTCGCTACGAGTTGAAGTCTCCAGTGAAGACCATCGAGGACTTCATCAAACGCTTTACTCCGAGCCGCCTGACCTCTGGCTCCAACAGCAGCAGCTCCTCCAGTCTGGCCACCAACCGCTCGTCCTCCCATAAAGTGGGCTGCAGCATGCTTTCCTCGCCGTCGGCAGAGAGCACGCTGACCAAGCTGAACGAGGAAAAGGAGAAGCGTCCGGAGCACGACCTGCAGCATGCTTTCAGCCCCGTCCCACCCAACTTTGATAAAACAAAAGCTTTGGCTCAAGATGAATGCGAGCTCAGATATGAGGCAGAGTCACCGGACGAGGCAGCGCTGGTTTATGCAGCCCGGGCCTATAAGTGTGCTCTTGTTGGTCGTTTACCGGATCAGGTGACCGTGGAGCTTCCACACTTGGGCAAGCTGAGCTTCGAGCTTCTGCACACACTGGGGTTTGACTCCACAAGAAAGAGGATGTCGGTGGTGGTAAAACACCCGCTGACTGAGCAAATCACGGTCTACACCAAGGGTGCTGATTCGGTCATCATGGATTTGATCAGACCAGCCACAGGTATGCTAACACTGATGAGCACATTGTTCCCACAATAAATTTCTAGGGTGCACTTAATGCATTTAATGCCAGTACAGTCCAGTTCTGATATTCTGATGTATTACAGTGCATTTTAAGGATTTCAAGGATTAGTTCACTGATAATTTACTCGCCCCATGTCATCCAAGATGTTCATGTCTTTTTAACTTCGGTTGAAAAGAATAAAGGTTTTTGAGGAAAACATTCCAGGTTTTTACCATATAGTGGTCTTCAGTGGGAGCCAATGAGGTTGAAAGTTTAAATTGCAGTTTCCATGCGGCTTCAAAGGGCTCTACACAATCCCAGCTGAGGAATAAAGTTCTTATCTAGCAAAACAGTCGTGATATACATATACATATACAACAACATATAATTTTTACCCATAAATACAATTCTTGCATTATTTCTCCGATCCATGTCCCCAACTTCACGCATCATGTAACCATGTTGGAAAGGTCACACACGGTTAGTTCTTCACAGTGTCTGTGTACTTCGGTTCAAAAAAGTAGGATAAGGTGAAAACTGAGATGGAGTTTTCTTCAACTTAAAAATTGTCTAACATCGTGGTTTTACCTTTTATTGTAAAGGGCGTTTGACTTTCTTTGCATGTTTGCTTTGTAAACATTGGGTCTGTACTTCTGTCTATGTCGTCTGTGACCTTTCCAAAGTGACTATGTAATGCATGAAGTCAAGCTAGTACAAGACAAGCATTTGTGGTTAAAAAGTGATCGTTTTACTAGACAAGACCTTTATTCCTCTGCTGGGGATAAGGTGCATTGAAACAACATTTTGGACCTTCAACCCACTAATCCCCATTGAAGTCCTCTATTTGGAGAAAAATCCTCAAAAACCTTAATTTCTTTTCAACTGAGGAAAGAAAGACATAAACATCTTCTGACATGGGGGTGAGTAAATTATCAGGAAATTTTTATTTTGGAAGTGAACGAATCCTTTAATTCACCTGCCCATGGTCAATTATTCCTTCATTATTTGTACAGTTTTTACAGCCAAAAACAGCATTACTGTTGAAAAGTTAATCTTGAAAATAATGTTCATCTTATTCAAAGTTTTGCTGCCATCCATCTTTTAGCTTCTAAAAGACATTTTCTGTGATTTTTCACCAGCTGTAATTTCAACCGTCTGTAACTTTTAGAATTATTCTCTTTATTTTTTAACCGCTCTCCTCTTTTATATTTGGAATTCAGATTAACAAACGCCTGGCGTGCTGTCAAACCTTCCCCCTTATGAAATGAATCAAATATTCTGGGTTGGTTTATTTTGATGTTCGGTGTTGATTATGCTTTAGAACGCTTGTTGATCATACTAAAGTTTTAATGAAGTCTGTGTTTTCTTTTCCATGCCCCAGTTAGACGGCACATGAGGCCTATTCCAGCAGAATTAATGAATAACAGCTCATGGCCAAATAGCCAAAAGTCATCTGATTTCTTTAGAACATTGAATGGATACATTTTTTTTATGTCTCCAAGAATTGAAAGAGAGATATAGCCACCATCTACTAAGAGCAGACAGTGAGACGTGTGATTTTTCAAGGAAATGTTTTGAATTTTTCATGTCTTTGGAGTGCTTAAAGTGGCCTCTGGATTTTCATGTGCACTGTTGATCTATGCTGATAGACATTTGATTCCCACATAGTCAGCACGGTAAGGGCAATATGTCCCCTTCACCCAAACATCTTCTGGATGGCTTCCAGATTGTTCTTGGCTCTTGATGTAGCCAAGGGTTTTAGCGGTAATAAACTATCCTAATGGCATAGGTAGACTGGCTTGTTAGTATTCCAGGCACGAGAACCGCTCCAGTGGCAGTTTTCTCTAATGCTGTGTACATAAATGACTGAACAGAAGTACTACATGCACAGCCCTGTGCTTTATATCTAAATGTCAAGGCGGCAGCCAAAAAAAGAGATAAAACTATGGCTTAGAATAGTTCACAAGCGGTCTGGTTGCTCATCTTTTTGGAGGAAAGAGCAGAATAAATCAGAATGTGGTTCTTTTCTCCTTTTTTAGCATTTTAGCATTCAGTGTAGTATGTTACAGATTAGAAAAGCAAATGATTTATTACTTTTTGTATTAAGAACAATCACATTTGTTGTAATACATTTACAGTAAGTCAATATGGCAATTGGAAAATGTTTAAAAGCCAAAATGTATGATGTAAAAAAGTTGATGTTTTTGTAAAAGATGTTACATAGTTCTTATGTGCAAAAAAATGTGTATTTGAACTGTAATATTTGTCTAATTGTCACAGGCTACTGTTTTAGACAGACCAACTTCTGGTTATTTGTTGCACCCTTCCTTAGGGTCAAATTTCCTAGTTTCCCTGTGCATTTGAAAAGTTGGTTAATATTTTGTGGACTGCAAAAAAAATAATATGCTATAAAGTACTTTTTGTTGTGTCTTCCAGTTAAAATTTCTAAATATACTTAAATCAAGAAGATTTAGAATTTTTTTTTCCATATTAGGTGCATAATGATAAATAAAATAAAGCTTATCGATAGAAGTCACTAGCTTTCTTTTTTTTTTTTTTTTTTGAAGGGACCTCTATCTATCAGTTTTATTTATTTTATTTTTTTATTATGCATAATTATTATATTATATCATTAATATCAAATAAATTCTTCTTGATTTAAATAGGATTTTTTATAGTGTGCAAAATATGAACCATTCACAATGGAAAAAAATAAGAAAAAAACAAAAGAAAAAATATCCATTGTTATAATTTTTTTTAAATTGCAACTATTTTGTTTTGTTTTTAAGTGTTGAACATTTTAAAAAAGTGTTTAGTTTATACTGGTGGAATTTCTTGCTTCATAGAATTTCATTGAAAGAGCGTTAAAGATTTGTGCAATAGAGTTTGCGATTTTGAGACTTTTTTTTTTTTTTTTTTCTTCAGATAAATGGATCATAAGTATTTCTAGTGCCATTGCATGTACTTGAGAAGTTGTGTCATTTCCTTTTTCTGCCACGTGTTTAGCTGGCAGTCTGGAAATATGTTTAAAAACCCCAGGTTTATTAGTGCCCAGCCTATGCTGGGGTTAGTTAGCATAAGACTGCGAACACACACCCAGACTGCGTCACTACAGACTCTGGACTGTTTCATGCTCATGGACACATACTTCCTCAGTGTATATTCCTGTACTTTTAGATCTAGAGCCACTGTTCACCTCTGGGTGTGGGCTTCTAATTAGCACAGCAGACCAAGTGAAGGTACAATAGCTCCATTCAGGAGCAGTGGGACGTGTGCCCTGCTTGTCTAATGACACGGTGCACAAAAAACAGACTACAGGTGCCAGCCCGAGCCACAACTTTTGAGTCTTTGACAAGTAAATTGTTGTAAGTTGTAACTTCATTGACATAAAGCTGTCCTGACCAAGCAACCATAAAGATTCAGAAAAACAGTACCTGTGTGTTTGTAACGTGTTAAAATGAAAGACATAGACAAAAATGTTCCAAAGTGTGCTCATTACAGATGTTGGAAAGGACACCATGTTTTGCTAGGGGAATGGCAGTCATTTCCGTCTCTCAGTAATATGAAACGGATGCATAATTTTTTGTTTCTGTGAGTGGCAGCCTCTCTGGTTAAATTCCCAGACTAAAGTTGGTAGTTATTATATAATCCATCATAACAGTCATGTCTAGACCTTCTGTTGTTTTTTGATTTATGTTTTGGTTTGTTTGTTTTTTTTTGTTTTTTGTGTGTGTATGTGTTTTTGTTGTTGTTGGGGTTTGTTTGTTTGTTTGTGTTGGTTTAGGGGGGAGAGTATATTTTTCTGTTTTGGATTGTTTTTTTGTTTGTATTTTTGTGTTTTGATGCTTGTTTGGTTTGTTTTGTTGTTAGTTTTTTGTTTTGTTTGTATTTTTGTGTTTTGGTTTGTTTTTAGGTTTGATTTGGATTTTGTTTGATTTTTGTGGTTTTGTTTTGGTTTGTTTTTTTGTGTTTTGGTGTGGGTCTTTTGTAGTGTTTGTTTGTTGTTTGTTTGTGTTTTGGTGCTTGTTTGGGTTTGGTTTGGCTTTTGTTAGTTTTTTGTTTTTGTATTTTTGTGTTTTGGTTTGTTTTTGGGTTTGGTTTGCATTTAGTTTGGTTTCTGAGTTTTGGTTTGTTTTTTTTTGTTTGTTTGTTTGGTTTGTTTTTGTGTGTTTGGTTTATGCTTTTTGTTGTTTGCTTTTGTTTAGTTTTTGTTTGTTTTTAGATAAGCTTTAAATGTGAAGAAGTAGTTTTATCATTGTTTTTTATTTTAAGGGTTGTATTTTAAAGTTGTTTATTTATAGGTTTGTTTGTTTGTTTTTTCTTTTTCTCATTGAAGCTTTCAACATTCTCTGCACATATTTTGCTTTTGTACATAATGATATATTAAACTTTGGTTCATAGGTCATCCCACATGGCGTGAGCTGTGGACATGAATGTTACCACTCCATTTTTGTTGCTAGTGGTTTAAATTGCCTGCTGAATCTTTTGTCAATTTTATGAAAGACTTTAATACAGTTTTCCTTTTCACTCTTTAAAGGGTCATGTCAGGGCATGGTATATGGGGATTTCTTTTATCTATAGGTTTATTAAGAACATTTAATAGACTTGCGTCAGTGCATCAGTCTCTGGAAAAACAGATCCAGTCGTCCCACTGTTGCAGGGGTGGTGATGAATCATTCGGTGAAAATGTGAGGTTTGGCACTCTCGCCCCCTCGTCTTGGCTGACGGTCGTCCATGTTGGGAAGTGATCATCCCAAACAGTTTGTTCTGCTTTTCCTGCCAGGAAGCAATGCACTGAGCAATAGCACAGGAGCGATAAACCTCAAAAAGCTCCATAGCCAGCTTATCCAGTCAACCTGTCAAAACACTCTGCCATCTTGATTAAGTCTAATGGCCTTGTTGAGGAAGCCAATGGCAACATAGAGAACCATCCTTGAAGAGGCTGAAGCAATTAGTTTAGCTGTCTGCTTACAGTATGTGTTTTTCACACTCTGTCTGTGTGTGTGTGTTTAATATTAGTTTAGCAAATCCGACTCTAAATGTTAGAATATTTAGAATATTATTGTCTAATTTTATTTTTGTTTTCTTTGTGTTTTTGTATTGCAGATGATTGCAAAGGAAAGCGACAAAGGAAAATCCTGTATAAAACTCAAAACTACTTAAATCTTTATGCTGCAGATGGTCTCAGAACACTCTGTATCGCCAAAAAGGTAACACAGACTCTCAGTAACAATTAGACAATTATGTTTTTTAGGGCTGACAATTTAGTCATGTAATATATGCTTACACAAATTAATGTTTTTGAATTGCCTTTATTTGGTTTATCTTGATATATATTTGATAATGGGTCGACCAATATGTTTTTCTCAGGCCCAGTACCAATTATTACAGATCAAATAGACAGATATTTTGAACCAATATATATGTCTGGTGTAAAAATGGAAATTAATGTCAAAATTAAGAAAAACAAGGGCTCTGAAAAAACTTTCTTTAAATGCTTTTATTTTACCGTTATGTTTGTTTGTTCGAATTTTGTGTTTTAGTTTGTTTTTAGTTGTATGGATTTGGTTTGTTTTTTGTTTTGTTGTTATTTTTGTGTGTTTTTAGGTAAGCTTGGTTGGTGAAGTAGTTATTTATTGTGTTTTTGTTATTTATTTTAAAGGTGAAGACTTACTTTAGTTTGTTTGTTTGTTTGTTTGTTTATCTGCTATGGCTTATATACTTTTACTTACTATAGTACAATGAAGTATTAAACTTCAGGTCATAGGTTGTCCTGCACAGACTTATTAAAGATAGATCAAAGTAGACCGAAAACAGATATTTTAAACCAATATGTCTGGTCAAAACTAAGAATATACAAAAGGCTCTGATAAAAAACTTTCTTTAAATGCTTTAAATTATTTTATCAGCAAATCTGTTTTGAAAATGACCAATACTGGTGACCCTAAAAAAAAAATTGTCAGCCCTAATTTTTCTTTTGCCATTTACACATTTGAGTAGACTTTACTAGATAAAGTTTTTGCATTTTAAAGTGTAAAATTGTAAAGTTTTTTTTTTTTTTTTTTGCGCCAAGATTTTTCCCAGTGTTGATCTGTGTGACACATCTCTCGCTCTTTCACTTTCTGTCCATCTTTCTCTCATCTCTCTTTCTCTCTCCATAACTCATGGATATGGTCAGATAGCTAATATATGCTCTCACTCTCTTCTCTGACTTGTTAACTCTGTGTCTTGAGCTCCTTGTGGGAGTCTGGTTGCCATATGATGTGATAAGATGTGTTGTTCTTGTTTTCTTCCCCATTTTTTTTTTTTTCCTACTGATGCAGATTTCAGATGTCATAAGCAATTGCATTTTTTCCTTTTTCCCACTAAAGTCCAGCTATTATCTAACACTTTTTATATATTTTAATAGAAGTATGAATTCTATCTTTTCTTCTTTTTGGCACACTTCATTACCACTGTTGCTAAATAGTCACCTTAACAGAAGGGAAGCTTTGAACAGCTTGCATACAATTATTTTTCACACGGTTAAGTGTGAATTCATACATAAATGGAGCTGCTTAAAGTTTAACAGCCTCTTATTGTGTTAGTTTTATTTTCTCCACCTGTTTGTTTTTTAAGCCAGCAACCAGCATACCTTATTGCACTCTTCTCTTTTTTCATTTTTCACACATCTCTTTGAAGCTAGAAAAACTTTTTGATGCACTGCTTTATCAAAACTCATTTGTTGCAAATATGTATTGTACTCCTTGAGCTGATGTTGCACTTTTATCAGTGATGTGACGCTCTTTATTTGGTCCAGGTGCTCAGTAAGGAGGAGTATGCCACTTGGCTACAACGCCACCTGGAAGCAGAGACAGCCATACAGAGGAGGGAGGAGATGTTATTTGAGTCTGCATTACGCCTAGAGACCAATCTCCAACTTCTGGGTAATAATATTTCCTAAAACGCTAAGTTACACCTGACGTTAAAAGCGTAGTTCACCCATGAATGAAAATTATGTCATTCCAAACCTTTATGTTTTTTTTTCTTCTGCTAAACACAAAAGATAACATTTTAAAGAATATAGGTAACCAAACATTTGCTGGTCCCCATTGATTTTCATAGTATTTTTTTCCATGGAAATCAGTGAGGACCAGCAACTGTTTCTTTATCAACCTTCTTCAAAATATCTTCTTTAATGTTTAGCAGTAAGTATGTCATGCAGGCTTGGAACAACTTGGAAGCAAAGTAAATAATGACAGAATTTTCCTTTTTGGGTGAACTATCCCTTTAATATCTCTGGATTCAAAACGCAAGTGGGTATGTGCATAAATCTGTCTGTCTGCCTTTTTAAACAGGAGCAACAGGTATTGAGGACAGGCTTCAGGATGGGGTTCCCGAGACCATTGCCTCTCTGAGGAAAGCAGGTCTTCAGATCTGGGTGCTGACAGGAGATAAACAAGAGACTGCCATCAACATTGCCTATGCCTGCAAACTGCTGGACCCAGAGGAAGAGATAATCACTCTTAATGCTGACTCACAGGTACACCCAGCATGCACTGCTGCAGTATCTCCTCATGGGCTTTGCTCTTTTTTTCCCCTCACTTCCTGAATACCAACTGAGTGAGACTGGTTGACTATTTTGACAAACAATTGATCTGTTGATTACTTCTGCAGTTAACCATGTAATCCACAGAGGCCACAGATAATCACTAAACTGAATTTGAGAACCAATTTGTTTAAATTTGAAAGAATTGATTTACTGAAATGTCTTCGAACTCCCAACACTACCGGGAACTGTGTTTTACATATGCTTTATTAAAAAGAAAATTACTATTACTCTCAGGCTGCCCAGTCCAGCTGACAACTTGCCTACAACTGCAGAGTTTGGAAGATGTTTAATATCAGTTTTCACAAGGGGTTCGAAAGGCTTTTTATAATTCTGTTATATCTTTGGGGTACATTCTGTTTGATCTTGTTTTAATTATTTATTCTCTGATTTGATTATTGTTCTTGTTTTGCTTTTCGCTACCAGGAATGACAGAAATGTCTGAAGGTATTGCCCATAACTTGTAGGCCTGATTGCTCCAGTTGAAAACACAAACTGTAGTTCCATTTCTCCCACTATTGTACCTTTTTTATCCTCACTCATCTACCATATGAGTGTTTTTTCCACTATGGGCACTTTAATCTCCCAAGGGGTGATTACTTATTTTTTTATATATTATTATTATATAGGTAACTGATCTCAACAGTTTTCCTTCTTTGTTACTTTTTTGTTGAATGTCTTCCATGTGTGGACTTTTTAAAGCTTTAGTTTTGAATTAGTGGTTAGTTTATTTATCAGCAACTACCAATGCGATTACTCTGTTGTTTGGCCAATAAGTTTTGAAATCAAGACTTTTACACTGGCAACACTGAGAACGAAAGCAACTAAGCACAATTCAACACACAATAAATTATTATTTTAAAATTCGCATTGATTTATTTTCAATTCATTCAGAATAATATCATTTAATATTATTTCAATTGTAGCATGTTCTCTTTAAATTAAAGTCAACATTTTTGCATTTTTACACTACCAGTCTACCAAAGATTTGTAATGTGTTTTTTTTTTTTTATAAAGAAGTCTCTTCTGCTCACCAAGCATGCATTTATTTAATCCAAAGTACAGCATTTTGAAATATTTTTACTATTTAAATATATTTTAGCTAAATTTTTAGCATCATTATTCCAGTCTTCAGTGTCACATTATCCTTCAGAAATCATTGTAATATTTGCTGCTCAAAAAGTATCATTAGTATCATTATGTTGAAAACAGCTGTGTAGATTTTTTTTTTTTTTTTTTCCCAAGGTGTCTTTGATGAAAAGAAAGTTCAGAAGAACAGCATTTATCTGAAATAGAAATCTTTTGTAACATTATAAATATCTTTATCATCACTTTTGATAAATTTTAAAGTTTCCTTGTTAAATAAAAGTATTAATTTCTATAATTTCTTTATAAAAAAAGATTCTGACACCAAGCTTTTGAATGTTATAGTATTTAATGTTACAAAAGCTTTTATCTCAGATAAATGCTGATATTTTGATCTTTCTATTCGTCAAAGAATCCTGAAAAATAGCAAATCAGCATATTAGAATGGCTTCTGAAGGATCATGTGATGCTGAAGACTGGAATAATGATGCTAAAATGTAGCTTTGATCACATGAATAAATTTCATTTCAAAATATGTTGTTTTTTAAGTGGTAATAATAATTAAAAATTTTACTGTTTTTGCTGTACTTTGAATCAAATAAATGCAGTCTTGGTGAGCAGAAGAGTCTTCTTTAAAATATATTAAAAATCTTACTGTTCAAAAACTTTTGACTGGTAGTGTATTTTTATGGGATATTGCAGTGTTTATTATAAATAATTTGCCCATGTACATCTTTTTTTTTTTCATGAATCATAACTTTAAATATACTTTAAATGGAGTGATATAGCCTGTATATCAGCCCAACCTGCTCTTTAATATATCAGCATCAGCCATCAAAAACTCCATATCAGGCCGCCAATGTTTTGTAAGGTAATTTATTTAGACCTAAAGGACCAAAAGTGTCTATAGTTGAAAAAACACCCATATATCAAACTACATGCGTATTCCCCTGCATGACATTGTCCACTATTAGACTGTAGATGTTTCCCCCACAGAACAGCTGGACTGGCTTGAATGAGCTCTCATGTTGTTTCATTTTGTTTCCTCTGAGAACACGTGAAGCATCCACATGAGTTTTGTTTTGAAAAACCACACAGGCAAAGAGCTGTCATACAGGAATGTCTTAATCACTGACTCACTGTATTAGTCAGAACATTTTTCTTGCTTAAAGGGATAGTTCACTCAAAAATAAAAATGGTCATCATTTACTCGCCCTCATGTCATTACAAAGCTGTACTTCTTACTTTTGTCTGTGGAAGGTATTTTGAAGAATGTTGGGAACCAAGCGGTTCGGGTTACTGTTGAATAGGGGTGTAGCGATTCACTCGTTTTCTTGATGCATCGATTACAAAACCTGACGATGCATATGCATTGATCTTGAAAATGGATTTTTGAATCGTGAATTGTTGATTTAGGCTATTAATCGATTTAAAACACTAAGAATCGAATGAATCGCGATTTCTATCGCGATTCAGTGATTTCAAAAAATATAAATTACTACAAGCACGAATTAACGGAGACCTTGAACAGAGTTGTTCGTTTCCTCACATCTCTCCTTCACGCGCTTCATTCACTGCCTGCCACTGGACGGCGCACGCTCTCACAGACTTGAGACTTGAGCAGCCAGCGTGTGGTCTCCTTAGTATTCTGGCCAGTACTGCTAAAAGTAGTTTTACTTTTAAACAATTCCACAATTCCATTGAACGTAAATGACATTTTAACTTAATGTAGTTAAACCGAAAGTACAACGGAAATGTCCAAAATAACCGCAGCATTAGCAGCAACCTTAAAAAAAGAGCGCGAGGTTTAACATTATCTGTCACATGCATGAAGTTGCGTTCAAATGCTGTAGCATTTTGTTTTATGAAAATAAGATAAAGAAGCTGACATCATGCAAAGGTGTGACATAAAATGCCTACTTTAAGCATTTTTAAAATCTTGGCTTACATAGGCTAATAAAAAAACAATATATTTCTTTATATTGTTCTTATATTCTATATATTTATTTCATTCTGTGTATAAATGTACATATTTATGTTCTTAATAAAAAATACCTTGCAATTGTACTTTTAGTGTCCTGGCATAAAGTGTGCTAAATTGGGAGTATCCACCTTTTTCCTGAACGCGGAAGTCTGGAATGCTTTACATTTCCGGTCTCCCGTTCTAGTCAAATTAACGTATTTTCCAAGCCCATAATATAACGTTAAACATATTAAAATGAGTTTGAGAAGCAGATGGCGCCATAGTTTCATCACTTTAAAGTGTTGCAATGACTGTCTTTTTGCAGTAACTCACCTGTCATAGTTTAATGAGCGGGAAGGAGATGCTACGCGAGGTAGTTTGAAAACAGATGAGTGCACATACAGCTCCCGAACGTTGCGAAGTTAGCTGGATTTTTGTCCACAAAACGTTAAGAGCACACATAATTTATTATTTCACACAGTATTTTAACTGAAGCTCTGCAAGCCATGCTCGTTTTCTTTTGTAATCATTTATATAAGGCAAAAAGAGTCTGACTTTACATAAATTCCTCCAGCTTATTGCTGTTGCGGTGGCAGCCAACAACAGCACAGCTTAAGCCGGCGCACATATTTATATTTAGTTATATTGAAAAGTTTCCGTTTAATTAATTCAGTCATCTTTGATACCCCTTTTTTAACATGGAATTCTATGGAGACCGGAACAGGAGAGCATCAAAACGGAAGCTGAGAGTCCTTAATAGCGCTTCATTGATTGCTCAGGAAAAAGGTGGATAGTGCTGAAGTCCAAATAAAGATGAAGTGAAGTATGTTTGATTGTGCTAAAGTGGAACTATTGCAAGTATATTTCAGATACAATTTAAATCTTGCATCTTTGCTTTTTATTCAACGATAATACAATCCTCAGCAATAGAGACATTAAAACACATTTTAGGCTTAATATTAAGAAATTCAAATAAAGTTTAATTATAATTTTTAAATCAAAGTCTTGAGGGATGTATTAGTAAATATGTTAATAGATTTGAACTATACCTGGTTTGAAATAAATGTATTTTAAAAATATTACTTTTCACTAGGGTAAATTTCTACATATGCTATATTTCATACCATAGCATCATTAAACTAACATCTAACAGTGGACAAACATGTTTTAATTTATTTATTTTTTGCATTCACTCTCTGACTCCATTAATTTGCCCCCTGACTAAGCATATAAAGAATTTAGGGGAAGCATTTAAAAAACCCTGTGAATACACTTAAAGTATGCAGAATCGAATCCTTAATAATCGAATCGCATCGAATTTTATTGTGAATCGTCTCAAATCGAATCGTTCTGAATTTGCAAAAGTCGTTCTTGAATCGAATCGAAACCCTATGAATCGTGAATCGAATCGATTCGCTGTTTACCCAAAGATTCACAGCCCTACTGTTGAATGAAAAATAAGATATTTTGAGAATTTCATTCTCAGTGATTTTCATGTTTTACTGAAGACAGAAAGTGACAGAGGTTTGGAAAGACATGAGGGTGACTAAATGATGACAATTTTCTTTTTTTGGGTGGGGAATCCCATAAATTAAAAAAAAAGTTTTGGTACAGTAAATTTGTTATATAATTTATACCATAATTGTTAGTTGTTTTGTTGCATTTCATCCTTTTTTTCCTTTTTAAGTTTCTCTGATCTTCATGTCCTTCTATGACCTTCCTGATTTTTCTTTTTTTGTGTTTGAATGTTAACTCTTACTAGGAGGCCTGTGCTGTATTGCTTGAGAACAGTCTGCACTACATCCAGGCCAAGTTCCTGTGCAACCCTCGACCAGATCCTCAAGCAGCTAGAGACTATGCTGGCATCCACTTCTCTTCTCCAGTGTGTTCTCCGGCCTCCTCTGGCCACTCCAGCCCCTTCCTGGTGCACCGACTAGGGCTAGTGATCGACGGCCGGACCTTAGCTTACGCACTGGACAAGAGTTTGGAGGACAAGTTTCTGGCTGTGGCTCGAAGTTGCAGGTCCGTTCTATGCTGTCGCTCAACACCCCTGCAGAAGAGCATGGTGGTCAAATTAGTGCGTAACAAGCTCAAGGTCATGACGTTGGCAATAGGTAAGTGGTGGATTTGTTTGGTCTTTTTTTTTATGATTTATCTCTTATCAAATGCCTAATCTCAAGTGGGTTTTTAGTGGCGTTTAGTTTAGTTGAATTTGTTGCATAGAAAAGAAGTTTTTAAAGCCCAGTCTGCAAGTGATGAGCACCTAGCAGCCATAAACATCACACAACTACAGCTAAGATGATACAAAACAAATTCACCAAAGTCCCTTTTAGGGAAAGTCACTCTACATCTCCGGGTGCCATTTCGGGCATCCAAGACCAAGTCCTATCTAAATGAATAGGGGAATCCTGAGATCTCAAAAACTGCCTGCTGAACTCAATTAAATTACATATTTCAAATCAGCAACAAAATCCGAAATGAACTGCCACATGATTGTTGTTCCTTATGCTTAAATTGCATTAAAAAAAGTCACAAGTCTCAGGTTTCTGTTTGAATCGTAGCTTCTACCCGCCACTGCAGTGACTTTACCAATCAGAGATTGGCTGTTTTATTCCTGAAATCAGGACTATTCCGCCATTTTGCGCATTGCATCTTTTCCCATTCATAAGTAATAGGAGTGAACTTTTTTGTATACCTCTAGTCTTTGACTTCCACAGTACTAATGCTGGTGATCTGTTTAAAGGAGTAGCATACCCAAAATTGAGGATGGCAGCATTTACTCATCCTCACGTTATTCAAATCTGTGTAAAATTTTCCATGCTTTTTTTCCCATGCACTTACATAAGCAAAGACTCTGAAGCCTTGAAAGCTCCAAAAAGGACACCATTAAGTACCATTAAAATAGTCTGAGTGAGGGAAAAACTGTCAGTCCAACAAAGAAAGATTTATTTTATCCCCCTCTTTCAAAAGAGAATTCTGGAAAAAAAAAAAAAAAAATAGGATTTATTTTGTCGAGGCAAAATAGACTTTTGCTTTAGTGTAACTTGAATGTCACTACCATTAGGCACACTATTTTTGGGAAATATTCCAAAACTTTGTTTTTATATGTGTACCACTGTTCAGAACTGTGCTAGCTAACCATGTGCTGATTAGCATCTTTGAGCTAGGTTAAAAAATGTATCTACAATTGTCAGCATTTGATGGAGTTTCGGTAGGTTTTTTTTTTTGTTTTTTTTTTTTTGCTATCCCATAAAATTGTCACTACCAAAATCATCATGACGGAAACATGTCATCATTGTTTCGGGTGACTAAAGGGAACACATCTTTTATTTGGGGGGAAATAAGCACAATTTTAGTACAGTTATGCAATTTTTTTGTTTTAGTAGTGTTTTAATTTTTTTTTTTTTTTTTTTTTTATTGCTCAGAAAGATACAAAAATTGACAACAACGTCTTAACACAATGACCAAAGACTTAAATACACATATATACAAAGAAAGAAGATAGAAAATGAAACATCAATAAACAGGGGGTATAGGGAGAGAGAGAGAGAGAGAGAGAGAGAGAGAGAGAGAGAGAGAGAGAGAGAAAAAACAAACAACAACATTAAAAAAATAATAATTTTTTTAAATAATAATAAAAAATAAAAAATAACAATCAAGTTACAGAGGTATAGATGTGGTAGTTTAAACGGGTACAGAAATAAGTTGTATCCATAGTGTTATGAGTTGTGGTAGTTACTCTTGTTATTAATAAATCATTGTTATTTAGTGAAAGAAAAAATATTATAGATATAACTGCATTATAGACAGCAGCACAATTTACAGTCATAATAATATTATATTGCAGATTATAAGTCAACATTTAAGTTCTAGTGGAATTATATAAGTATATAAAAAATATTATTTATAATAATAATAATAGTAGCTGATGTAAGGGTGGAAGTAGTGGGAGCACCAGCGATGATGATGATGATGATGATGATGATGATGATAATAATAATAATAATAATAATAGGCAATATTCTAGTGTATACATTTATTTCAAATAACCTAATAACCCTTCACGTCCCGTAGCCACTCCATCCCTGCCAGAGAACGCAATCAACCAACCCTGATCCACCTTGCCCCCTCTCCAAACATACATTAACACCTGACTCATGTGCCAGAGAATACATATGTAAGCACTCTCCTCTTTTTCGGACCATCACAACAGGCACCTCCAGACCAGGCTCCCCTAGCTTGGGTGTGACCTGATGACGATTGACTGTTTATTATTATTAATATTTGTTTGTTTATATTCCAGGTGTGCATATGTTGTATAGGTTAGGCCCTTTTTTATGTTATAACCTTTGGCTATATTTGTGGTGTCTACTGGTCAGCTTTCCAGCCAGAGACACCGCACCCAGCCTAGATTATATATGTAATATGTCAAATTAAGAGATAAGGTAGCGCCAGGAGAAGCAGCAAATGGAGGGGGCAGGTTACCAAAGCCAAAATCTGAAAGCCCACGCCGACAACGCCAGCCACACCCCCCTACAGGGACAGAGAGGCCGCAACACCAGGAGGGCCCATAGATCACCAGAATTATCGAACTTATTACAAAATACATGCATACACGCATACATACATCATACCTACCAATATCACTCCTGCTACCACTAATTCCACCACATCAGTAATTACAAATGATGATGATAATATTTGCATCAACAATAGTAATAATGTGCAGAATTTATAAGTACCTAACACAGAAAAAGGAAATGATAAAAACCTTCAATTATACAGGTCCTTCTCAAAAAATTAGCATATTGTGATAAAGTTCATTATTTTCTGTAATGTACTGATAAACATTAGACTTTCATATATTTTAGATTCATTACACACAACTGAAGTAGTTCAAGCCTTTTTTTTGTTTTAATATTGATGATTTTGGCATACAGCTCATGAAAACCCAAAATTCCTATCTCAAAAAATTAGCATATTTCATCCGACCAATAAAAGAAAAGTGTTTTTAATACAAAAAAAGTCAACCTTCAAATAATTATGTTCAGTTATGCACTCAATACTTGGTCGGGAATCCTTTTGCAGAAATGACTGCTTCAATGCGGCGTGGCATGGAGGCAATCAGCCTGTGGCACTGCTGAGGTGTTATGGAGGCCCAGGATGCTTCGATAGCGGCCTTAAGCTCATCCAGAGTGTTGGGTCTTGCGTCTCTCAACTTTCTCTTCACAATATCCCACAGATTCTCTATGGGGTTCAGGTCAGGAGAGTTGGCAGGCCAATTGAGCACAGTAATACCATGGTCAGTAAACCATTTACCAGTGGTTTTGGCACTGTGAGCAGGTGCCAGGTCGTGCTGAAAAATGAAATCTTCATCTCCATAAAGCTTTTCAGCAGATGGAAGCATGAAGTGCTCCAAAATCTCCTGATAGCTAGCTGCATTGACCCTGCCCTTGATAAAACACAGTGGACCAACACCAGCAGCTGACATGGCACCCCAGACCATCACTGACTGTGGGTACTTGACACTGGACTTCAGGCATTTTGGCATTTCCCCCTCTCCAGTCTTCCTCCAGACTCTGGCACCTTGATTTCCGAATGACATGCAAAATTTGCTTTCATCCGAAAAAAGTACTTTGGACCACTGAGCAACAGTCCAGTGCTGCTTCTCTGTAGCCCAGGTCAGGCGCTTCTGCCGCTGTTTCTGGTTCAAAAGTGGCTTGACCTGGGGAATGCGGCACCTGTAGCCCATTTCCTGCACACGCCTGTACACGGTGGCTCTGGATGTTTCTACTCCAGACTCAGTCCACTGCTTCCGCAGGTCCCCCTCTCGTTGTGCAGCGTTTTCTGCCACACTTTTTCCTTCCCACAGACTTCCCACTGAGGTGCCTTGATACAGCACTCTGGGAACAGCCTATTCGTTCAGAAATTTCTTTCTGTGTCTTACCCTCTTGCTTGAGGGTGTCAATGATGGCCTTCTGGACAGCAGTCAGGTCGGCAGTCTTACCCATGATTGCGGTTTTGAGTAATGAACCAGGCTGGGAGTTTTTAAAAGAGTTAATTAGTTGATTCAGATGATTAGGTTAATAGCTCGTTTAGAGAACCTTTTCATGATATGCTAATTTTTTGAGAGAGGAATTTTGGGTTTTCATGAGCTGTATGCCAAAATCATCAATATTAAAACAAAAAAAAGGCTTGAACTACTTCAGTTGTGTGTAATGAATCTAAAATATATGAAAGTCTAATGTTTATCAGTACATTACAGAAAATAATGAACTTTATCACAATATGCTAATTTTTTGAGAAGGACTTGTATATACATCCACATTATATTCATATATAAGCAAATTACATAATTTTACAATATTAAATAGTAATCATATTTATTCTTAAATTGTGAAGACAGTTTGTATTTATATTTAAATGGGACATCAACTCAACAGCCAAACCTATTCAATATTGAATGATAAAAGCAGAGAACTGTAAATTGTGTTAAAACTGAGTAGCTGGTTTTGTGATATTGATGCGTATTTTTCTTGAATGATATAGTAGTAGTGTTTTAATTTGCAAGTTAAAATTCTGTAATGTGATGTGGTCACTACCGAAACATGGGATGTTCTGTCAAAAATTAAGTAAACTGAATTATCAGCTAAGATGTGGTGATATTTTTTGGTTCAATGTATAATCAAACAAATGACTTCAAACTTTAAAATCAGTATGATTAACTTCTTGCCTTTTACAAAGAAAAATTTGATTCAAAATACAACAAATCTCATAAGTTACATTTGAAATATTGGTAAAAATGTAATTGTTATTGAAATTATTTTTTATTTAAAAATAGAATAAAATGGCAACAAAATTATATTTACAATGTAAGCAAAATCTTAATAGATCAATGTAACCCTTCTAATTAAATTATTACTAATGTTTTGGTAGTGACAAATTTGGGGGGAGGACAAATATTCCAAAACTTTCTGCAAATACAATATGAGAATTACCTGCACAATTACCATAAATGTGTAACTGGGATATTATACAATTTGCATACATACAAATTTTGGGGAAAAATTTGGGGATTTTTTTTTTTTTTTTTTTTTTGTCAATCAAAAACATTTTCAAAACAAAAATATCAACAAATACCAAGGAAAGAATTTTATTTCACTATTTACAGGTGTATCTGCGGAATTTTTAAGGCTTTTATGATCCTTTTTGAAAACTACGCAAAGAAAACGAATACCGTAAGAGGTTTTAGAACGTACATTAACTTTTTACATTTAAAAACAGGGCTCGATTTTTGTGTTGATCTGATTAAAAAAACACTAAATTATAAAATTAGATGCATTCTGTATGATCCCTCGTGTTTTGGTAAAATAATGAACATTTTGCAGATTCTGCAGACTTCAACTGTAAATGATGACTGAATTTTCATTTTTGCTTGAACTGTCCCTTTAACAGTAACTGGTTCTTTCTTTATAAAAAGCACAAAATGGGTAGCATAGATGTTATTTTTTTTGTTGTTTCTCGTACTTTTTGCTTGGCAAGACGAATTTGGAGATTAATGGTTCCCGGTGTTGCCAAGTAAACATTTCAGTGGTGACTGGACAGCACGTGTCTGTCCTTTCCCCAGTGCAGAATGCCACATTTACAAGCCTACGCAGCACTCTGGCTAATTATCCAGATGGCTTTAGGGAGAGAGAGGGAGATGCAAGGTGCATCAAGACTTAGCCACCTGCCTGCAGAAAGAGTGGGTTACCTCAGGTCATTTTCCCCCCCGCCTTAATAAAGATTTTGTAATTCATTTATGCCTCATGGAAAGATGGGAGCAGGTTTTTTTTAAACATTAACACTGTCATTTTGGATGGGAATGAGAGAGGGAGTGCTCAAATGACCCTCGGCGGTGCTGTAAATAAACTCCTTTGCCTCGAAATTGACAGACTTCATTACAGAATGAATCAGAGCCTTGTCTTCTTCACCGCATGACTCTAATGAACGGACATTTATGGTGTACAGACACGTTCGCAGCAGATGTTACCGGTTCTCACGCTAAGCTTATTTGCTTTGTTGGCGTACTTCAAATAAAGGTGGTCTTGTTGAATTTGGCTGCCATGTTTGTTTGTTTCAGTTTGGACAAAGGCGACTGACGGTCTCAGCGGGCTATTACTTTTCTATATACTTCAAAGCCTACTAGCTTTATAGCTTGAAAGTCAGCTTTTGATGATGGCTTGGGGTCAAGTCAGCGCTGCGCCTTATGCCTCAGGCAACAGAGGATGATTTAAAAACTACCTCAAGGCAAATTCAAAGGTCCAAGATAAACAACTTTGAACGCATATTGTGTGTTGTCTGAAGTACACTCTGCCTCTCAACCTACAGAAGTTTCAGACAGAATGTTTACAGTTTATAATTATGTCATTGTGTTGTCATTTTTTGTTCTTTCAAAATAGCCACACCTTTTATTCTCGTTTATAATAAAAAAAATTGTTTTAACTTCTTCAGGAGCTTTTTTTTTTTTTTTTTTTTTTTGCGATATCCACCAAATTTCTGTAGTCTTTCAGTCTGTTTTTGTAATAAAGGGGTGGTCAGACTAGATTATAGTTATTTTTTTTAAAAAGGCAAAATTATTGTTTATTTTATTTTATTCCTCCTGGAGCTCTTTTTTTTTTTTTAGCGATATTCACTAAATTTCTATGGTCCTTTTAGTCTGTTTTGTAATAAAGGGGTGGTCAGACTAGATTTTAATTATTAAAAAAAAATATAATATTATTATTATTATTATTATTATTATTATTATTATTATTATTATTTTATTATTTTTTATTAGCTTATTTTATTCTTCCAGGAGCTCTTTTTTTTTTTTTTTTTTTACAATATCCGATACATTTTTGTTGTCCTTCAGTCTGTTTTATAAAAAAGGGGCAGTCAGACTAGATTTTAATTATTACAAAAAATCACAATTATTACATTTTTATTTTTATTTTATTTTACTCCTCCAGGAGCTCGTTTTTAGTGATATGTACACAAATTTCTATTATTTAAAAAAAAAAAAATCCAAAATGTTTATTTTATTTTATTTTATTTTATTTTATTTTATTCCTCTCCTCCAGGAGTTTTTGTTTTTAGCTATGTCCTTAAGTCTGTTTTATAATAAAGGGGCCGGTCAGACTAGATTGATTATTAAAAAAAAATGCCAAAATGTATTTATTTATTTATCTATCTCTGGGTGTCATTTCATGTCTAACTCGACTGTTTTGTGAAATATCATGTCTTCGTTCTCACTTGGCGTGCTTATTTCTTCCAAATGTTTGGACTGAGGCTTTTCATGCAGCAGACAATCAAAAATATTTGAGTTATGACTGTTTAGAGTCTGTTTCATAATGTGCATGATTTCACACTCCAACAATCAGACACAAACAACCCTTTATCCTGCTTTTAACTATTTGTCTGTCTAACCCTGCTTACTGCTATATACCCATTAAAACTGAAGGCTTTTTAAGCTTGTTTTTTACTTTCAGACAAGGCTTTAAGCCAACATTTTAGTCTTTGTACACTTTTCTGGTTGAAGTTTCAGTTTAATAGTTTAACATTCCACCTCATTTAATTTAAGTAGGCCTTAATTGAAGTTGAAAACATCTATTATATAGAACAGGATGAAACACAGCCAAAATATTTTCGATTTTCGTTCTAGAAGATAATTTGAAATGTTTAGATCCTTTGCTAATTAAACATTCCTATACAAATTTGCAGCTAAGACTTCACTAAACCTGAAGTGATAAATGGAATGCAAAATTTAGCATGACTGCCCCCTGTGTGGGTTCCTATGTGATTTGACTTTGTAGTAAGCATTTTTCAGACTACATAGGTGACATTGATGTAAAGTCATGTCACCCTGCTAATGCACTGTGTCATTCCAGCTAATTTCAGAAACTGCAGCTTGTTTCTAGGCTGTTTTGCGTTTAATTTATGTTGTTTATTTTTGCCAGCAGAGCACTTTGCTGCTGATGCAATGTTTGCATTAATGCAGGCTGACATTGTGCAAAGTGAAACAGAATTGATAACTCACTCACCTTTTGGTCTCTGTTTTTCTCATTTATTCTAGGTGACGGAGCTAATGATGTTAGTATGATCCAAGTGGCTGATGTAGGAGTGGGGATCTCCGGACAGGAGGGCATGCAGGTAAGAAGAAACCGAAAAGATCAAGGGAAAGTAATGCTGACAAGGGTGTTTGAAAGAGGATGGTGTAGCCGTACATTGTACAGTACAAGAGGAATGAACATTGCAAAGCAGGACTGCAGAGTTAATGCGCCAAGGTTCTGGATATACATAATTCATATTTTATAAAGATGTTTTGGCCGAGAAACGGAGACAGCCTGTACTCAGACATTTAATAAATGGTACCTTACACCAGTGGTTCTCAGCTGGTGGTTCATGACCCAATTATGTGTTGCAGTCTCTTCTGATAAAGTCAGCAAAAGGGAAAATGACTCTAAATACAAATAATGAATGCTGTTAACCATATTACATATTTTTATGTTGTTCTACAGCATAAATTACACAGTTTGAACACAAATGTGACCCTGGACCACAAAACCAGCCATAAGTAACACAAGTATATTTGCAGTGGCCAACAATACATTGTACGGGTCAAAATAGTTTTTTTTTGTTGTTGTTGTTGTTTAATGCCAAGCATCTTTAGGATATTAAGTACAGATCATGTTCCATGAAAATATTTTGTAAATTTTCTACTGCAAATATATCAAAACTTTGATTAGCAGTATGCATTGCTTAGAACTTCATTTAGACATTTAGGTGATTTTCTCAATATTTTGATATAGGATAGGATAGGAAAATGCACTGAAATTTGTGGTAGTACGATTTTTTTTTAATTAATTAATTAATTTATTTATTTATTTATTTTTAAATAAAGTCTACTGCTCACCAAATCTTTATTTATTTAGATCAAAAATGCAGTAAAACTGCAATATTATGAACAATTTTATCAATTTAAAATATTTTATTCTTGCTCAAGAAATATTTATCATTGTTGAAGACGGTTAACTATTTTTGACTTTTATTGAAATTGATACTTTTTTTTTAATTGAATGTTCAAAAGAACAGAAGAATGTTCATTTTGTAACATAATAAAGGTCTTTTACTATATAAAAAAACAAGTATTCATTTCATTTTAATAAAATCTAATTGACCCTAAAATTTTGAACAGTAGTCTACATGTATTTAGTATAAATTGCACTCAGTTTATAACTTGGATATGACTTTTTAAACTCCTGTTAAAAAATTGCTAGAAAGTTTCTAAACAAGGACCACAAAAATGTAAAGTATACAATTTAAAGGGGTGATCTTATGACCATTTTCCACAAGTTGATTTGATTCTTTAGGGCCTACATGGGAAGTATAACATACTTTGGTTACAATTTCTCAGGAGTCGTGTAAAACAACACCCTTTTTACCTTTTTTAAAAAACAGCTCTGTTCACAGTGACCCGTTTTGTTGCATGTCCCTTTTAAATGATAATGAGCTACAGCTCACCCCACCCCTCTCTTCCATTCTGAAGTCACCATTCTCATTCATGCAGATATAACTGCTCAAAAACAACAAGAGTAATCCACTACGTCTTCAGCTGCTCACATGTTGGGAGTAAATAATGACTGCTGTGTTCATTATTACATCCAACAACAAAACACCTCAATAGCTTAGGCGACATTCTGCTCAGGCATTGAAACAATGGCGGACTGTTGACAGCTCACTCAGGGCGGGTCTATGAATAAACGCCAGTGTTAGTCAACAATCATGACGTCACACAGCCAAGAATCTGAGAATGGCTTGATCTGAAAAAGGGTTATGATTTATAGGGATTTAAAAGAAAACACTGGGTGGATTTTTATCATTATAGGGAGGTTGTGTACACACTGACAACACACATTTTTGTTCAAACAACATGTAGATTTTGCATCCGATGGCCTCTTTAAAATCTGAGTCCTAAAGCAGAACCAGTTGAAAAACTGACTCTTCCCCCTCATATATTAACCCATGCCTTTTTTAAGGACCGTTAACCTAAAAGCACTGTATGCAGTGGCAGCGGTTTTGCTTTGTTTGGGCGATACGCTTCAGCGGTTCATTTATAAAGCACCCTCCACTTGTTCGTCTCTGGGAGCAGCCTATCTCATTCTGGTTTCTCAGAAAATCTCCACTTTGTCCACGAATCGCTTACCCACCCCCCTCAGCTCTGTTCTCAGTGGCGGACCTACATAATATACATCCTGTTAAGGTGAGAAGAGAGACAGGAAGCGCCATGAGCTCATCTGTTTGACGCTCTGTCTCATGCGTCATGTAGATTAATTAATTCAGCGAAAGATCTGGACTTAATGAGGCACTACCCTCCGCTGTGTGCCAGAGTGCTCTTCTTATCCAAGATCTCGTTGAGGTCAGCGTTCAGTATTAACAACCCTAATGAGAGTCTGTTTATGACTCTGTCCCATAGACCATAATGTACCAAACGTAGTAGGGTAATAACTGATCGCACCTGCTTTTTTTTTTTATGCTTTCTTGAATGACAACGAGGGTGGAGAACATAGCTGATGCCGCTGTCAGGCCAATTGTAACTGATTAAAATCCCAAACGCCATTAGAGGCGACAAGGAGGTATCTGTCATGCTGATAGATGACATGTTAACTGCCTGACGCGTGCAGCTGTCGAAAACGTATGATAAAGAATAGATGGGTGATGGACGGGGAATCATTTTCACCAGATTCCACAGTCAAGAAGGCTTTTCATAATTCTTTTATGCAAAAATGTCCTCACAAGTGTTTTGTCACCAGGCTGATGTTAACTTTTTGTCTTATTATGAATGTATGTGGATGTCATGCCACCATGTTTGTGTGTGTGTGTGTGTGTGTGTGTGTGTGTGTGTGTGTGTGTGTCTCACTTGATAGATCTTGGGCCTCAAGGCAGATGTTGTCAGAATCCATTTTATATGAAAGTGGTTGAACACTAACTAACGTGTAACTGTATAAAAAAGGAGTGCATATTTGAGTTTATTTTTAAAAGCTGTTTTACCTTTTTGAGTATTTAATGTATGCTTTTGCATAAACATAAAAAAAGATATTTTGTATCTTTAAAAGGAACCCTGGGTATTGTACGGCTTAATATAACATGTATTTTATTGATTTGTATTTTATTGATCTGAATTGTGTATTCTGGGTTGTTGTTGTTCAAAATAGCAACAGGTAGCACCAGTAGCTCACAGAGTGCAACCATTTCACGTCATCAAAACAATGCGCCCCCTATAGAGGCAGAGACATACATTGACTTTGTATTGCAGGAAGCTGCCTTCTTGTCATTTCTGACTTATAACAAAAAACAGAACAATGTCTAAAAGCTGCTATGTGACAAGGTGTACAGTAAACAAGCTAAAAAAACAGAACTGCATTTTTATAAGCTGTTGACCCAAAAAGTGAACGTTTAAGGACACAAATAGTTGTAGATGTCAGGGAATTTCATGATGGGCCATTCATTTGGATAATTTCTCCAACAAACATCTCCTCATTTCAGGTTTACATAGGGTGGTAAAATAATCCTGTGACATAGTTCAAAATAATGAATGTTTACTGTCGCCGATTAGGTTTACCGCCAGTGGGCGTAATTCTCTAGTAATATGACACGTTGTGCTCTACTTTTGTGTCCTTAAACGCTTGTTTTGGGGTGCGACAGCTTTTAAAAACGTAGTTGTGTTTTTTTTATGTGTTTTTTTAGCTTGTTTACTCTACACCTTGTCACATAGCCACTTTTAGACATTGCTCTGTTTTTTGTTATAAGTCAGAAATGACACGGAGGCAGCTTCCCATAATATAAAGTCAATGGAAAGCGTTGGATTGTTTGATTATAACGTGTGTCGCTTTTTTTTTGTCTCTGTAGTCCAAAATATGTATAAAATTGTTTCGTGTTTTTTTTTTTTTTTTTTTTAAACGTATATCTTTAATGGAGTTTTTAACTACATATTTTAGTAAGAAACATTTGTGTCATGTAAACCCATACAAGTCTTAAGTTTTGCCTATTTGTGCACTAGTGTGGCCCATTGCTTTGTCTAAATATTTTAAATTGCACAGAAATTGTAATAAATACCTGTACTAACATTTACTGTCTTCACTGTTCTGTTCACATTGTTTTCATAGGCAGTAATGGCCAGTGACTTTGCCCTGCCACGGTTTCGATACTTGCAGAAGCTGCTCTTGGTTCACGGCCATTGGTGTTACTCTCGTCTCGCCAACATGATCCTCTACTTCTTCTACAAAAACGCTGTGAGAACCTGAAGTTTACTCATTTTGTGATTATAGTTAGCATTATCATATCCACCTCTTTCTTCCCGTAAGAGTGGCCCGTGGCCATTTGTAAAATTTATGGGTCTGGCTTCCGGTCTTATCTGCATCCAGCTATTTTTAGCTTTACAAAACAGCTAGCTTTGCTGATTGATATTGCAAATTGGTGTGTCTTACCATATTATTTTAATGTATTACCTTAATTAGGAATACACTGGTTTGTACTGCAGACAGTTTTACACGTTGTTATTCTTCTCGTTATTTCCCTACAGTGGCTAATGAACCCAAAGTCTCATGCATAGGCCTACTTCCGCGTTGAAGAAAAAGGTGGATAGGTTGAAGTTAACCAGCTGTGAAAGGACTTTGAAAAGCAATATGACAGGAATTGTACAAGTAGTTAGTCATTATTGCAAAAATAAACTTGGTGAGAAGTGTTGTATTATACTGAATGAAGTTTATTTTGTGATAATGACTGGCTTGCTGTATATTATTTTGTTTATTACATGGCTAATAAATACATTAAAAAAAAAAAAAAAAAAAAAAATATATATATATATATATATATATATATATATATATAATTTATTTATTTTTATATATATATATATATATATAACAATAGGCCCTTTTTTATATATACATTTTCCAAATTTCTATAGATAACATATTTCCTTGATAAATTACGTTTAGTGCTGGATGATACAAAGTTAAAATTATCATTCTGATTCCTTAAAATATTGTTTATTTTAAATGTGAATTTAATTTGTTAATGAATTATAAGAATACTAAATTTACACTTTTTATAAACATACAGTTTATAAAAATACCCTTCTCTTTAGCCATTATAAAAAATATTCTGCTCAATCCTGCAGTCAAGTAGAGTTTTCAAGAGAGCCGTGTAATAATGCATAATGCAGTTTAACAGGCTGATGTTTCATGATGTAAATAGTTTATAGCTAGAAGCTCTTAAACGTTGTTGTCTGTTCTTCATATACTCTTTGATTAACGAAGATCTATTCTTGGGGAGGTCCTAGAAACGTCTTGGACGTAATGAAGATGTATGACTTATAATGAGGCAACAGCTGCAACAGACCTTATTGTATACATATTTTTTGTCTTTCTCTCACCTTTTTTCCCCTCTGTTGTGCTGTCTTTCTCACCCTAGATGTTTGTTGCCCTCATCTTCTGGTATCAGTTCTACTGCGGGTTCTCTGGGTCAGCCATGGTTGATCAGTGGTACCTGATCTTCTTCAACCTGATGTTCTCCGCGTTCCCTCAGCTCATCACCGGCACCCTGGACAAAGACGTGTCAGCAGAAACCCTACAGGAGTTGCCGCAGCTCTACATGAATGGACAAAACTCAGAGGTACATGCTGATTGGACAGAACATAATTGCACCATCCGTGAACTGTGTAAATTGAATTGTAATTGAGAGTGAAAAAGACTATTGAATGTGTAATGTAAATGGTAAATAAAAACCCATGAACAGCGTTTTGCCACATGTATTCACACATGAGTTCCCGTGCTTTGCAGCGTCAGCGGTTCCTCTATAAGCAGATGAAGTATATTACCCATGCAGTGGTTGCCACAGTTATTGCTTTGATTGTTTTTTGCTGACCCGTTTCAAAATGGGTCTTTTATTCTGTGCTGAGTTTCATGAGGGGGAAAACAGCACGAGCAAGAGCAAACATTTTATAAAAACCACTAATCATCTTGAGAGTGCTGAAATTTTGCAACCTGGGATAATTAAACTGCAGCGGTTGCCTCTGCTTTGCTAACCATATGCCTCTGCAGAGGTCTTCCTTTATTTTGATTTATTCACAAACCATTTATTTGTGTTCTATGACTCCATTAGTGAAACATCTAATCACATTATAATAAAACATGGTTGTCTGGAATCATGGAATGGTTTTTGCCTGGATCTGATTGTTTGAATTTCTTTTACAGGAATATAAACCCTACATGTTCTGGATGAACATGATTGATGCCTTCTACCAAAGCCTCATCTGTTTCTTCATCCCTTACTTTGTAAGTTTCTTTTGCATACTTGTGCATTCACTGAAATTTCCGTGCAAAACCCATAGCTGCTCATGTATGTCATCTCATCATAATGGATCCTTTTAGCACCATATTTGAAGTTTGCACAACAAAAATGTTTTTACTTGTTTTCTAGTAAAAATATTTAAATATCCTTTAAATATCTAATTTGTTTTTAGCCAGTTTAAAATAGCTTTAAAGTAAATTTCTTGTTTCAAGATGTTTCAGGTACTTTAACAGCAAATTTACAATTTGTTTTGCAGTGTGCATGTCAAGTGAAAATGCTTCATTTATTTGCAGGCTTACGTTGATTCTGATGTGGATTTGTTTACGTGGGGCACTCCCATCACCACCTTGGCACTCTTTACCATTTTGCTGCACTTGGGCATCGAAACCAAAACCTGGGTGAGTCTTGTTTTATAACATGCAAAATTTAATGGGATGTAGTGGCTAAAACTTGGTCAGACCCACTCCTAAAACTTACTCTTTATGGTTCATCTGTACTGCTTTTGCAGTGTAAAGATGGTTTTTGATTAAACCTGCTTATTCTCTTTCTTATTCTAAACATCATTAGCAAAAATTAGTAGTACGAATGCGTTTTAGTGCCACATAAAAAAAAATTGAGATTAAAGTAATATTTTTAGAATAATATTGAAATGTTTCAGGAAATAAATCGTAGCAATTAAAATTATACAGTTTTGACAGTATAGCCTATGCATGTAAATGGTCCAGATTGTAGAGCACCAGGAGAAGTTGCCAGGGCACTGGAATTTATTTGAATATATGTGGGATTATTAGCAGAAATCATACCATGTGTTATACTCTTAGGGGACAGTATGCTTGGAGTATTTCACTTCTCGATTGCATTCATTAGGCTTATTTGTAGTGTGCCAGCCACCCAATAATAGCAATAAGCTTTGTGCTTTTGGTACTTTTAATGTAATACAAAGTCTCAGCTTTCAAAATCAGTTTTTTAGTTTTATAACGAAATGCAAACATGTGTCTTGCAATTATGTGTTTTTCACACTCTTTAATGTGTCGGGACAGATCAATGTACTCTTCCTGAAAAACGTTTTTTGCTTGATACATTGGTTTGGTTTCTTTAAATAAAAAAAGTAAAAATATGCGATATGCATTATCAGATTTTCATGTTGTGATTAGGTAATAATGCTTTTATCACAATATATTGTATTATCACAATATTGAAATTTATTAGCAAAAAATTATTGTCATAATACAGTATAACAGGTTTAATAACTATTGTCTTATAACAAAACTAACTGAACATTTTAAATACAATAAAGCAATACACAAAAAATGTATAAAGTTAAAAAATGTACACCGATTAAAGTGCAAAAGAATTATAAAGACCAATAGGTATCCTTTTACAATAAGATCTCATTGGTTAACATTAGTTAATGCATTAATATTCACAATGAGCAATGGCTAAATTTGCCACATAAGCTATTAATCTTTGTTAAAAAAAATGCTTAGGTGATAGCTCATTAAACAATGCAGTTGCAACTTTTGATTTTAAAAAATTGTTATTAAATATTGGAATTACCTAAGATTAATGAATGTTTGTTTAGCGCCATCTGCTGTCAGGGAATGAACATGCGCTTTCATCCAGAGCGTCTCTCACGCGCTCCGCCATGTGCTTCTCATCCGTGTGTTTACATCAGACTGCACAAGCTTCTTTGAGGCAGCATACAGCAGTGTTGTGCATTGTGACAAGTTGATGGGAAAAGTTATCTTAAAATGCACTTAATAAAAAAAATATAAAAAATTATTCTTGGTATTTTGTGCCCACAATAACAATATCGTGCATATTCATTAGTCATGTCACAACGTGAAATGCTCTAAACACGCCTCTTAAACGCGCAGAATAATGTACTTTTTTTTTTTTTTTTGGTAATCACGGCTTTGAATGATTACGTAATCGTAGCATCCATAATCGTGATCACAGTTAGAAATTTGATTAATTGTGCAGCCCTATCTTCCATTCATTATTTGTAGTTCTGGGTTTTTTTTTTTTTTTACGTGACACTAAAACAGCATCATAGAGTAGTGATTAGTAGTCTGATTTTAATCTGAGTAATGTGTATTTCAATAAATCGATTAGTTTGTGTGTGCCATCATTTAGAAATATTCAAGGACATCCCACAATTTATTTTATTTTCTTGACAAAGTATTGAAGGTTCAAGCAAAAATGAAAATTCTGTCAGTAATATCTCACCCTTGTGTTATTCATCTTCACAACACAAATTAAGATATTTTTGATGAAATCTGAAAGCTTGCAGACCCTCTATAGACAGCAGCGTAACTGACAAGTTCAAGGCCCAGAAAAGTAGTAAGGACATTGTTAAAATGGTCCATGTGACATTAGTGGTTTAACCGTAATTTTATGAAGCTACGAGAGTACTTTATTCAACAATTTCTTCTCTTCTGTGTCAGTCTCCACCACACATTCATGAAAGTACCATGATGCGTGTGATGCTAACGCAGGAGCCACCCATTTAATTTTATTGGTTTAGGTCATTAAAAGATCTTAAACTGCAAAAAAAAAAAGATTTTTAGCAGCCCTGCAGCAACCCTGATACTGACTTTGTACTGCTATGGTATTTTATCATTTTCTTTAACACCTTTGTAGCCAACCCAATTTCTTCATATGTCATTGTTGCTTAAACTCCCCCTAAAACAATCTGTTAGGGTGTCTCAGTATATACAAGTATATATACATCTTGTGTACGATTCATATGACAGAGTTTAGGATTTGGAAATGATGAAGTGCTTTAACTTCACAGAAATCAAAAACCCATTTCACACATGTACGAGGGGATAGAGAAAGAAAGCTTTCCTTTCTTTCTCCAAGTACGAAATGAGGCCGAACACTGTGGCGAGAAAGACCAAGATGATGCTGACACGGCCAGAGACATTTAAGCAGGGAGCCTCCGTGATTGGTTTGAACCGGGAGATACTGCGCCATCAGGAGCCATACATCAGTCTGACAGCCCATGCAGGCAGCCTCAGTCCAGCCCACTGTGCTCGTCTCTCTCGCTCACCGCGGTGGCGTATACATAGCCGTCACGCACAGGGTGGCCAAAGCTCATAGTTGATTTTGCCGACGCCTGTCCTGTGGCGTCTTGTGAACTGCGTCTATGTATGTGTGCAGCCCGTACCTGATTCTCCTCTATTTTCCCCTCTTTTCGTGAGTCGCTGTTTTAGATTTATGAGCGTGACTTGGATTAGAGCTTTTTCCATTACACCGGCGCTGTAAATTTTCAGCTGACAAGTTTCAGTGTGTGAATAATGTCCTCTGCAGCCTCACTGTCTTTCCGGACATGATGATGGCTTCTGGTGTGAAAGAGGCTGTTCTTCACAGTAAATGGCTCAAGTAGAGAGTAAACGTTTCCAGTAGTTGGGCTGGCAGCTTCATCGTTCCACGTGCTGCCCGGGGAAAATGAACACATGTACTGGAGAGAGTGAGGGAAATGCCTTTTAGGTCATTTGAGGTGAGGGCAATGTTGAGGCCAAAGTACATGTCGGAGGTCGTCGCCCTGTGCTCAGCCCGTTTCAGTTCCATGATGTGACTCAAGCTTTACTTTTGTCACGCCAAGTGCTCACCTGCGACATACAGTAGAAAAAAAAAAACTTTGAGACTGAGTTATGTAATAGAAATGAGTAGAAACACATTTGAAACTATGAAATGTGAATAATGTATGACACGTTTTGAAATTTGTTCTTTTTGAGTCATTGTAAATTATCTTCTTCAGGCAGTTTAACCACTCTTTGTTAACTCTGCTTTTGTTTTTTTCACAGACGTGGATGAACTGGGTGTCGATTGGCTTTAGTATAGCTCTCTTCTTTACTGTGGCGCTGTGCTACAATGCCTCCTGCCCAACCTGTTTCTCTCCCTCCAACACTTATTGGACCATGCAGAGGCTGCTGGGAGATCCTATATTTTACCTGCTGTGTGTTGTCACACCTATTGCCGCTCTTCTTCCCAGGTATATATGACATTAAACCCTGTTGGAAGTATTTTATTTAATTTATATGAACTGAGCCAAGCATTTATTTTGCACGCCGAATTACATATTGTCATTCAAATGAGGGATTTTTATCAGTTGGGTTTGATGCAGTGATGTTTTGCAGTTTTGGAGTCCAAGTTTAGTGTTATATTATTAACATAACCACAGTTTTAAAAATGCAGGAAACTCTTATTTATTTTATATTTTCTCTTTATTTTTAGAGTTAAGTTAGATGTTGAATCCCAGATTTATAATATAATATAAAACTTTTTTATATAATTAGATAATAATTAATGACATAATAAAATACAAAATTAAAATAAATATTTATAAAATATTTATTTATTTTTATACATACAATGTAGCCAAATTAAAAAGAAAAAGAGAATTATTGAAATATAATTAAATAAATAAATATTTTATGTCAAGGGTTTGGCTGACAAGAAAAAAAAATTTAACTGCAACTTTAAATGTTGAATAGGTTCATTAATATTAAATATAACATTATACTTAATATAATATGGTATTAATATTTAAAACGGTTTTTTTTTTTTTTTTTTTTTTTCTTAAAATGTGTTTGTGAGGACACTGCACAGAGTTCAGGAGTTTATAATTAATAAGCTAATAATTAATTAAATAATAAATGCATATATTTCAATATAAATATTTATTTATTTGTTTTTCTAAAATGAATAAAAATTCAAAAATGTGAAATTATTGAAATATTAAATTAAAATTACTTCAAGTATTTTATGTCAAAAGGATTTTGGTGACAAGAAACAAAAAAGGGCACAAAATAAATATGTGTATATATATATATATATATATATATATATATACATACATACATACATACATACATACATACATGTACATATACACACTCACACACACATCAGATCTGGCTGACAGGAAAAAAAATTAAACACTGCATTTTAAATATGTGTTGAGTAGGTGTGTGTGTATGTGTATATATACATGAACATATGCACACACATGTAAATATATATAGTCATTAAAGCAATGTTATTTTTTTGCTTTCTAAAATGACTATGTACAAAAACATCTCAAAAGTATGCATAGTGTTAAATGGTTAGGGCTGGTTTCTGAAGCCATTGGCCATGTAACTGCAGTGCTCATGGGAGTTTAAGTTTTTGCTGACTCTTTGTTGTTTTCATGTCTCAGATACTTTTATAGAGCTTGTCAGGGAACTCTATTCCCAAACCCTGTCCACGTGGGAAGACAACTGGACAAACTGCCAATGGACATGCGCAGGATCTTCCTGAGTCAGAGCCAGATGAAGCTGGGCTCCCTCGGCTCACTGTTTCCCCCCCGCGCCCCATTTTTCCCTCTCTGCAATCCTTTCCAGAAAGACTACGGGCCCAGGGTAAAGCAAGCCCACATGAGTAGCACCAAACAGAAGGAGAAAGCTATATCCAGCCCCATCCCATCAAAAAGCATGGAGATGCGGGACACACCTTTAAGCTCAAAAAACTCTGACAACCATATCACACTCAACTTCAAAATGCAGGAAAAAGTTCAATCCTGCACACAGGGCGCAGACGGCGCCCTGTCTGAAAAATTACACTTTGTGAGGGAACCTTCAAGTCCCATCACAGGCACTCTGCCGTATACCAAAGACACTCCTGGATCCAGGACTATTTTGGAGAGCACAGGCTTGGATGCAACAGACCTTTCTCCGGTCGGGTTGCTCACCTCCACTCCGCTGCTTCCACAAAGCGAGACTATGCAGCTCACGTCCCCACCCAGAAGTTGTTTTCTGGGACAAAAGTTGGACGACGAGGACCTTTCAAACCAAAAGTCCCTACTGAAACAGACCAGGGATGTGGATCACATCCAGTCAACTAGCTGCCTACAAGAACATTCACACAAAACGACATTTCTATGATGCTTTCTACCTGTTACGCTGATTCAAATTTGCACGTTAGCTTTAAGAAATATTATATATTCATGATTATTTTATAAAGATATAGGTTGGTACTACATATAAATATATATATTTTAGATGTATAAAGTTTAGAATAAAGTTTTGTTTTTTTGAGAGAGAGAATGTGGCCAGCATATGCAAACTGGATGGTCTTACTATGACTGACTTTTTAGTTTTATATATTTTTTAAAAAACCATCTCAAAAGTGGAGGAGGTTTGTTTCTCAAGGCAGAGGCAGTCCAGAGACATTCCTTTATCTGTTTATTTGAACCTGGATGTTCTGGCGCACTTTAAAGAGCCTAGCATTAGACACTGCTGATAGCACTACACTTGTATTTCCTCATCCCAGTACTAAAAATCATGGTACCCTTCAATGTCAGTAGCTACAGAAGTTTCAGTAACACTTTACAAAAAGCATACATGAGAAGACCTTTCATTTTGAAAAAGACACAAACTAATCAAGAGCTAATAACGTGCGACAGGAGTCATTAATACCATCATGTTAGTGCATATTTGTTGTAGTATGTTAGTGAATGTTTTAACGCTTAACATTCAAATGATTTCTATAGCAAAGAATGTGAAGTGGCAAAACCTACTCTGACTTGAATGCCTGAATAACTTTTCACATTCACATGTGCTGTTTCGTTAAGAACATTATTAGATAATCACGCTTGATCGTTTTAAATGAGTAATCCCATTTAAAATCTAATTAGCGTTTTTGGCTACTTTAAATTCTTTGTCATACAGCCAATCTAATGCATCAAACTTGTTCAAACACATAGTTGAAGTGGCCATTATTCACATGACTCCTGATTCCAGTCATATCTCATGATAACGCTTAAATAGTTCTTGATTAGTCTGTGAGTTCATTCACCATTTGTTCAAGTATTAAGACATGATTTATGTACCCTATTTGTAAGTTGTTAGTGAAATTCCTTAAATATGCCTTTAAGTGTTGTTTGTGTTGCTAGATCCCCTGACAACTCGAATTGGTGCTGAGCAAGAGATGCACACTTGTTGAATTTACATTTTTGCGGTTTAAAAGACTATGCATGAGACCTTTACTTCATTATTGAAGCTCGTAGACATCTACCGTCTCACACAAACAGCTTTACTGACTTGCCAGAGTCAAATATTATCACTTTCTCGCTTTTCATGCATATACAGATGGTGCTTGTGGCAGGTTCCAACTTTACTATTTGTTGTTTTGCTGCTGCTTTTGTTTCTACACACATTCCTGCAGGATAGGATTTCACTTTTGCCTTTTTATATATAGTTATATTCATTCAGCCATAGTGCAGAGTGCTTTAGGAAATAGAGGCCGATGCATCAAGCTACTTAGTGTTTATTGAAAGCAAAGGATTCTGGGAAAATGGCTTTAAGATTTGGCCACTTCTAATCTATTTGCTTTAGGCATTTTTACAGCCTGATCTGTTGATGTATATGCATCTTCTGTTATGTGCTATGATTGTATTTTTCTGCTGTTCACGCTATACATGATCCTTGACCAAAGATGCAAGAAGCACGTGATTGCTGGACATTAGTACTGTAACCTCTTGCTTGGGCTGATTTTTTTATCATTTAGCAGTTTATTTGGCTCTGGGCTGCTGTTCTTTTATTGAAGGGATATTTCAGCCAAAATAAAGACCCAGACATGTTTGACTTTCTTCTGTTCTTCTGTTGAGCACAAAACATAAGATCTAATTCCATGCAATGAAAGTCAGTGGTGTCCAATACAATTTGGACCACATTGACTTTCATTGCATGGACAACAAATAATTTAGGCGTTCCACAGATGAACACAAGTCATATTGAGGGTTTGATATTTTGGCTGAACTGCAGTTGAGGTCAGAAGTTTACATCCCCCTTTGAGAATCTGCAAAATGTTAATTATTTTATCAGATATTTTATGTTTATTTAGTACTGACCTGAAAAGATATTTCACATAAAAGGTGTTTACATATAGTCCACAAAAGAAAATAGTATTTGAATTCATAAAAATGACCCTGTTCAAAAGTTTACATCCGCTTGATTCTTAATACTGTGTTGTTACAGCTCTGTTTTTTTTTTTGTTTTTTGTGATAGTTGTTCATGAGTCCCTTGTTTGTCCTGAACAATTAAACTGCCTGCTGTTCTTCAGAAAAACCCTTTAGGTCCCACAAATTCAAATTTTCCAGCGTTGTGTATTTGTCACTAAACAAAAATAAAACACAGCTGTGGATCATTCAGGTAACAACACAGTATTAAGAATCAAGGGTATGTAAACTTTTGAACAGGGTCTTTTTTTTTTTTAAATAAATTTAACTATTTTTTTTCTCTTGTGGACTATATGTAAACATCTTTAATGTGAAATATCTTATTAAGGTCAGTACTAAATAAACCAATTATTTTGGTAAAATAATTGTTTTGCAGATTCTGAAAGGGGGATGTAAATTTTTGACCTCAACTGTATCTCTTTAATTGTTTTTTTGCCCTCACGCTCAAGTTACTATTCCCAAACTGGTCCTATTTTTTTTCATGACAGGAATCTTTTGTATCATTTTGTGTCTCGCTCGCCCTCAGGAACGCTGGTGTATGTTCATGAAAACATTCCATTTTAATCAGTCTATAAGGGAATTAACAAACTAGTCTGTGACTTTGTGACTTCTCGTTGTTTTGAAGCGGTAATATGTGTAATGAACGGTTTAGACGAGCACATGCATGGTGATCCGTTTGTTCCGCAAGCGAATATACCACGATTCGGCAAATGTCAGGGGTGTGGCGTATTATAGTCCCCTAGAGAAATGCTAAAATAGTTTTTATGAGATGATTTGTCATGCTGTGCTCGCATAACCTCAAGGCCTCACCAATCTGTTCGTTCGGGAGCTCATTTGGGCAGTCGCTATCAAAACCGCTGATTTATGAACAGCCTACCAGGAGGATTATGAGATCTATTGTGTTCATTACACAACGAATGGTGCGAGCAGAATGTGCTCAGACCAAAAAATACGAGAAAAAAGCATCTCGATTGTACTTGCTTATCATTCGTAAACACAAAAAACTAATGTTTTTTGGGAGAACGTATGAGTGTTTATAGAGGGCGATGCAGTATTAAGCTGGGTGTGAGCGGGGAAAAAATGACTGACTGGATACTACAGTAAAACCCTAAAGAAGCTAATATGAAGCACAAGTATTTTGTCCCTTCGGTTTTTCTTCTGCACAGCTCAGGTTCAGCATTTGAGCAGTATTTTCGTCTCGTATTGTAATGTTTATAGCATCTGAAATTATTTTATTTTCATAGTGGCAACGTTTGTATGTGCTGAAGTGCTTTAGTATACACAAGACAGTTTTATACGATGTGGAATATATGTTACGTGCCTTAACACTGGAGAACACATATGTAGACGGCGATACATACGGTGAATTTTATATACGTGCAGTATATGTAAAGTTATTTGGAGTTATATTAATAAATGAGATTTAATAAACAAAATTCTTTTTTGGTTTTTAACAAATTGAAGAGATTATGCTGTACTTTTGTTCTGTACTATATTTGTTTGTGGTTTTTAGATTGGAATGTGCCAGTACTTGGATCCCAGGTTTCAGGTCTGTCAAGTTCTTGGCCAAGCATCACATGCTGTAATAGAATCCATTCACAGCTGCATTCCAGAACCTTTCCTTAACTTCAGGGCAGATCACCAGCAGGAATGCCGTCCTTCAGAATTTGTCATAGCACACATATAAACATTGGGTGGACTTTTTGACACTCAGCATGACTTTTATCACTGTCACTGCCATGACTGTTTCTGGCTCTTTGTACTGTAATTGGTGTTTGTTATAGTCACACAAAGGTTCAGTTTGTTCTCACTGTAGACTCACTACATTGCCAGCCCTTCAAGAAAAAAAAAACACCTGTTTTAAGTGGTTCTCTGACATTTTGGAGGGGTTTGTTAAATTGTTCACTCGTTCTGTGTTTGTTTCTTGACAAAGAACAACTCTTTGTGTCATAAAACGGAAATAAATGGTAAGAAAATGTTTCTTGTGTTCTCATTCTCTTATTCGATTTTCTTACTGAACAGTCCAAAAGTACAATTCAAACATACCAAGTGTTTTGGAGCCTACGCTCTTAAAAATAAAGATTTAAAAAGGGTGTTTTTGCAGTGATGCCATGGAAGAGAAATTTTTGGTTCCCCAAAAAACCTTTCAGTGAACATATCCTAAAAAACCATTTTGAAGAACATTAAAAAAAATCTAAAGAACCTTTTCTGCATTTGAAAGGTTCCATGGATGTTCAAGTTTCTATATAGAACATTTATTTTTAAGTGTATATGTAATGAAAACACGTCACTCCAAACCTGTAAGACCTTTGTTCATCTTCGGAACACAAATTAAGATTTTTTTTTTTTTTTAAATCCAAGATCTTTCTGGCCATACATAGACAGCATTGCAACTGACACGTTCAAGGCCCAGAAAGGTAGGATATTGTTAAAAAAGTTTGACATCAGTGGTTCAACCTTAACTTTATGAAGCTACAAGAATACTTTGTGTGCAAAGGGGAAAACAATAACGACTTTATTCAACAATTTCTTCTCTTCTGTGTCAGTCTTTGACACACACATTGACTGGAGCATCACAGCTCTTTTGTGTGGCGCAGACGCTGCTGACATTAGCCGACTTTGACGTAGAACGTCCATCTCTCTTAGTTCATCGTCTGAATATTCTTACTTAGTTGAATAAGTAAGGCTGGGCCAAAAATTGCAAGTCATCCTCTAAGTCAAAACCACCAGACGTGTTTACAAAGACTGTTTTATTTAGTGTGCGTCGTATTCTGCTTGTGAACATAGCATAACGAATCTGGGTTTTGCGTCAGATAAAGTTTTCTTGTAGTATTCTCCTTATTTCTTTCTTTCTTTCTTTCTTTTTTCAGAAATACTATAATTACAGTAAATAATATTTCTGTCACGGTTTCTCAAGTTAAACCAAACTTTTATTTTGACGGGTTGCTGTGAATACCATTGGGTTTCTGTTTGTATGTTAGGATAGTTTTACTCAAAAGAAACGGTAAAACGCTCATTAAGTGACTCAGAACAGTTTTAGAGATTGTATTCGTGTACTCAAATATTGAGGCGGCAGAGGCTGAAAAAAAACGCGAGCGTCATTCGCTTGTAGTAAACAAAACAAAACAAAACCTCCGTCCGCGCAATTTATTCACACAGACGCACAGAGAACATAAAGGATCCATGGTATTTATGCTGCTTAATATTCACAGACACTAGTCCATGTCGCGTTTTGATGTAAGTGTGCTTACCTTCTTTTGATATATCCATCCTGTGACATTCGGCGCTATACAGTAAATTCCGTTTTTATGACTGGATTCCGCCATTACGTTTTTATCACATTTATCCATTTGAATTGCGTGTCAAAGCAGATTTATTATTCTCATGTGACTCAGTGACATCAATTACATTTTGATGCAACGTGTTGAATAGAGTCTGATTATGTTAAGTGATATTTTTGGTGCTTGACAATATTGGTTCCCATTGTTTTCTGATGTATAAAAAAGGAGACATTCTGCAAAATAAGTCATATGGGTTTGGAACAAGAGTGAGTAAATGATGATTTGTTATTTTTGGGTAAGCTATTTCTTTCAACCCTGACTTGCCCTAATACACCTCAGAGACTCTTTTCTTTTTTTCCCCCTAAGCCTCCGGGATGGCACTTGTATTCCAGCAACTTGTAATCACTCCCTCACAATAGGATCTGTAAAATGGCTATTGCACATGACAGCTGAGTGGATGCAGTCACCTCAGGGAACAGCTGGAGACATTTCCTGTGGGAATGATATATACACCTAGCAGTGGCTGGAAGCATCTGTCAGCTCAAGAAGTGCTTGGTCACCCAAAGGCATGATGGCGTTTTGTAATTATTTAATGCCTTTTAACTGGTGTTACACAATAGCTGACTTATGGCATATGATGTTCACCCAGCTTATCAAGGATTGATAGAAAACACCCAATATATGTCATTTTTTGGCGGTTTCAGAGTGATTTTTGTAGAATTAGCCATACCTACATCCAGGCAGAATTGGTCTAGCGTTTTGTTTTTATTTTGTGGTTACCTTGGGTAAAACACAGACAAACCCAGCCATTGGGTTAAATTTTTAAATGTAATTTTTAACCCAACAAGTTGTGTTTGTCCTTATTTTGTCCATATTTATTTTAGTTTAGGTTAAAACAACTCAGCATTTTTAGAGTGTAGCTATTCAAAACAACCCGATTTTTATTGTCTGATTTTTGCTGAACCCACATTTTTCTGATGACTCAAGTTATGTATTTACTTGGGAAAAAACTCTAAGTTTATTCTAAGCAGGAGTTGGCAAGGCCTTTAGAACTGAAGATAGAAGATGGATGATATCTGGCCCAGAGTTGCTCTTTCTGGTCGTTGGGTGGTGCGTTTAGCATCTGTGGTCCCTCTTCGGGAGGCAGGAAAGAGGTTATTAATGAATTTCCTTTAAAGCACGAAGCAGGGGAGGTTGTGCTGATGCTGCCGTAAGGAGCTTCCCTCCGGCCCCTGCCACTGGCAAATTACAGGCCGCCTTCTTTGCACTTTTCAAAATCAACTTCCGTCACCCAGACAAGGAGATAATGAGCTTCCTTTACTTGCTAACGTGGTCTCTTTTCAGAGGTTAGCACAGCACACTAGAGATCTTACCTCTGTCTTTTTCCTCCATTCTGTTTGTGGTGATGAAGTTTGTTTTCCCTTTGCACCACTGTTATTTGTCCCTCAGAGACCAGTCGTGATACGTGGATTGGAGAGGGTCACGTAGTTTGTCATAAACAGCCACTAAACTCTCAAGTACAGTCAGCTGACCATGAAAAGTAAACCCCAAAAGACAGATCATCACCCTGATGTGAAGCACAGGTGTTTTTTATTGTCCTGAAGGGGTTTGTTTTGCAATAATGTCTGGCTTAATGTACATTAACACTTTTTTTTATTACTTACACAACAAGGTAACACTTTATAAAAACTTTTTTATTAATAAATCATTAACAAACATATCATTAGTTAATGCTTACAAACGTTATTACACTTCCAGTTCTGATCATGCACTTTTAATACACCTTTACATTTTAACAGAAATTATAATGATTAAAAGCGTATTTGTTCATATATACTTCAGTTCATATGTTACCTAATGTTCTTTTCTACATTTACAAATGTTGTGAAAAAAAAGCTTAATTAGTCATTTTAATCACTTCACAGGCTATACATGTTATTATTATTGTGCATATTATTCATTAACTCATAATCACAGTCTGTAAAGGTCATATATTTGGTCTCCGTTTGTTGTGTAGGCTTTGTTTATGCATCTTAATTAATCATTTATTAATCATTTATTCATGTTTTTGCAGTGTTCAGTTAATTTGGAAACTATTCATCATTTGTACGTTTATAAACATTTACTAATCATTAGTACCTTTATGAGCCGTCATCTCAGTGTCAAAATGTGTTCTGAATGACGTGAATTCACCCTATTTACACATCTTTGCAAATCATTTATTCATGTTTTGCAGTACCCAGTCTAAAGTTTAGATTATTCATAATTTGTAAATGTTTATAAACATTTACTACTCATTAGTACCTTTTTGGGTATTGTACATTTAGCTGTAACGGTGTTTGTGTAAAGGGTGGTTAGTTCATTTTAGCTAAATGCTTGCAAAAGATATAACACTCATTGTAATTTGGTTGCAAAAGATGCTTTTATTGTCTTAACACATACAGTTGAAGTCAAAAGCTTGCATACACCTTGCAGAATCTGTTAAATGTTAATTATTTACCCAAAATAAGAGAGGTCATACAAAATGCAGGTTATTTTTTATTTAGTACTGAACTGAATGAGATATTACACATCAAAGACGTTTACATATAGTCCACAAGAGAGAATAAAAGTTGAATTTATAAAAATGACCCTGTTCAAAAGTTCACATACACTTGATTCTTAATACTGTGTTGTTACCTGAATGATCCACAGCTGTGTTTTGTGTTTAGTAATAGTTTTTTGGAGATAGTCCACAGATTCTTTGGTTTTGTAGCATTTTTGTGTATTTAAATCCTTTACAACAATGATGATTTTGAGATCCATCTTTTCACACTGAGGACAGCTGAGGCACTCTGGGTTCACTGATGCTATAGAAGGAAAAACGATGCATTAAGAGACAGAGGTGTAAACTTTTGTCATTTAGTACTGCCCTTGTTCCCCAGACGACAAAATAAGTTAAATTTACCTTCAAATATATCTTCAAATTCCTCAACAGGAATAAACAAATCCAGTTTTTCAGGTACTTATTCATTTATCAAAACAATATAATATACACAGACTGAACCGTGTTTCCTTCTAGTAAAATCAGATGGACCCCTGTACACTTCTAACCCTTTAATCAACCCTTAAAGGATTTCTTTTACTGTTCACTTTCAGAACAAAAAAATACAGATAATGTACTCACCCCCTTGTTATTCAAGATGTTTATGTCTTTCTTTCTTCAGTCGTAAAGAAATTATGTTTTTTGAGGAAAACATTTCAGGATTTCTTTCCATATAAAGGACTTCTATGGTGCCTCTAAGTTTGAACTTTCAAACTGCAGTTTATTTCCAGCTTCAAAGGGCTCTAAACAATCCCAGCCAATGATGCAGGGTCTTATCTAGCAAAACAGTCAGTTATTTTAGAAACAAATTGACAATTTTTATATTTTTAACCCCAAATGCTGGTCTTGTCTGGTCTCTGTGATGCGCATGCGTAGTCTGTGTGATCCAGGTCAATACAGTTATGGTATGTTGAAAAACTCCCATCTCGTTTTCGTCTTCAACTTCAAAATCGTCCGACAACGCTGTTTTACCTTGTTTTGTAAAGGGCATTTGATCTTTGTATGTTTCACTTTGTAAACCACTGGTTTGGTACTTCTGCAGTGATTTTGAAGTTGGGGAAGAAAACGAGATGGGAGTTTTTCGACATACCCTTGATCCGGATCACGCAGACTATGCATGCGTATCGCAGAGACGAGACAAGACGAGCATTTGAGGTTAAAAAGTATATAAACTGTCAATTTGTTTTGAAAATAACCGATTGTTTCGCTAGATAAAACCCTTCTTCCTTGGCTGCATTTAAACTGCACTCTGGAAGTTCAAACTCAGGGGCACCATAGAAGTCCATTATATAGAGAGAAATCCTGAAATGGTTTCCTCAAAAAACATAATTTCTGTACGACTGAAGAAAAAAAGACATGAACATCTTCTATGACAAGGGGGTGAGTATTATCTGTAAATTTTTGTTCTGAAAGTGAACTAAACCTTTAAACCCACCCATACTACCAAACTGGTCCCTAACCTTGCCCATATCACACATAATAGCTGCAAGTGTTGTACATCAACAAAAGCTTTTAATCATTATATAACATCTGAATCATTTGTCTATTTTCAAGAAGTGCATGATCATGTGAATTGAAAGCTTAATGACATTTGTAAGCATTTTAATTTATATGACATAATGATCTGTTAATCAGTACATAATGATTAATAAGTTAATTACTAAACATTAACAAGCACATTATCTCATGTTTCTCGCTATTATTGACTAATGAGCTATTAAGCATTATATAATGTTTGTTAGTGTTTTATTAATCAAATTTATTCTAGTGTTAACGTCATTCTAATATGCTGATTTGGTGCTCTTGGCAATCCTTATTATAAGCAGTACTTTTCTGCGTAATATATTTGTGATACCTTTCATAAAGGATTTTTGATGAATAGAAAGTTCAAAACAACAGCATTTAGTTATAACAATGTAAACATTTTTACTGTCAGTTCTGATTATTTCAGTGTGTCCTTCTGCATTAAGAAAAAAACCTTGAAAAGTATTAGAAAAAAAAATTAAACAGTACTGTACTTTTTTGTGGCCAGACATGTTTGACCAGAGAATGTCACAACTGACTAATCTGAATCTGTTATCCTAAAGAGGCATAGACATTGTTAATAGACATTTATTTGTATTTTTTTCTGTCAGAAACGCTTTCCTTCTTTAAAATGTTTGTTTCTTGCTTCCAAAGGCTTCCATCTTCACAAACAGTGAAAAGGCAGTGAAAAGAAGATAGATGTTGCATTTCTTCTGTTCTAGAGGTAACTGAGAGTTTGCTGTGAAATGTGAGGTTTAAATGCAATGCGATTTATTATTCATCTCTTTTACAGGTGTGAATCTTCAATTCCGTATGCAGCCTTGTAAAACAAGCTACTGCAGCAGTGTGTCTTCTTCACAGTTTCCCTTCAGGCTGCCTGTAGGAATAGTTCACTTGGGAGCTCATGTAGGGCTCATCTTCAGTTCACGGTCAGAGTTTCACTTTAATAACCTTATACAAAATCTCTAGAAAAGTCAGTAATCATTTCATGAAATATGAATTAATTGTTGCTGTCAAGAATGCGTCATGGTACTCTTGTGAAGGCAAAAATTTCAAATGAAGTCAGTATTTTTCTTTTCTTTGTACACAAAAAGTATTCTCATAGCTTTATAATATTACGGTTGAACCACTGATGTCCCATGGATTATTTTAATGATATCCTTACTACTTTTCTGGACCTTGAAAGTGTCTGTGTCTGTTTCTGTCTATGTAGGGTCAGAAAGCTCTCGGATTTCATTAAAAATATCTTAATTTGTGTTCCGAAGATGAACAATGTCTTATGGGTTTGGAACGACGTAAGGGTAAGTAATTAATGACAGAATTTTCATTTTTAGGTGAACTACCTCTTTAACTAAAATAATTCTGCAAGGTAGACTAGACCTTATTGCATTTATTTAATGGCCTGCTACTCCAGACTAGTTACTGAGCTGCACTGCATTGTAACTCAAGGGTGAGAAAGTCCCCAAAGAATTGCCTTGAAACATGGTAGTGAGTATGTTTTTAAGCTTAAAATGAGATCGCAATTAGACAAATGAGACAGGACACCTGCTGAGTGACAGCCTGCCTCAGGTATGTGGAAGAGAAGGTCTTATTAAGATCATGACACACGCTGACACTCTCCTAATTGCCTCTTTGTCCCTCGCCACACTCTCTCTCACTGTAACTGTGGCACATTTCCAAAATTCACTTAATGATCAGAAGAGCTGTTAATATTTTCTAAGGCCGTTCAGCAACCTTCATTAACACTCCACTGCCGTACCCCACCCCTGGGGGTGGAGCATGATGGGCAGCACATGAATATTCATTAGATTTGTGCGGGGACATTTGGCTCTTTAGTGTTTAATGTGCATTTAATGTGCATCTGGGAGGTCAATGCATCAGGTTGTGTGATAGGTGTTGGACATTCTCAGTAAATAATACATGAAAGTAGTATTTGAAAGGATTGTTCTAGCCTTTCCTCACACGGTGTGTCCTTGCACACTACTAATCAAGCAGGGTAGCTAAAGGCCTCCGTAAATCAGCCGAGGTACGTCAGCGTTTTTCCAGTACAGTCATCCATCAAAGCCTGTGAAATGAGCTTATTGTATGACTGAGTAACAAACCTTAGTGTACAACATTATCTATGCATATCTGAAAGATCAGGGCCCTTTTAGACTTATGTAGGCAGGTCTTTGATTAAACAGCAAGGTTTAGTCAACTTTGCAGATCATTCATATCAAGAACTGCCCATGCAGACAGGGAGACAGTATCTGAAGGACAAGTAAAGCAACCAGTTACAATCTGGCTTGTTTAGAAAAACAATTTAATTATGCCACAAGCTCATTATTTTAAGCTTGTTTGGCTGTTGAGTGGTTTTCAAATAAGCCTTAAAGAGATTCACCCAAAAATGAAAATTATCCCATGATTTACTTATGCTCAAGCCCTAGGTGTATATGGCTTTCTTATAATAGACGGAGTTGTTTAAAAATATCCTGGCTCTTCCAAGGTTTATAATGGCAGTGAATGGGGGTTGTTAATCGATAAATCGATAAATCCATCATAAAAAGTACATGAAAGTACTCCACATGAATCCGGGGGTTAATAAAGGCCTTCTGATGTGAATCAATGCGTTTGTGTCTCTACACACGAAACACACCATTAAACATAAACACACGATTATGATGTTTATTATGCTCATGGATGAAAGTGTGTACAGCGTTAGCGGAAGCTAGCAATTACGCTTTATAACTATAAATATATCTTACACAAACACATGAATTCGCTTAAGAAGGCCTTTATTAACCACCTAGACCTGTGTGGAGTACTTTTTATGATGGATGGATGCACTTTATTTGTTTCAAAATCTCTTAACAGTCATTCATTGCAATTACAAAGCTTAGAGGAGCCAGGACATCTTTTAATATAACTCTGATTGTATTCCACTGAAAGCTGAAACCTAAGATGACTTGAGGATGAGTAAATTATGTATAATTTTCATTTTTGGGTTAACTATCCCTTCAATTTCAGGACAAGAGGACAATTTCAGACGTACCCCTGAAAACATTCAAAATATACACTGCCGCTCAAAAGTTTGGAATCAGTACGACATGTAATGCTTTTTAAAGACGTTTCTTCACAAGTTTTATGCTAGATTTAGTCAGAATTGGCCATATGGGGGCGCTATAATAAGTGAATCAATAGTATGTGTATAGGAACTACACAGGCTTTTTTTAAATCTTAAAATTGCAAATTATATTATCAAAGCAGCTAAATTTCCACCATTGAAATGCCACAACTGGCAAAAATGTAATTTTCTGCACTTTTCTACCCTGCTGCTTGTATGCGGTTTTATCAAATATTTATTATTTTGTACAACTGTGCTTAACACGCATTTCACATTCATCGCAAACAGCATTGCTCATGCTGTTTGAATCAGTGTTTTCAAGGACAGATCATGTACTAACAGCATATACAATGGACCATCATATTTTACTGGCAGTTTAACTCCAGCTTAGCATCTGTTTTTTCCCCTATCACTTGTGTGTCTCATGAGTTGTTTTACTAAAGCCTACATTTGTTTATGTACTTTACATCAGATAGCTCAAACAAGTTGTAACACAGTCTGTATGGGGATTTGGTTCAAAATTATTTGTTGATTTTTGTCAATTTCCCTAATTAATTAATTAAATTTTCTTTTTTTAACAAAAGCTACACAAGTGCCTAAGTCATGTTTCAAGGCTACGTAATATAGTTACTCTCTATATCAGAGAATATATAAGCAAGAGCAAAACAAATACAGCTAGATGTAATTATACCTACAAATGCTTTTTTTTCTGTCCTCTCTTTGTTAAAAGAAAAGACTACCAAGTCAGTTTTAAAGGAGTGCAATAGCTTAAAAGCAGACACTGAGTATAGGAATGCAGGCATTATAATGCATCAGTGAGATTACAGAGACTCCCAGTGTTCAGCTGAGTTAATAGCAGAAGCAGCAGTGTTCTGCAGTTTGATGAAATATGCAAAGCTCTTCAAGTGCACTGCATTCAACTGTGCTTCGTATATCTATTCATTTTGTTCTCTATAAATTCAGTTGCGATCATAGATCACAGCAGCGGCCAGTAATAATTCATCTGTATGTGATTTAATATACCATGCTGTTAGTCTGCTTCTTTTTTGATGAAGATATCTGTCTTTGAGCATGTGAATGAGCTGCGGCTCACATCGGGGTTCAGCAGTCCCCACTTCTGTAATATATAACTCAGATCTTATGATTTCTGTCTTTGATTTAGAGTCTACAGCCTTTCAGCCACAAATACAAATGACGGCTGCCTAAACCAAACGGTGGAGTGAATGTACGAGTCCATTTCCAATTCAATACAATTACAGAAATAATGACACTCTGAAGGCCACATGGAAACTGCGTACATCAGCTGGATGAAACCATACATTATTTAAAAAAGAAAATCTATTTCAGAGCCAGATTGAAGCAGCTATGTTCTCCTCAGTGTGCTTACATGAGTTGATAAACAAAATTTACAGACTGTAATACATTGGATGAATATGAATTATCGATGGTGCTGGTACTGTCTGGATTCAAAGATTTATTTTTTGCACAAGTATGTAGCTCAATATGAGTAGGTTTGTTTTTGAAAGTGAGTTTTTGTGTTTACACATGCGTAATTTATCTAAAAATATATATCATAGATGTTCATAAAATGGCTCCACCTGATTTTTCCCATAAGAGCGGGAAATTTGTAAATTTAGTGTGTCTGGCTTCCGGTCTCATCCACTTCCAGCTGTTTTTAGTTATACAAAACAGCTTGTTTTGCTGCTTGATAGTGCATACTAGTGTGTCTTACCATATTACTTTTAATGTATTGTCTTAATTATGAACACAATATTTTGTAGAGCAAACAGTTTTACCATTTACTGCACTGTGTTATTTTTCTGGTTATTTCCCTACGGTGGCTTATGAACCGGAAGTCTAGCACATTACCAGAAATCAGCATACTTTCACACGGCTAAAACCATGTAAACAATTTTGCTAAAGATTAGCCTTGAGTTATAGCCTTTAATAAATGAATCATATTTCTTTTGTAAAATCACAACTGTGAAATAAGATGCGATAGATAGATAGATAGATAGATAGATAGATAGATAGATAGATAGATAGATAGATAGATAGATAGATAGATAGATTACTAAATTCAAATATATGACATTTCTGAAAAAATATATTATAAAAATGTATTCAAATTAAGGTATGATGTGCAGCTAAACAAGACTTTAATTTTTATTTGTTATTTATGTATTTTTTATGTAAATTGGTCACATATGCCCCAATGATTCAACCAGCCTTGGCACAGCTAGTTGACCCAAAAATGAAAATGACCATATGATTTATTCACCCACAAGCCATCTTAGGTGTATTTTGACTTTCCTCTTCCAGACGAATGCAAGCAAATTTATATTGAAAAATAGCCTGGCTGCTCCAAGTTTTATAATTGCAGTGAATGGCTGTTGAGATTTTGAAGCCCAAAAAAGTGCATCCATCTATCATAAAAGGTGTTCCACACTGCTGTGGAGGTTTAATAAGGGCCTTCTGAAGTGAATTGATACATATTTAAAACTTTATAAATCTGAATCTCTAGCTTCCGCTAGCTGTCACAAACAACCTGATCTCATAACGAAAACTTACCTTTGGGAACATTTTCACATGACACGTTAAATACGTACCACCATGTATGTTTCGTGACATATTAGATGAGAAATGTCCACTGAGTGGCGCTAAAAGAGTGTTTTTTTTCTTCCCATATTTCACGTACATATGGTACGTTTTATGTGACATTGGTTTTGTATATTTGTCACCGCAGGTCTTGACTTGAAATTTCCGTTGAGTGGCGGTATAACTCTAATGCTCCGTGACGTTTTAAAATAACGTACCATCTGCACTACACCTAAACTTACCCGATAGTATGAATTAAGTGAATGTGACGTAAAAACGGATTCGCAAGCATGCTGTTTGAACTTGTTTTTCAATCTCTCATCTTTCAGCTCTTTCTTCCGCATCCTAAGTCCAATTCTGTGCCACCTGAGCTACCGAGCAAGCTTGTTACACCTGGAAAGTGAAACATACGGAGCTCGTAACTGTGTACGAAAATGATTACAGAATGTACTTGTTGATATGTACTTATTGGTACGTATTTCGAATCCTGCAAAAAAGTTCCCACAGGTACGCTTTCATCATGAGATCAGGCAGGTCACAAATTAGAAGTACAAAACGAGAATTTGTAAAGAAAAGTTGGAAGATTTCGATATAATGCAAGAGAAGACTAACAGTTCTCACCTGGAGCTTACGCTACATCATCAGCTGGAACCATAGACTGTAAAAAACATGGAAGTAGTGTCAGTGAGGTCACCCGTAGGTTTCTGAAGAGTGTTTTTGAAGCAAAAGTTGGGCGGGGCCTGCCGTCGCCATTTTGGAAGCGCGTGTCAGCGCGTCATTCCAGGAAAATAGAAAATGGACAATGAGGCGGGACGTGGGTGGAGCTAAGATGTCTGGTTGCTGAAACCACGCCCGTCTGACTCGAAATTTAAACGTTACAGGCTTACTCTGCAGGTAAGTTCACCTAAATCTACACACCAAAACTATACAATAATGTGTTTGCTGAGGTTGGTCTTTATTTCTTGATTTACTACTTAATCAAGCAGCAAGCTAACCAGCCTATGATTAACGTTAGAATATTACTCACTGGAAAAAATGAAGCCCAGACCTTGACGGCCTGTTAGTACAATTAACCACACAACACGCCATATTTTTACATTTATTAAAATAATCCTGAGATAGTAACACCCTAAGAAAAAACAAACGCAATAACACGGCTGAGATGCCAAGTTCAACTGCTGGAATAAGCTGAGGTAATGTGACGGCTGCATGACACCTGTCACTCAAGTGGCCACGCCCTTAATTATGCAGAATTTTAATGCTTAATATAATTTAAACGGGTGAGTTAGAAAAAAATTCACCTCCCTCAGAGTTGTCATGAAGGGCAAAACTAGCTGTAAAAACCAAAACCACTTTTTGTACCAGGCTGTAAACGTGTTTATCTGTTATAAAGTTATACATATTAACACGAGAGTCTGTGGGGATTTGCTCCCTTTTGGAGCCAGCCGATGAACTGCAGCTTCAATCACTTCCGTATTGTTTCAAGAGCGAGAGTGGGAGGTTGCCGCTTGGCTCTTTTGTGAACCAATGTACAACAGAAGCTAGAGATTAAGGTTCATAAAGTTGTAAATATTAAGGGTTTTCTAACACAAATGCATCGATTCACCTCTGAAGGCATTTATTAAACCCTCTGAGCCATGTGGAGTACTTTTTATAATGGATGGATGCACTTTATTGGACTTAGAAATCTCAACACCCATTCACTGCCATTATAAAGCTTTGAAGAGCCAGAACATTTTTAAATAAAACTCCAATTGCATTCCGTCTGACAGAAGAAAGTCGTATACACTTAGGATGGCTTAAGGGTGAAACATCGGGTAATTTTCATTTTTGAGTGAACTATCCCCTTAAGTAAAAAATGTCACTACTTACCCTACTCTCCCTTGTATGAACACAGACAAGAGACACATAAAGAATCAACACCTTGCATGGTTCTTTTTCGTCTCACTCAATTGATTACAACAACAGTATCATTTTGCCTTTGAAAAAGGTCTTGTGCTGATCTTAGCGAAGTTGTTTGCCCATTAGGCCTTTGAGAGAGTGACTTTGATGGCTTCTGTCCCAGATTAAAATGAATTGTTAAGACAGAGAGGCTGGGGGCTGCCTGATTGATGATTGTGTCTTCGTCAGTGCCATTTAACCAGATTCTAAAACTGATGAGAAGGAAAGCACTGAGCGATGGGCTATCATGTGCATACTGAGCACTGCTTTTACTCGTTGCTTTGCTTGAACGTCAAAAATAGTCATGAATTGACTTATGACTCTGGTGATTAGAAGTCTTCAATCTCTCCTGACCTCTGTAGAACATTTTTTAACACAAAGAAAAGGAAGGAGACTTAAGATAAGTGCTTCAGTTTTGAGGTTTCAGCAGAGGAAGAGAGGACAGATGTTGCGTAAAGTGTTCATGCATAATTTGTCATGTTCAGGTATCAAATGTCAATTAAGTCATGCTGAGAACTCTATAAAGCACCTTTTAGTATCCCACCAAATGAATTATGATGATGTCTACAAGTATATCTGTTCTGAGACTGGACAAAATGTCTTTTCGCTGCAATCACTCAAGCAAATGCCTTCTGCTGGTCATTTTAGAAGAAGCAGTTACAGCCAAAGCTGGAATACATAGTTAATGTTTTTTTTTTTTTTTTTTTTTTTCTGGAAGACAAAATCTGTTTAAATACAGCTAAAACACTGTACTAAAACAAATATTTTCAGAAATTGCTAGTACGTTACACAAACTAAAAAGAAACAGCAAAACATTGAACTTTTTTTTGGACATTGTGACATCTTTTAGAAGCAAGGCAGTAAATTAAAATTTCGGATGTCACACAAAATATAGAAATATTCTCCAGCACCCTTTCTGTCCACTCTTTATCATTTCAAAATGATTTCCGAGTCCAGCTATAGCAGCTAGCATTACTCCTAATGCTGCAGTTTATCACCCTGTTAAACAGGCCTGCTGAAAAGGTCACAGGGAGCGAGGCGCTGAGGGGACAGCTATATGACAAATATAACTGGACCTTCTTGCTCTTCCAAAGGTCAATGGAAACATATTCCTTATGCATTTTAAACATGGCGGGAGAGAAAGATTGAGTCCCAAGGGTACTTTCTAGAGTGGTCAGTGTGAGTGGGATGTTTCTCAGTCAGAATTATCAAATGCATTCTCTTAAAAAAAAAAAAAAAAAAAAGACATTGTCGTTTTTCCATCTTGTCACATGGCAACTTATTCTACACAGCTGAACAAATTCTAGACGCTCAGGCAATATATGATCAGTTTGATTTTACATCCCTGCTTACCTGACATTTTGTCTATTTTAGCCTATGCATAATTTTCCCTTTTTGCATTATCACGCAATAATTGTATAAATAAATGAAATATATTTTTTGGGGGTGGAGGCATCTAGAATTTGTGTAAGTTTGCATGTTCAGAATTGAAATCATTTATATGTAAATTGTTCACATATTCCGCAATGATTCAACTTACTCCTTAGAATATAATACCAAATAATATAATATAGTATAATTTAATATAATATGTTTTTTTCTGAAATTTATCTGAAAATGAAAACTTTTTTCCCCCACATTTTTTTCTGTGTATCTGATTTTGCAGTTTTCTTAAATAATATAATATAATATAATATAATATAATATTTTGTTAATAATAATATCTATTATCATTAGTGTTATTATTATTTAATGAATAAAATATATTAGTAATTTTAAAAAATGTAACTTTGGCAGGATGAAGGTATCTAGCCAAGGCAAAGCAAGTTTATTTATATAGCACATTTCAGGATGTAGGATGGAGGTACCTAGAATTTGTGTATGTTTGCATGTTCTGAATATTAAAAAACATGTATGTACAGGTGCATCTCAATAAATTAGTATGTCATGGAAAAGTTTATTTTTATTTCATTTATTTCAGTAATTCAACTCAAATTGTGAAATTTATGTATTAAATAAATTCAGTGCACATAGACTGAACTAGTTTTAGTCTTTGGTTCTTTTAATTGTGATGATTTTGGCTCATATTTGAGAACAAAACCCACCAATTCACCAATTAACTTTTCCACAACATTCTAATTTATTGAGATGCACCTGTAAATTCTATAATATTGTATAATTGTAATATAATATAATATAATATATCATGTTTTTCCCCATACATATTTTTTTTTCTGTGTATCTGGTTTTGCAGATTTCTTAAATACAGTAATGTAATGTAATGTAATGTAATGTAATAGAATAGAATAGAATAGTTTTATTTAATGAATAATATAATTTTAACAGAAGACATATTTTGACATATTGATGGATAAATCACCTGAACTGTTACCACAGTGTTTTCTTCATTTATTCGACCATCACACTTGCTGCAAATCCAGTTTGTTCTCAGTCTTTTTATGTGCGGGGCTCAAGGGTACGGCTTGGAAGATTGATGCTATTTGCACACATAGCGAGGTAAAGGAGAGAACCCCTTAGACATTGAGAATTCACTTACTGTTTGTTTATTGGTTTGTGGGAGCTATAATGTCTCTTTCTCCTTGAAATGAAATTATTCAAGGTATGTTGCCATTCATTCCATGATGTCCTTTAAGATTATATGCCTTTTTTTTCTCCACAGCAACAGATTTTCTCCCAGCATTCCATTTTGTTATGAATTACTTCAAAAATCTAATTCAACAACGCATAGCAGAGTCATGAATTTTTTAGACCTCTGGTATTTGAAAATGCTGCAGGAATGAAAATTAAATGAATGGATAAAGGACAGAGGTACATTTATTTTTTTCTTCAGTGTGAAGATAAACCATTCTGTTGAGATTGTTTTTCGAAAAAGTGAAAAGTTTTAAATATACACTATGTATAATTAGGAACTCATGAGTCTGGATTGTGATCTTACATTTCCAAACCCACAAATCAGTGCATTCAACAGCTCACCTTATGTCCTAAATTCAGCAATCTAGAAAGTGATTTCAACTTCACCACAGACCTTGACGACATGTGTGCTGTGTGAGTGTATGTGTGCAGCAATCCCTGTAGACATCTGTGTGCTTACTCACGGCTGAACTGGACCCTTACAAAACATATGAAATGGATTGTTTGTGTGTCTCTTTCACTGGTAGCTTGTTTATGTTCAGCAGTGAGTGTCCCAAGGCCTTGGCAGTTTTTAGTCTCACAAAAGGGCCTGAAGGGTTCTGGGCCTCCATCTTCCTACCATGGGCTTTCAACCTGACGTGGCCAACGTGGCCGTGGGTTTGTGCTGAAAAAAACAGCCTCCCCAGTTCCTAGCCAAGTTCTCTCAAAGCCTATATCTTCAGAAACTTATTTTTCTTAGTGTGCAGAACATTTAAAAATCTAAAGAACCTTTTCCACAACAAATAACCTTTTGTTGAATTGAAAGATTCCGTGGATGTTTAAAGGGTTAGTTCACTCAAAAATGAATTATTTATTTACTTAATTATTTACTCACCCTCCATTTTTAATATATCTCGATTGCATTCATCTGAAAGAAGGAAGTCATATACACCTAGGAACTATGCCTGGGGGAACTATACCGGACACAACAAAGTGACCGTTGTAAATCTTTTGTACTTTGTGTCGGTACGCCATAAATAGAACAAGGCATCAGTTTACTGTTGAGGATTTGCAGTGTAGACAGCATCACTGATTCTATTGTCTTTTGACACTTCGCATCACACCTTATTTTTCCCGTAAGAGCGGGCACAGCCATTTGTAAATGTAATGTGTCTGGCTTCCGGTCTCATCTGCTTCTAGCTATTTTTAGCTGTGCAAAACTGGTGTGTCTTACTGTATTATTTTAATGTATTATCTTATGAACCCATTGGTTTGTAGTGCAAACAGTTTTACCGTTTACTGCACTCTCTACGACCGGAAATCAGCACATTACCAGAAAACAGCTTGAAAAATATGCGTTGAAAAATATTTTTTTGTGTATTTGGTGTAATTCAATGTTTACGCAGTTTAAAGTTTAAAAAACAAATTTATTGCACCTTTCTGAAATGCGTCGATGTTTACAAAGTTTATCATTCTGAAAAGCATGTTGTGCTCTGATTGGCCAACTATTCAGTGCATTTTGATTGGCTGAATACCTCAAGCGTGTGATGGAAATGTTATACGCCTTACCATAGTTGGAATATCAGCTTCCAAAGCAATACTGACACGCATTATAAGCGAGGCATGTGTTTCATCCAGTGGGGACATAATTACGGATTATAATGACTTATACTGTGTTTTTACGCGTTGCGTCTCACCACTGGGATGATACTATGTAAACATAAAACCATGTCTGCATTTGCGATCATAGAAACTGGTCAAAACTCACGTTTGAAAAGGCAGTTTAAATATGAAAACATACGTACAGGCTGTAAGTCAGAAGTGCCAGACTGTCCTTGCAAAGTTGAAATTGCCCCACTTTATAGTGTGTACAGCCGGCACAAAGCTGTACTCTCCCAAGTTCAGTAAACAGCCCTCCATAAAATGTGCTGCACACACTCAGATATATGCATTGTACTGTTCTGAAACAGTGTTGTAAATACAACTTAACCACTGATTTCTTGTTGTGTCCTCTTTTGGAAAGCCAAACAAAGTAAACAATAAAAAAAATACCCTAAGATTTACCGTAAAAACTGGCAGCTGTGGTTGCCAGAATTTTACCGTAAAAATATGGTAGCAACATTTTAGGTTTTACGGATTTAACTTAATTTTACATTTAAACACTGTACTTTTTTTAACAGATATGTTAATATACCAACCTATTATAGTACTGAAATCTGTTTTCTACCTTTGTAATAACCACCACACTGATAACCACCACAAGCAGGTGGTGATGAGAAAGCCATATAATGAACCAAAGCCACTTTTAACTGCTAACATGTACAGAATGCACACAGTGTCATTCACACAAACACTAAACAACATCATGGTAACACACATGAAACTGAAATAATGCAATAAACATTAATTTAACAACATTAGACACATCCTTTTTCACTTCCAAAAATGGTACAGTACCGTAAAATAATTGTAAATGTCCAATAGAGTGTTTGACCGTACATAGTAGGGGAACTTACCGTTGATCTATAATTTTTTCCTGTAGCATTTTTATAGTCTTTTACATCAAAATCACAATTTTTGACAGTGTAGTTTTGATTTCGCAACGAAACACAGCATCTCCACAGCATGGTGGTGGTGGCAACAGGACTACAGCGTGAATAAAATTTATGCCTTTTTTCTTTCATATACATTTGGGCAGGGTTATGCAAATCTTCCCACACAGTGACATAGATTTATAGGGGCGTGTTTGAGTCTTTTAGAACTTTTATAAAGAATATCTCTTTGGGTTTGAGACTTTAATCTTTAATCTCAATCGCAATCTTATATAAGCACAAACAGCTTGTAATACTCCAAAGACAAATGACAACATGAAATCTGACCAATTCTCACTACTAACTATTTGCTTATTAGCACACATATTTGGCTGTTTAGTAGTATTTAATCCACCCTATACCTAAACTTAACAACAACCTTACTAACTATTAATGAGCAGCAAATTACTTTATTGACTTTATTACTTTAACAATAAATATGTGTTCTCTATTCTAAAGTATTACCCCTATTTCTCAAATCTTAAGTGCAGACATCTCATGGACATGCTAGTTTCATGAATATTTTGTGAACATATCCAGAGTTTGTGTACAAAAAAAATCGTAATAGTTTTTTCCTCTTGTTTTCTATAGAAATGCTTCACGACAGCTGCACACTTTAGATTAGTTCAGTCTTTCTATCTCATAATGCTGCGGCAGATTTGTATGAGTGGTGTGGGATCTCAAAGCGTGTTGACTCCGGGCTAAACAGCTGTCTATATTCATGAGATCCTCATTCTCCACAGCTGCATCATCATAAACAGTCACCTTTTCCATTATTCAAGCCCACAAGATCTTCCTCTGAATTTACAGGATGTCTCTTGTCTCTTTCAGAAGAAAATTGTGCTTTTCTTGCAGGTCTGTGAGATAAGCAAAACACACAGCGGGGATGCATGTGTAATCTAACGGGTGATGTTCATGCATTTTACGCTGATGAATAGCTTAGGATACGAGTCAGATGTTCAAAGATCTAACATTTTTTCCCATGTTGGATTATAGCAGTGCTGACTCCAAAATATTTCCAGTCACTGCAGTCGTGTTGTTGCGATACACAGATTTTGCATTCAGTGGTGGCTTGTGTCAGATGCTAAGAAATGAATATTTTCTTGCATGTCTGAACAAACACTATTAGATAAAGAACAAAAGCTCAGATCAATAAATGGTAATCAAGTCTTTTACAGCTGCTGCTTCTTGCAGCTGTAAAAGGCTAGTGAGATGTGAATATGGGTCTGGTGATGTGATAGACTGTCAATACAGGAACAGACTTTAGTGTCTCGGAAACCAGTAAATAGGTAGCTATTCAGTTTGCACTTCTATTATTCAAGCTGGGTTATACACAGCTATTCTGTTACAGTGCTCGCAAGGCAGCACTGTATTGATATTTTTCAAACATTCTGGTTAGGTTTTTTTTCTAAACTCGTAAACATAAGTATTACACTTCTGCAATAAATTCATCCCGAACCATTAAATGTGGAGACTCTATTCAAAATTCATAATTCCAGGCTTATGTGTGGCATTCTCCTTTTTTGTCATTTTTATTCATTTTAAGAAATATATATTTTTTTTTAAATACATTGATTTTACACCAAGGACAGTGACTATAACGATAACAATAGCTATAAAGTTTTAATAATCAAGTTGTGTTTACGAGAAAGCCCACACTACACACTTTCAGAACTTTTTTCACGATGATGAACAATAAAAACATTGCCAATCAGAATCCACCTAAGCATTTAAAGGAGCACACACGTATAATACTAACAGAACTAATATACAGTTAGGTCAATTGTATTTTAAAAAACCTTGCAGAATCTACAAAATGTAAGTATTTATTATTTTTAGTGTTTTTAGTCTTTTAATAACTTCTGTAGTTTTAAGCTTTGTCTTAGAATTTAGAATTTTATATAATTTAGTGTTTGATAATATTAGGCTATATTTTCTTGCTGAAGGCAGGTAGCTAGCCTATATGAAATGAGTTATAATGGGTTTATGTGAAGTTTGTGTCAAGTTCACTTAAATTATAAGTTATTTTTTAAAGTCTAATAAATGTTAAAGTGATAACTCTGAATTATACTGTAATATTGAATGGTTAAATATTAGGAAAAAAATAGAGACATCATTCCATCATTTGGAATCAGTGATACTTGCATTCAGTCATAAAAAAAGATGACATTAATCAAATATTAAAAATATACATTTGTTAAGTTGTTTCTACATTATTTGAAGCATGAATGTGAAATTATTGCAATATAAAATGAATTTAAAACTTTAATGTCAGGTAGGATTAATCGCGATTCATTTCAGGAAAGTGTGTGATTAATTAGGTAAAAAAAAATTTTATCGATTGACACCACTAATATTTTGGCAAAATAAGAAAAAAGTACACATCTTCATTCTGTTCAAAGGTTTACACCCCTGTCTCTTAATGCATTGTTTTTACTTCTGGAGCATCATGTGTTTGAACCTTCCCTCAGTTGTCCTCAGTGTGAAAAGATGGATGTCAAAATCATACAGTCATTGTTAAAAAGGGTTCAAATTCACAAAAATGCTGAAAAACCAAAGAATTTGCGGGACCTGAAAGATTTTTCTGAAGAAGAGCAGGCAGTTTAACTGTAAGGGACTCATGAACAAAACTGAGGGGAAAAAAAACAGCTGTGGATCAGTCAGGTAACAACACAATATTAAGAATCAAGTCATTTTTATAAACTATTATTTTCTCTTGTGGACTTGTCAGTACTAAATAGCCCTCTTATTTTGGCAAAATAATTAATATTTTGCAGATTCTGCAAGGTGTAGGTAAACTTTTGACCTCAACTGTAGTTATCTTTAGGCCTATAGTTTGAATGCACCTTTATACTGACATCTTTCTCTTGTGAACAGTTCAGTTATGTTCAACAAAACTGTTGAATAAATGATTCAGTAACTCCCAACATTATAAAAACATTCATTAATTACAAATAACATCAAAAGCACATGCCAAAAATGTTATTCTCTCAACATCACGTGAACATATACAAAAGAGGAAAGTTTTAAGAATGTTCATAAACATTATTTTAAGAACGGTTTGTCCTAACATTTACACAACTTTAGAATAATGTTAGTGTAAGTTATGGGAACATTCCCTAGTAGCTAAGTAACTATAAATATAGCAGCGTCAACACCAACAGATTATAACCTTTTTATTCCAAACGTGCATTCTACATTTTAAAAGCTTATTTGCGGTTGAGTGAACTCTGATTGGCTGTCAGTTGTTTTATCATTTATCAGTTTAAAAAAAAAAATCTGATGTGGTTCCAACAATATTACAGCTGTGGTGTGGATATTCCTACGCTAAGTTGTTTTAATGTGTTAGCCTTCTGGTTCATAAGCCACCATGGGGAAATACGGCAGAAAGACACACCAATTTGCAATAACAAGCAACAAAACAAGCTGTTTTGTACAGCTAAAAAAAACAGCTGGAAGCAGATGAGACCGGAAGCCAGACACATGAAATTTACAAATGGCTGCGTCGTACAGGTCCCACTGAACATAATAAATTTATATTTTTGGTAAACTTCCTAAAAAAGATTAAAATCACTAAGATAAATCAAAATCTAATGCAAATGCTAATCTAGTTTCTGCATCTCTTTCCATTCTATTCCATTCTATCATTTAGCACAACTGTAAATACCACTTATTTATCTGCTTCTTCAACTTTTTTTTTTCCTTTGATTTCTGCTTCTTTGACTTCTGCTATGGGTTTTGCTTTTTCAACTATTTCTTCGACTTCTGTTTCTTCAACTTCTTCGACTTTTTTTTTTTAATTCTTCGACTTATACTTTGACCTGCTATGGGTTCTGCTTTTTTCTCCTTTTTTTTCAGTTTCTGTTTCTTCGACTTCTTCTGTGGCTTCTACTTCTTTGACTTTTTTTTTCTCCAATTTATTTTTTCTTCTACTTCTACTTTGACTTCTGCTACGGGTTCTGGCTTTTCACTTTTTTTTTCTTCGATTCTGAATCTCATGCTGTTTTTATTGTCTCTGTGTTGTTGTTGTTGTTGTTGTTGTCTCTGTGTACTGGAAGCTAATGACACAAAAATAAATTCCTTGTATGCGTAAGCATACTTGGTAATAAAGCTCTTTCTGATTCTGATTTAAAGTTTTCTTTTCAGATCCTGCCATCTGCTGATGAACATTAATAGTACAATGGTTTCGTTTTTGATTTGTATGTTTAAAAAAAAGTCGTGCGTGTTTTAAAGCTTTGTTTATCTGAGCTCATGAGCACAATTTTCAAAGTTTCATCACTTCTCCACATATATTACTCAGATCTTGACTGACTGCCAGAACGCTGTGCCGTGGTTTTTATACTGATGGTCGTCCTCGCGCCGCAATGCATTGTGGGATCGCTCTCCGTGTTTGCCTCAGTTGATCAAGATGGCCGCGAATATTTTGTGGAGGGGTTGGAGTTGAATACACGCCGCACTCGGAGCGATTGTGATGTTGAGAGACCAGATTCATTCGTCTGCATCAGAACATCTTCAGAAGTAAGCTGTCAAAACATTAATCACGCTTCTCCAACCCCGATCGCGCATGATCGAAGCTGTAATAAGCGCTGTTAGGCCAGTTAGCCGCGCTGCTAACGGCTCCGTAGAGGGACGGAGGGGGTTTCTAGTAAACAAGCGAAATCTATGTCGCCCCGATATCCTAAGTACTCCCTCGCTTTTGATTACGCAACAACAACCGCTGAGCAAAATTCGCCCGTGTCTTTGAAATCTAAGACCGTGGTTAGCTGCAGCTAGGCTAACTGGTTACTCAGCTCTTTTCTGCTATTACTCCCTATGACAGTTACTGCAAGGTTATACGATTTGCAGCTCTCACTCTGCCTTAAGCGCACCGATCATTAACACACTTCCTTCAAGACCATTAGGTCTGTATTCGTTTGTTTTAAAATGAACTACAGGAGATTGTATATGTGTGTGTGCAAGGCTGAAGTTGTTTGTGCACTGTCATACCCCCTGCCTGCCCCTCTGCGGCCTCACCTCCTTCTGCTCGGGGTAAACGTCTGTTTACCGGTACACAGGATGTTTTCGTTGCGAAAGCACAGTGTGTTTTTAGTTCGGGCCTCTGTTTAGGTTTATGTTGCTGCTCTTCTTGCGGTCACATGGGCTGCGTGTCAAAAACTAGTGTGCTGACTACCTAGACCGCGTTTTGAACATCATAGGGTTTCAGAATACTGTCTAGGTAGGCATCCTGCTTGGTTTGAAGACACTATCTGTGATGACATTCTGCCCCGTGATATACGTTAGGTTCGTGTTTACCCACAGTAGTGTTTCTCAATCATCCTGACCCGTTATGATCACTAGATCGTTTTTTAATTGGGAAAAGCTGTCCCTTTTATCAGACATTATGAAGTGAACTGTTCCCAGTCATCTGTGGATATTGTCTGTGCAGTAGTAAAGTTATTGATGTGTGTGAGTGACCGTTCTCTGTTCATCTGCAGGATTTCTACCTGACCACCTTTTGGTCTCTTTGAGTTCAGTGCTGCAGAAGAGTGTGATATTGGAAACTTTAAGCAAGTCTAATGTAAGTGTCTTTGTTTATACCTGTGTTAATCGACTGTTTTAACTGACTTACAAAACATAAATGTGGATTGGTAAGATTTTACTAACTCTATTCTGCAGTTTGCATTGAAGGGATAGTTCGCCAAAAAATGAAAATTATGTCATTTACTCATCCTCCACTTGTTCTTGTTTAAGTTTATTTCTTCTGCTGATATTTTGAAACGTGGGTATCCAAACAGTTGATAGTAGCTATCGTAGTTCTATTCCTGTCGTCAACTGTTTGGTTAGCAGCATTCTTCAGAACACCTTATTTTGTCTTCAACAGGCGAAAGAAATTCATACAGGTTTGGAACAACTTGAGAATGAGTAAATGATAGGGATGTAACAATATCAAAACCTCACTATACGATAATATATCTCGGTATGAAGTCCACGATACAATAATTATTGCAATATTTATATATATAAAAAAAAAAGGCAAAAACTTGGGGATTTTTTTTTTTTTTTTTTTGTATATTTTAAAGTTAAGTTCTTCTGTCTAATGCACTTTGAGAGTTCAAAATTAAGAGCTCCAACCAATGTTCTTAACTGAAAAAAAAACTCAAGTCAGAAAAAAAGTCAGTGAATTACCTTGTACCTAAACTTAAAAGGGGAGTTGTGGTATACTGTTTCATTCTAAATTACATTCACACTGGTGTTTTAGGAAGCCAAAAAAAATTGAATAGATTAATATTCCTGTGCAGTAATAGCCATATATTGTAAAACAATTGCTGTTCAATAATCAAAAATGCATATTAATTTTGCTTTGCACTGCAGTATCGAAATTACAATACTTCTAAGTTCTACACTTGCGAGAGATATTTTCAGTTTGGACTGCACTAATGTTACCTATTTAAACTGCTAGCTGTCAGAAATTCATACTGCACTTTTAAGCTTTTATTTTGACGGAAATTACAGTAGAGCTTTTATTTTGATTTTCAATTTGTATTTTTTTTGGAAAACTAGCTTCAGTGAAAACAGGCTCACAAAACACGTCTTGCTACAAATCTAGTAAAATGCTGTAATCTTCAGCTGCAAAAATAGAGCATAACTGGTGGCTGTTGCATTCCCAAATGCGTGCTAAACTCACAGCACGTGCAATAAACGAGTTTACTGGATTTACTGAGGTGTGGGAAACACTGGATCAGGAGCTGATCACCTGAATGAAGTGTGTGCTTCATTTTAAAAAGGAAAAAGGGATCGCCTTGATGAGGGATTAAGCCATATTGTGCTTTCGGTTTTAGTTTGTTTGAAAGATACTGTGCCAAAGCATAATGGCCCAAAACACAACTTTAAAGACTTTTTATGTTACAATAAGAAGTTTAAATGTGTTTTAAAAAAAACTACTCTTTTTGCCCGGAAGATCTATCGTTTCATATCGTCATGTGACCACGATGATATTGAGAGAGTTTTGCTATCACAATGCCATAATATTGATAATCCCTAGTAAGTGATGACAGAATTTTCAGTTTTAGTTGCACTGTCCCTTTAAGAAAAAGCAATTTTTGATTATCCTGAAGGTGTGGTCACATTTACCGTTGCTCTGCAGGCAAAATCCATTCATTTCAAAAGGAATCCACACAATCAGGAGTGTCACGTGAGGGTGAAAATGTTCCTCACTTTTGGTCATGTGAATTCACCACATTGACCAAAGGAAGCTGCTTGGTTTAAAAAAGCGACTTCTGTGTGAATGGTGATTTATGCATTTCTACACTAATTACACTAAAAATTAATTTTTCCATGTGCGTATTTTGGAAGTTATGTTGCTAATGTGACCACACCTTAAGGGTTTTCAGAAAGGAATAATTGCTGGTTGAAAAAAAAAAAATTCAACCAGTAATGATTACTGGTTGAAAAAAGTTATTTAAAAAGGAATAATCACTGGTTAAAAAAAGCTCCTTTTTTACTGAACGATGAGATACCAACGCAGTTCACGTTAGTATCTCGGCAGAGTTAAACAGAAGTCATGTTCACAGTAAGACACTTGGAAGTACACAAAGCCAAGCAATGAACACGACAATATGCATTGTTTTGAAAGACCTCAGTATTTTAATTTGTTGACTTGAATTAACATTTGTGACACGTAACCAGAAATTAATTCTCCTAGAAAAGTCTCATTCCAAAAAGCATAATTTACAGTTGAGGTCAAAAGTTTACATACACCTTGCAGAACATAAAAGACGTTTACATAAAGTCCACAAGAGAAAATAATAGTTGAATTTATACAAATGACCCTGTTCAAAAGTGTATATACACTTAAATCTTAATATACAGCTTTTTTTTTTTATTTAGTGATAGTTGTTCAGGAGTCCCTTGTTTATCCTGAATAGTTAAACTGTCTGCTGTTCTTCAGCAAAATCCTTCAGGTTCCACAAATTCTGTTGTTTTTCAGCATTTTTGTGTATTTGAAACCTTTCCAACAATGACTGTATGATTTTGAGATCCGTCTTTTCACACTGAGGACAACTGTGGCACTCATATGCAACTATTACAGAAGGTTCAAACACATACTGATGCTCCAAGGAGGACAAACGGTGCATTAAGTGCCAGGGGTGTAAACGTTTGAACAGAATGAAGACATGTACATTTTTCTTATTTTGCCAAAATAAGTTACATTTATCTTGATCTTCAAATTCAAAAAGTTTTCACCACCTGGCTCTTAATGCATTGTTCTGGAGCATCAGTGAACATTTGACCTTTCTGTAATAGTTGCGTATGGGTCCCTCAGTTGTCCTCAGTGTGAAAAGATGGATCTCAAAATTATGAAGTTGTTGTTGGAAAGGGTTCAAATACACAAAAATGATGAAAAACCAAAAAATTTGTGGGACCTGAAGGATTTTTCTGAAGAACAGCAGGCAGTTTTACCGTTCAGGACAAACAATGGACTCATGAACAACTATCAGTAAACAAAAAATGAACAACTATCACTAAACAACTATCACTACAAAAAAAAAGGTAACAAGACAGTATTAAGAATCAAGTGTATGTAAAATATTATTTTCTCTTGTGGACGTATATGTTAACATCTTTTATGTGAAATATCTTATTAAGGTCATGCATTTTGTATGATCCCTCTTGTTTTGGTAAAATAATTAACATTTTAAAGATTCTGCAAGGTGTATGTAAACTTTTGATCAAATATGATTTTAAACCTCCAAGAAAAGCTGACACTGTTACTGTTACTGTTCCTTTGATTATTTTTTGTAAACTGAGAGATGAGTCACTTGTTTTCAGCTTTGTTCAATATTAATTACGAAGACATAAATGTGCATTGAATGTATTCTATTGTGACAGATCAGTGCATGGTATTTTGTTTTTCCGTGCAAAAAGAATTTTGCAGGCATGGTCTAACAATGAGTAGCCGCATTATAGATATTCCAATCATTCTGTTTCAGATGAATAATTCTTTTTTTTTAAAAATTAAGTATAATGCTTGCATTTTTATCGTTTTGAATGTATTTTCATGTGCACATGTGAAAGTCAACATGTTTTGATGGCTGTTGAGAAATTCAAGTGGATGGTTTGATTAGTAGAGAAATTTTTGCATTGTTGTGAACTTATTTGTAGATTGAACCGTACTAATCCCCCTGCTGTCCTGTTTGAATGTCTGATGCAGGAAGCGAGCGGCTGCAAAGCATTTAATTGAGCGCTACTACCACCAGTTAACAGAGGGCTGTGGAAATGAGGCCTGCACGAATGAGGCTTGTGGCTCTTCTCCGGGTTTCCAGCGCATGGATAACAATGCAGCGGCCATCAAGGCCCTGGAGTTATATAAGAATAATGCCAAACTCTGTGATCCTCATCCCTCTAAGAAAGGAGCCAGTTCAGCCTTCCCGGAGAACAGTGCCAAAGGAGCTCACAACTTCTCTGCTTGCAGCAACGGGAAGATGAACCATAAGGACCTACAACCCTCAAGGGAGGACTTTAGAGGTGAATGGCATTGTCACGATTGCAGAATTAGTATTGATATTTCATGATTTGTTCGTGAACTTTTTATTTAAGAAATACAATACAAATATTAATTCTTATATGCACAGTGTAATTTTTAAACAATAAAAAAAAAGCAGTACAATTGAGAAAATAGTAAAAAAGGAATAAAAATATGAAACAACAAACACATGGCACTATAATTTTTGATAACACGAATGTGCTGTCACATACACTTTTAGAACTCAAATACTAATATGTATTTAGTATATTTACAAATTGAATTAACATTCATTAAGTATTTCTCAATTAGTTAAAATTTGTAAAGTAAATATTCAGTACTCCAATTCCAACTTTGAATTCCCTGCTATAAAAGCCTGTTTTTGCCACTGAATAAAAAAATAAAAGAAATGTAATTGCAAGTTTCAACTTCAGATTTTTTTTCCTCAGAATTGCGCAATATAAACTTGCAGTTATGACTTTTTTTTTTTCTCTAAATTTAAACTTTTTTTACTCAGAATTGTGAGATATAAAGTCAGAATTGCAAGCTATAAATGCATAATTCTTACCTTTTATGTTACAAATGTGAGTTTGTATCTTGCAATTCTGACGTTTGTTTTACAATTCAGATTTTTTCCCCTCAGAAATGTAAGATATAAACTCACAATTGTGATTATAAAGTCCAGTTCTGAGGGGAAAAAAAGACTGATCTCTTCTCAGAACTGTGTGTTTATATCTCACAGTTCAGACTTATTAACCTAACAGAATTATGAGTTTATATCTCGTAATTCTGACTTTATATCTTGAAACTGCAAAGTAAATATAAGTAAATAGAACTGCGAGAACAATTTGGACTTAAGTTAGAATTACGAGACATAAACTCACAATTCAGAGGAAAAAGTTTATATCTCGCCATTCTTTCTTTGAGAATTCCAGGTTTATGTCTCACAATTCTGACTTTACAGAAATTGTGTGATATAAACTCGCAATTGCGAGTTATTTCTAGAAATTGTCGCAATTACCCTTTTTTTTTTATTATTATTCAGTGGCAGAAATGGGCTTTCATACCCTTTTGACTTATTCTGAAGAGAAAAAAAAAGTCTTTCACACTGTGAAGGTGGGGAAAAAAGCAAGTTTAACATAAAAAAACAGCTTTACTGATGAAAAGCTAATGTTTCTTTTAAAACATGGTCATCTTCCTGAATCCAATTTCAAAATACTTTCTGAATCAAACATTTGACTTGCCACACAAATATTTAAGTATTCTTTACCATGTTCTTCGGCAGATCTGAATTACTTGACAGAGGAGAAGGTGTACGAAATCCTGAGCCTCTGCAGTGAGACCGAGGACTATTCTCCTCTAATCCGTGTCATCGGTAGGGTTTTCTCAAGCGCAGAGAGTCTAGTCCAAAGCTTCCGCAAAGCGAAACAACACACCAAGGAAGAGCTCAAGTCCCTTCAGGCAAAGGATGAGGACAAAGATGAAGATGAGAAAGAAACAGCCTCTGGTTCATCCACAGCCATGGAGGTGGAACCCGAAGCCTCTGCGTCAAGTGGAGACGGATCGTCTCATGGAGAAAACAACGTCCAAAAGTTGGGTCCCGTAGAAGTTTCTGTAGACATTGAGGCTGTAAGAAGAGTGTACGACAGACTATTATCGAATGAGAAGATCGAAGCAGCATTCCTCAACGCGTTAGTCTACCTGTCGCCCAACGTAGAGTGTGACCTCACCTACCACAACGTGTACGCTGCCGACCCTAATTACCTGAACGTCTTCATCATCGTCATGGAGAACAGTAACCTCCACAGTCCAGAATACTTAGAAATCGCCCTGCCGCAATTCTGCAAGGCAATGAGCAAGCTACCTCTTCCAGCTCTGGCCAAGCTTGCACGGTTGTGGTCGCAGTACGGCGCAGACCAGATCAGACGTCTGGTCGAGACTTTCCAGCAGCTTATCACCTACACGGTCATCAGCAACGAGTTCAGCAGCGACAACCTGGTTAATGAGGATGATGGTGTGGTGGCAGCCACCAAGTGCTTGAAAATCGTCTACTATGCAAATGTGTTGGGCGGCGACCTAGACGTGGATCACAACGAGGAGGAGGACGACGAACCGATTCCGGAGTCCAGTGAACTGACCCTGCAGGAGCTGCTCGGCGAGGAACGACGCAATAAGAAAGGCCCTCGGGTGGATCCGCTGGAGACCGAACTGGGAATTCGTGCCTCAGACTGTCGGAAACCCCTCATCCCCTTCGAGGAGTTTATCAACGAACCGCTCAATGAGGTGCTGGAAATGGACAAAGACTACACCTTCTTCAAGGTGGAGACAGAAAGCAAGTTCTCCTTTATGACCTGCCCATTCATTCTTAACGCTGTGACTAAGAATCTAGGCCTGTACTACGACAACCGGATTCGGATGTACAGTGAGCGCAGGATTACTGCCCTCTACAGTTTGGTCCAGGGACAACAGCTGAACCCTTACCTGCGACTCAAAGTGCGCAGAGACCACATCATAGATGATGCTCTTGTTAGGGTAGGTCCCGAAGAGAGATATTTCATAGAAGTATGTGACCCTGGACCACAAGACCAGTCATAAGTAGCATGCGTATATTTGTAGCCACCAATACATTGTAAGGGGCAAAAGGTTACATTAAGATATTTTGAAAGTTTCCTAACATATATCAAAATTAAATTTTTGATTGGTAATATGCATTGAGAAGAACTTAAATTGGACAGTATAAAATATTTAGATTTTTTTGCACCCTCAGATTCCAGATGTTCAAATTATCTCAGACAAATATTGTCCTATCCTAACAAACCATACATCAATGGACAGCTTTTTAATCAGATGATGTAAAAATTTCAATTTAAAAAAATTACCCTTATGACTGGTTTTGTGGTCCAGGGTCAAATATATTTGAGTGATTTCTTGTGTCATTTGTCATTTGTAAAATCATTTGTGACGATTGTGTGATTGGTTTTAGTTGGAAATGATTGCTATGGAAAACCCAGCAGACCTGAAGAAACAGCTGTATGTGGAGTTTGAGGGGGAGCAAGGAGTAGATGAAGGAGGAGTATCCAAAGAGTTCTTTCAACTGGTTGTAGAGGAGATCTTTAACCCAGATATAGGTAATTATCAGTAATTATTCCTACTTGATTTATTTAAAGGAATAGTTAATTAAAAAATGTAAATTCTGTGATTAATTACTCACACTCGTGTCGTTCCAAACCCATAAGCCCTTCATCTTCAGAACACAAATTAAGATGTTTTTGATGAAATCCGAGAGCTTCCGAGCCTGCATAGACAGCAACTTGTTTTCAACAAGTATTCTTGTGGCTTCATAACATTATGGTTGAACCACTGATGTCACATGGATTTTTTTAATGATGCTCTTGCTACTTTACTTGGCCTCGTTGCGTCGCTGCCTATGCAGGGACAAAAAGCTGTCGGATTTCATCAAAAATATCTTCATTTGTGTTCCAAAGGTGAACAAATGTCTTGGAGGTTTGGAACGACATGAGGGTGAGTAATTAATGACAATTTACATTTTTGGGTAAGCTATCTCTTTAATAAACCTATTGGCTTTCATGTACTTGTCCTAATGTGACACTTAATCAGTTCAGTTTATATTTATTGATACTGGAAAGCCTAATGCGCTATTTGTATGCACTAGTAGGCTTAATGTTCCTCTCAGAACTTATTGATATTGATGATCTTATTGATTCAATGAGTATGAGATGAGAATCTGTAATGCGCTCTTGTCTTACACTTTTTTTTTCTGTTTTACCCACAGGAATGTTTACCTATGATGAAAGCACAAAACTTTTCTGGTTCAACCCTTCCTCTTTTGAAAATGAAGGCCAGTTCACCTTGATAGGCATCGTCCTGGGCTTAGCTATCTACAATAACTGCATTCTCGATGTGCACTTCCCTATGGTGGTTTACAGAAAACTAATGGGAAAGAAAGGAACATTTAGAGACCTTGCAGACTCTCATCCGGTAATACCTGCTTACATTTATTTTTGTTATTCAGCGTTCCTAGTCTAACATTTTTATTTTTTTAGAACTTAAATAACACCAAGATTACATTAGCATTATCATGTGAAAGTTGAGGTAAGATAGTTTTTTGTTTTGTTTTTGAAAGAAATTTCTTATGCTCACCACGTCTTAATTTATTTGATCAAACATTTAAGGGAAATTAAAATTTAAAATGGTATTTTTGGGGATGGTTCACCCAAAAGGGAGAATTCTGTTATTAATTACTTACCATCATGTTGTTCCAAACTGTAAGACTTTCGTTTATCTTCAGAACACAAATTAAGATATATTTGATTAAATCCAAGAGCTTTCTGACCCTGCATAATCAGCAATGCAACTGACACATTCAAGGCCCAGAAAGGTAGGAAGGACATGGTTAAAATAGTTCATGTGACAGTGTTTCAACGTTAATTTAATGAAGTTATGAGAGAACTTTTTGTATCCACTAACAGCAAAAATAACTTTATTCAACAATGCACGGGACTGACATGGAAGAGAAGAAGTTGTTAAATAAACTGAGTTTCTGGTAGTGTTGGGCAATATGCTCAATTTTCATATCGTCCTATCGTCAGCCTTTGAGATCGCCAATACACGATACTATCGTGCTACTTTATTTAATTATCCATGTACTAAATTCCTTATTTGTTTTGTAAGGGTAGTCTCGTTAATGGGCAAGTTGCGTATGAGCGCTGAACGCCTGAGTGGTTCCAGTTTACTTTCGGTTTCATTCTCTGCTATCCGATATCTTAAGTGAGTGGTAGGCTAAATGTGCGTGCATGAATGTAAATCAATTTTTCTTTCTTTACCCGTCATACCGCTGCATGTCTGATTGTTGTGATTACTCCATACTGTAGTTCAGTTCATATAGAATGTGGAGAAGTGATGCACGTGAATAAGGAGCTAAGAACCGTGGGAAGCGGCGCATTTTAAGGTGGAACGGATAGCGTCAATAAGAAGCTGCGAATAAGAAGCTGGATTCAGCCTCCTCGCATATGTTTAGCGCTATTTTATCTCATCATATTTCTAATTAACGCACATACAGATGTTACTGAGGTGAATGTTTATGTTTACTATATGGACATATTCTGATCGTATTTGTTTGTTTCAGCCTAAACCACATCGGTGATCCTAATGAATGTGCAGTGCTGGATAATATAATGCTTATATTTCCTGTTATTTTAAAAAGCAGCTACAGAAAACGAGCAAAGAACATTTGTCAAAGAACATCACTAGCTTTGTCTAGAAGGAGTTTATGCATTTTAAAAAACACTTGCGTTATACTCAGTAAAGCTATCTACACTATATGATGAATAAATCTCTTACCCCTTATTTTCACTGTACACGTCTGCGGCACGTTACGGCTCTGACGCCCCGCGGCAAGTTTCTGAAGCATCCTAGAAGCGGTTCTCCGCACTGCTTAGCTAAATATAAGCGCCTAGTCTATTTTTGACAGATAATAATAATAATCGTCTTGCTATCGTCAAGGGCATCCGCAACAGACGATATCTTTGACTATCGTCTATCGGCACAACCCTAGTTTCTGGGCCTTGAACATGTCAGTTGTATTGCTGTCTATGCAGGGTCAGAAAGCTCTCAGATTTCAGCAAAAATATCTTGATTTGTGTTCCAAAGATGAGCAAAGGTCTTATAGGTTTGGAACAACATAAGGGTGAGTAATTAATAACAACTTTAATTTTTGGATGAACTATCCTTTTAATTGTAGATTAAAATCCTGCAAAATCCAACAAGACTTTACGTAATGCCTTTCCAAAAAAAAAGCACATTCTACGTTAACATGGCTTTAGATTAATGATAAAGGGTTTTTTGGCTTGAAACGTAAGCTAATTTTTTTCCACAGCATTTCAGCTTCATGTTGTACATTGACAATGAGATTATGTATTTACAAAGAGCAACATTTCAGCTTTATTGCAAGTGGGAGTGGAAGTCCTGTTCTCATATTAGAGGCTGCATATGTTTGTACAGGATACAGGCGGATTTAGGGCATAGATTGTCTGGGAGGAGATTTAAGCAGGTACATCAGCACTTTAGTAGCAGACCCTGTCATTATGGCTTTAGCACACGGTGACTGCTCATCAAAATATTTGGAGCGAGTTGATTCTTGCTCTGTCATATGGCAATTATTAGATAGTGAGGATTAGCAGAAAACCTAGTCGTTTCAGTGCATCTCTAGAGGAAACCATGATGTGTATTCTCTGTAATCTGTTTCTTCAGGTTCTTTATCAGAGTCTGAAGGACCTAATGGAGTATGAAGGTAATGTGGAAGAAGACATGATGATTACCTTCCAGATCTCACAAACAGACCTGTTTGGAAACCCACTAATGTATGATTTAAAAGAAGGAGGAGATAAAATCCCGGTTACCAATGAAAACAGAAAGGTTAGTCCACTTTCAGTAATGTCTGGCATTCAACATTTAAAAACACGAACTTGCTCATATCTGCCAGTATACACATAACACAAACTGGGTCTCTGCAGGATTTTGTGGCGCTCTATGCAGAGTACATGCTGAACAAAAGTGTGGAAAAACAGTTCAAGGCTTTCCGAAGAGGATTCCACATGGTCACTAATGAATCTCCGCTGAAGTATCTGTTTCGACCGGAGGAAATTGAGCTGCTTATATGTGGTAGCAGGGTACGTTGGCTACAGATTGTTACCTGCTTCCAGGCTGTTCTTACACAATAAACCCATAACTTTGTTTTTTTGTCATGCAGAATCTTGACTTCCAAGCACTTGAAGAGAGTACAGAATATGATGGTGGATACAACAAAGACTCTTGCATTATTAAGTATGTGGATGCTTATTAAAATAATTACATTATGTATATCAAAATTTTTTGTTGTGTAGGTAGTTTTCTCTATTATGTAAATGTAGTGATCATCTGATATTTTGCCATTTGAAGTTATTAGCAGATTGTTTCTCCAGTTACAAAGCCATGCCAATGGATATTAAATATTCTGTTTTCAGGTAGTAATTGTATTTCAGGACTAAATTAATCATTTTTATTTTGTCTCTGTCGTTTATGGGCATTATTACACATCAGCCATCTTGCTTTCCAGATACTCACATCAGCATTTACAAGCACAATATCAGGCAACCAGTTGTAGATACTACCATCTATGTGAAATTAATTGTATAATTTTTATTTTTTTTATTTTTGATACTCATCAGGGATTTCTGGGAGACTGTGCACTCATTTGGGCAGGAGCAGAAGAGACTGTTTCTTCAGTTCACCACTGGCACAGATAGAGCTCCAGTTGGAGGTTTAGGCAAACTCAAGATGATTATTGCCAAAAATGGCCCTGACTCAGACAGGTAAACTCGTACTGCCTCTCTACACTTTCGCTCATTGATGAGTTCAGTTTTTTTGACATCATACCTTGTTATAATTGTTGTATGATTATGCATCAGATTGATTAAATCTTGAACAGCGAACTCGTTTTTACTTTGAAAAATGTGAGACGTGGGAAGTGGAATGGAGATAAAAATCCAAGGTCTTAAGATACTTTTCCTTTTAATCTGGAGTTCTGTTAACCTGACGTGGAATTATAAAAATGTGGCACTTGCGCGTGAGATGCTGCAAACGTTGCGAGGGCAGCTAGTTTACATACAGAAACAGATCTATTTTACATAGAAAAACTAGAAAAGTAGTGCAGTGGAATGAACCTATGGAAGCTTGTTTCCACCACTGAATAAAAAAATGTAGTGTTAAAAAATAAAAAAGTACCTTATAAATAAAAAGGTATTTGTGAGTTTTTCTTACAATTCTGAATTTTTTTCTTGCAGTTTTGACTCTTTTTCTTTATAACACACATCTGCAAATTAAGTCAGAATTGTGACGTATAAAATAGCAATTCTGAGAACATGTCAGTCTTTTCCCCGCTCAGAATTGGAACATAACTCACAGTAAGTAGCTTGCAAGTTTGTATCTCATAATTTTGAGAGAGAAATTCGAATTGTGGGGAAATTTCCTCACAGAAATTATTTAGAAATTAGTTTTTACATCCCAATATTGATATCTCACAATTGGAAAAAGTCAGAATTGCGAGTTTATATGAGTCAGAATTGTGAGATAAGTCACGATTACCTTTTTTTTTTTTCTCTTTTTCAGTGGTGGAAAAGGGCTTCCATATAAATCTGCTGCTTAGTGTTTTTTTTTTGTTTTGTTTTTGTTTTTTTTGTTTTTTTTAAACAACTACCATAGTTATGTAAGATTTTTCATGTTTTTTAAAGAAATATCTTCTGCTCACCAAGCCTGCATTTATTTGAAATACAGCAAAAACAGTAACATTTTGAAATATTTTTACTAAATAAATAATTTCTATTGAATATATTTTAAAATGTAATTTATTCCTGTGATTTCAAAGCTGAATTTTTAGCATCATTACTCCAGTCACATGATCCTTCCGAAATTATTCTAATATTCTGATTTGCTGCTCAAAAAACATTTTTTATTATTATTATTATTATTATTATTATTATTATTATTTTGTTGAAAACAGCTGAGTATATTTTTTTTCAGGTTTCTTTCTTTCAGAAGACAAGCATCTGAAATTATCTGAATTTCTTTACCCAAAAAAGAAAAAAAAAATATACTGACTCTAAACTTTTGAACGGTATAGTGTATAATGTTACAAAAGCGTTTTATTTCAGATAAACGCTGATCTTTGGATCTTTCTATTCAACAAAGAATCCTAAAAAAAAAAATACTCAACTGTTTTAAATATTGATGATAATAAATGTATCTTGAACAGCAAATCAGCATATTAGAATGATTTTTGAAGGATCATGTGACACTAAAGACTGGATTAATGATGCTGGAAATGTAGCTTTGGTCATAGGAATAAATTTCACTTTAAAATATATTCAAATAGAAAACATTTTAAAATAGTAAAAATAATTCAGTTTTACTGCTTTTGTTGTATTTTGGATCTAATAAATGCAGGCTTGGTGAGAAGAAAAGACTTGCTTAAAAAACATTTAAAAATCGTACTATTCAGAAACTTTTGACTCGTAGTGTATTTATAAGTTGCAATTGTGTATTACATTCTTATTACTAACATTCAAACACACGTGTGTAACTACAGTTTTACCACAGTAGTACATCTATATACATCTCTACAGAAATAAAGTCTGCTTAAAGTAATACACTCAATTCTTTTCCTCCTATGGTCAGGTTACCCACCTCTCATACTTGCTTCAATGTGCTGCTCCTCCCTGAATACTCCACCAAGGAGAAACTTAGAGAGAGACTCCTTAAAGCCATCACTTACGCCAAAGGCTTCGGCATGCTCTGAGGCACCAGGATCCGCAAAAGAACTCACTCGCCCTCAGAGGTCTCATTTGTGCGTCAAAGGAGAATTCAGCTACATCGACAACTAAAAGTAAATATCAAGTTTAAATGTAAGGCAACGTGAAATGGGGTAAAATGGGAAAGTTCTGGTGACCGTGTGCCTGTGCCTAAATAGTAGATAAAACCACACTGGACTCTTGGCTCTCTCTCTCCCTCTTATGTAAGTGTTAAGGTTCCCTTTTTGTATGCACTGAGATAATAGCGTTATTTATTTTAAGGGATGAAATCTCTTGTCATGTCTGCCAGGAAAATCCACTCACTTTTTGCTTTCGTAGTCATAAAAAGGAGAGACGGTTAGACGTTTTCAACACCCGCAGGACTGATCACCATCTATACTTAACAAGATCAAAGGGAGGAAGTGGAACTTTATTGATGTATTATGGTTGAACTGTGAAAGTGCACTTAACTCAATATTCAGAATGTGTTTTTTTTCTTCTTCTTTTTGGGTCTGCCCTTTGACATTTTTTGGCTTGTGTTTCATAGGTCTTCCCTAGTCCGTTTGCATTTGCAGCAATGCTTTCAAAGGTACAGAGCAGCTCCAGTCTCAATTTCATGTCCAGGAATCTGTATTTATTGAGGAATTGTTTGTAATGCCGCTTGGCGAGTCGTGCTGCTCTTTTATGGCCAGTGTTCTGCATTTCGCTTCAGAGCCGACTCTTTTTCTCTCGCACAGAATTGATCTGTTTGCTAAAATCAATCCACGCTCATGGTGCACTCCTGACAAAAACGAGTAGTGTTACAAAAGAGAGATCTAACCCTTCCCATAAACCTCTCTCAAAGGCTTCCTACAAGTGTTTTGTTTTGTTATCTGTCTTGTTTTAATTCAGGATGGCAGACTTTTAGTCGGTGAATGCTAATTGACAGTGCCCCATGAAGAAACTGTATCTGTTTTAGTTGCTCTTTTTTGCTCTGCACAGTGTCTGGCCCTATACTGTTGGATGAAAATGAGGGGAAATTGGCACAAATTGTACCACTATCTTGTTGTGCCAAACATTTATGCTGAGAATCGCCGCTCCGGTTTGTCCAGGCGTAGCTGGAAACCCACTTTAGCGATGCCCTCTACACTTTTTGTTTTTCCTTTACCCTCTTGCATATTAAATGTGACTGTGGTTTGTTCCACTGCTGATGGCGCTAACATAAAAGGGGGAAACAGAACTTGATATTGAGAATGACAACATTTGATTGTTTAAAGTTATTCTTAAATAAATTCAAAACTGAAAAACAAACCAAGTGTGGAAATGTGATGAAAACATTGTGATTTCAGCTTTTGGGTCTTTTGTGGTGTCTCACAATTCAGAAGTTTACACACAACCATTTATAATAAATGAAAAATGCACACAAAAGTAACAAATATGTCTGTTTCAACATGTTCAAAATCATATCAAAGGCAAAATACTTAACGTTAGTTGAGCTTTTAATAAACTACGATTTTACTTACTTTAGGATTCAGCCTGGTGTTTGGCATCACACTTGTACTTAGTTTATTTTTTACTCCGTTTCCTCTGAGGAGGCAAGGGAGGTAGTGTCTCCTCAAAATATTGGATGAGAAACAAATCGTACAAAAATTAAACAACGCCAATATTACAAAATATAACATTAAATCGTTTATACATCAGCGACACCAGCAGGTAAGTTACAGCGGGAATCCGCGTCTCAACAACGCTGAGATTCATCGCAATTGACCAATTTCACACTTCCGGGTTTTTGGCTTCCGGCGTGGCTGCATGCAGGGTAAAAGTATTTCCGGTAACAGTGATTGCCAAGTCTAAGGAGCACCCGCTCGGGCATCAATGTCTTTGCAAAAATTAAATCTCATGTAAATGTTTAAACCGTCTTGGTCATTTATTGGTGAGACTACAAAGTTTTATTTCAGAACTAAATTTCAGCACTAATTAGAAGTGACGACGCGTATATTCGGTTATATTGTCCGTGTCTATTTGGTGCAGCAGTGCGCATTGTCGCACTCCATGTAAAAAACTGTTTTTGGCGATGTGCTGGAGAAATCGACCGACAGCTCTGATCCTCCGATTTGCGAAAGAGGACCACTCGATCCCTGGATGCGTTTTTGCATTTCTTTCTGGATATATGGATCATAAACAGCACTTCTGTCATCTCGCAATGATGGTTCACTCACATTTTCTCCGCTCGTTATCATCTTCCCTTACGAAAATTAACCATGGTTTTATTATAGTAAAAGCAGGTTTGTTTTATTACTATTTGCATAACCACACAAATCAGATAAACAAAACAACAAAACCATGGAATAACTGCAATAACTGCCGTTTTGGTTTGATTCGTAGTTAATTTTAGTAAGGGCTAGGTCTGTAATATGCACAGCATTAACAAACCTATTAGTACTTTGTTGTATATTTAGTTAATAAATATATTAACTAATTCAACTGATGTAGCTATACAATGAGGTATTGGAAATAAATGTCTTATTTATTTTAGTCTCTCAGATATAGTTATAATGTGCGATTAATACATGGTCAACAGTTTCAGCGTTTCATTAGGTTGAGATAATCTACATATTGTTGTGACTTTTTTAAAGTTACTCATGCGTTTTTAAAATACAGGCAATAGCATTTATTCGCGCAACATTATAGCCCACATTAAAGCATATTATAACTCATTCTGACACTGAATTTATATATTTGTTCCTATGTGTAACGGTGCATACGTACTTAGAATTTCGTTTTTACATAAATTAGGCATATAAATAAATGCTTGTCATTATTAAAACGAGCAAGGGAATTGTTGAATGAGCCTATATATAGGACAGCTGGTGAAATAAAACTACCCACCAGTAAATTCTAGAAAGATCTGAGCGGCCATATAAGCTACAAATAAATTTATTTGTAGATTATATAACAACAACTTGGAAAACAGACAAAATAGAAAGGGTAAGAGACGAAATTTGAGACAAGAGCATACAACATAATGTCCGCAGACCGCTAGCGGAACTATATTTACCCTGCGTCACGTGATTTCCGATTCTTGTGAAAAAGGCCAATATGATTGGATATGACTGGTTATGTTCGTTTGTGATTGGTTCATGCGACAAATCCCGCCTCTTGTGTTCGTGCGCGTTCCGCGTTCACGAATCAGTCTAAATGAAGAATAAAATGGCGTGAATGGGAAGACGAATTCAAAAAAGTAAGTAAATAACTCACACACCTAAATAAAGCCCCTTTGTTGCGTCAAAATAAGACGTAAAGTTTTATAAAAACATGATCTGTGAGAGTTTTAGTGAGTAAGCAACTTGGTGAAATTTTATGTAAGGTTAAAATATCTATCTGTGACCAATATTTACCAAGCTTTGATGACTGATGATCCGAAAAATTCAAAAATGGTTAAAAGTTAACTATTAAAAATAATAGCTTAACATGAGTTCACAAATAAAACACTAAGTTAACTTCATTTTTATATAAAAATATTAGACAGACTGTTTCACCTTTTCTATACCAGATAACGTTACGGTTTGTGGTCCCTAACATAACAGACACCTGTAACAATACATACTCTAATAATCTTCTGGTTTACATAGTCCAAATAAATATGACTTCTAAATGAAACACACTTAACAAACAACATTTGTTAAAATGTTTATTAAAGAACATATTTGGGTATAGATAGAATACTAAAATGTTTTGGCTTCTGTCTGGGATGATTTTAACCTTGTCCATTAAGTCGTCAAGTTGTTGTTTTTGCGAGCAACGCTATTAGTCGTATTACTGAAATAACGTTATTGTTTAATGAGCAGAATCAGAACATTATCGAAGAATCTATATATTAATTTAGAATATATGTTCTCATACTTATGCCAAATGAACAATTACAGTATTATTATTTTTTACATAAACCCCAGAGATTCACTGCTGTTCAAAAAAAAAAAAAAAAAAAATAGTACCTTAATTCCGAAATGATGAATTAAATAAATGTAAATACCCCCAAAAATAATTGATCATAATAAGAAATGTTTCTTGCACACCAAATCAGCATACTACAATGATTTCTTAAGGATCATGTTACATGGCAAAACTGGGGTAATGATGCTGAAAATTCCACTTTCCCATCACAGGAATAAATTTAGTTTTAAAGTAAATTTAAATAGAAAACTGTTATTATAAATTGTAATAATTTTTCAGGATATTACTGTTTTTACTGTATTTACTATTTAAAAAAAAAAAAACAGCCTGGGTGAGCATAAGAAACGTCTTTTAAACATTAAAACATTTGAACGGTAATGTTTCTCTCCTGCGTAGTCATCTGAGCTGTTCTTACTGCACATATTGAATAAATACAACATCAGCGTTACATTTCAACACATGTATATGGCAATTAGTACAATGTTGTCATATGTAAAACTTATAAATAGATAAGTATAAACAGTTTAAAAGTAATGTACTATATAAAGAAATATGTACATGGATAGGAAACCCCATTAACCCCAGTGTCTATGCTGTTAACTATTTTTTCTTCTCCTCTTCTTTTTTGTCCTCAACAACCTCTGACAGATCTTCCACCCGTAGTGTTTTCACTTTGCTCTCCATGTTGGAGATCCTCTGTTTCATCTTACTCTGGTAGGATGTGTATTCTGCCATTAGCTTGGCAAATTTGCCAGTCATGACTTCAAGGTTGCTCTCCAGGCGATGAATCTTGTCTTCCAGATCTTTGGGATCAGCACCAGCGCTTGCAACCGCCTCATCAAGAAGATTGTCTTTCCTCAAAATGGCCTTTCCTTTCTCCTCCAAGGCTTTTTTGGCATCTGGGTATTCAGTAAGCGCCTCCACGAGGTCATCTTTAGAGAGCGCGAAGAGGTCAGAATAGCCGACGCTACGAATGTTTGCCGTTCGTCTGTTTCCGGCTTTACTGCCTTTGATTCCAAGAATACTGATTTCTCCGAAGTACGCGCCATCGCTGAGTACTACAAACTGCGTGACGCCATCATCAGCCACTACGGCAAGCTTTCCTTCTTTGATGATGTACATTTCCCGGCCAATGTCACCCTTTTTACATATGTAATCTCCAGGACTGAACACTTGAGGTTGCAGCTTCAACACCAACTCAATAAGAAGTCCAGCTTCACAATCCTGGAAGATTCGTACCTTCTTCAGTGTATCCAAATGGACGTTGATGGCTATCTCAGCTTTGAGCTTGTCTGGGAGATTCTTCAGGACTTCTTTCTCATCACAAGTTTTCTTTTCCGTCCAAAGGTAGTCAAACCATTTGATGACCCTGGCCTCCAGATCTTTGCTGACCTTACGGAACTGCATGTACTGCTTGATGGAGTCGATCTTGGCTTGAAATTCAGCACGGGAAGCGTTCATATTGGAGATCATGGCGCCGACGTTACCGACGATGGTAGCAAAAATCAACACTCCGATGAGGAAGTCCATAACGACAAATAAGTATTCAATGTCTTTAACCGGAGGAGGTGTTTCTCCGATGGTGGTGAGAGTAAGAGTAGACCAGTACAGGCAGTAGATGTATTTTCTGGCCAATCGGCCATATTCAGGGTGGCTAATGTTTGGATATACCCATGTGTCAGTCCCAAAGCCAATCGTTTTGGAAATTGCAAAGAAAATGCAAGCGTTCCAGTGGATAATAATCAGGATGTAAAGTACAAGGTTGCTGATGCGGAAAATGTTCGGATAGTTTGTTCGGGTTTCTGTGCGGTCGAAGAACTCAAAGAGACGTGCCATTTTAAAAAGACGGTTGAAGCGAAGTTCAGGATTGTTGAATCCCACTTTCAGCATTATTAAATCTGTCGGGATCATTGAAAACATGTCATATTTAAACTGGGGGATTTTCTTGTAATGATCCATCAACTTCTTTGAGTCTTTGACAAGGAGACCCTGCTCCAAGAAGCCTGAAAAAGACCAAATAAAATGAAAAAGAATAAAAAATTCAACAAGCTTGTTAGTATTTTATAATGTTTTTTGAAACAAGTATTTTATGTGCACCAAGGCTGCATTTATTTAATTACAAATACAGCATAACAGCGAAAAATAAACGTTTTCTATAATAATATGTTTTAAAACGTAATTTATTCCTGTGATGCAAACCTTAATTTTTTAGCGGCGATTACTCCAGTTTTCATTGTCACATGATCCTTTAAAAAATGATTCTAATATGCTGATTTGGTGCTCAAGAAACATGTAGTATTATTAGTATTATTATCAGCATTGAAAACAGTTGTGCTTCCATGTTTTTAGATTTGGATTCTTTTATAAATAGAAATTTCTAAATGCATTTATTTGAAAAAACAATCAAATGGTAATGTATTAAGGTGTAATAGTAAAATGTATAATTGATATACAGTTGAGGTCAAAAGTTTACATACACCTTGCAGAATCTGCAAAATGTTAATTATTTTATTTAACGAAATGCATGTTTTTTTTTTATTTATAAAAAATAACTTTTATTTAAGATATTTCACACAAAAGACGTTTACATATAGTCCACAAGAAAAAATAAGTTGAATTTATAAAAATGACCCCGTTCAAAGTTTACATACACTTGAATCTTAATACTGTGTTGTTACCTGAATGATTCACAGCTGTTTGTTTTTTGTTGTTGTTGTTGTTGTTGTTGTTTAGTGATAGTTGTTCATGAGTGCCTTGCTTGTCCTGAACAGTTAATCTGCCCGCTGTTCTTCAAAAAATCTTTTAGGTTCCATAAAGGTTGTTTTTTTTTTTTTTTTAAAGCATTTTTTGTGCTCTTGAACCCTTTCCAACAATGACTGTATGATTTTGGGGTCCATCTTTTCACACTGAGGACAACCAACTGAGAGACTGATATGCAGCTATTACAGAAGGTTCAAACGCTCACTGATGCTCCAGAAGGAAAAACGATTCATTAAAAGCTGGGGGTGAAAAGTTTTGAACAGAATGTACATGTACATTTCTTTTATTTTGCCTAAATATCATACTTTTTCATTTAGTACTGCCCTTCAGAAGCTACAAAAGATACTTACATGTTTCCCAGAAGTTAATTTTACCCTCATCTTCATTCTGTTCAAAAGTTTTCACCCTCAGCTCTTAATGCATTGTGTTTCCTTCTGGAGCATCAGTGAGTTTTGAATAATTTGTAATAGTTGCATATGAGTCCCTCAGTTGTCCCCAGTTTAAAAAGATGGATCTCAAAATCATACAGTCATTGTTGGAAAGACTTCAAAATACACCAAAATGCTGAAAAAACAAAGAGTTTGTGGAACCTGGAGGATTTTACTAAAGAACAGCAGACAGTTTAACTGTGAAGGGACACATGAACAACTAACACTAAATGAAAAAAACAACTGTGGATCATTCAGGTAACAACACAGTATTAAGAATCAAGTGTATGTAAACTTTTGAACAGGGTCATTTTTATAAATTCAGCTATTACTTTCTCTTGTGGACTATATGTAAACAACTTTTATGTGAAATATCCTATTCATGTCAGTACTAAATAAAAAATAACATGCATTTTCTATGATCCATGTTATTTTGATAAAAAATAAAATTTTGCTGATTCATTTTGCTGCTATGTATGTAAACTTTTGACCTCAACTGCATTAAATATCATTCACATTATTAGGAAATATGAAATATAATGTTATTCATCAAATATTTTAGTTCTTTCTGAACATACCTGTTCTTGATCTGACAAATGTGTCTAAATAATAGATTACATCTGAGGTGTAGTCCAGGATGATCCAAAGCGTTGTGTAGGAGTTCTGAAGCTCATTGAAACAAGCTCTAAAGAAATATAGACAATGAAGCATATGCCACATCTCTCCACATCTGATGTTATTGATTTTATGAGAGATTCTGCATGAACAGACCTTGTCACCAGCATCATCAGGTTGTAAAACACCGGGGCTGCTATGACTGAAAGCCATCTGTAATACTTGTCTGAGGCTGGGTCCATGATCCACACTTCTTTCCTAAAATACAAAGTAGATTATCGTCTGGCCACTTTCAAAAATTAACATACTAAAAAAAACTAGAATATCATAGAGATTTCACTTGTGGCATACTCACGGCGGAGGAGGAGCATCTTTCTTTTTATCATCTTTCTTATCATCCTTTTTCTCATCTTTTTTCTCATCTTTTTTCTCATCCTTTTTTTCATCTTTTTTCTCTTCCTTTTTCTCATCCTTTTCATCTTTTTTCTCTACCTTCTCATCTTCTTTCTCCTTCTTGTCTTCGTCTTTTTTCTCATCTTTTTTTATTTCTTCCTTTTTGTCCTCTTTTTTGCTGAAGGTAACATTTCGGTTTGTTTTTATTTGAATTAAGTTAATAAACTAGTCTCTAAGGATCTAAGGATCACTAGTGTGAACTACCACTAGTAAACTCTCATGTTAACCTGCAGAGGGCAGCATTAACACTACTAATCCTCACTGAACACTATTAAGGCAATGTACTAAACATTTCTGTTATTCATTTCCTATTTGAGATAAATTACTATTAGTATTAACTTATTATTTAGGATTCTACAATCTAGTAATCTAGCATATATCATATCCATGTGTTAATTATTTTTCTGTCATTTATACTGCACTATATAGGGGTTTCTATCTGAAGGAGCTGTATCTACATGGTACTTACTCATCTGTGTTGTTGCAGTTGTTCATATTGTAAGCTGCCAGAGGCCAGTGATTGGCTTTTCTTAAAGAGCAAAAGGCATTAATTTTTGTTATTTTGTAAAGTACGTTTTGAGGGAGTCTGAGACAACAACTAATTGGTCATCACTACTGCTGACTTTTTATCTATATCTATCCACCTTTTTCTTCTCGTAAGAGCGTGCACGGCCATTTGTAATTTTTTGGGGTCTGGTTTTCGGTTTCATCTGCATCCAGCTATTTTTAGCTGTACAAAACAGCAAATTGGTGTGTCTTACCATATTATTTGAATGTAATATCTTAATTATGAGCACACTTTGTAGCGCAAAAAGTTTTACCGTTTACTGAAAGTTGCTATTTTTCTTGTTATTTCTCTATAGTGGATAATAAACCGAAATTCTCACCCATAAGCGTTGAAGAAAAAGATGGATAGTGAACATCTGTACATTTGTTTCTATTCTACAGGTTATTGTGATACTTAAAGGAGGTTTCTACATGGAAATCTACATACTGTCTTCAGATTTGAACCTCTGCTCCAACCTGATCTTTTTTTCTTATTTTACTAAGTTAATCCTCAGCTCTGTGATCTGTTTTATGAATCATCTGCACACAATACTACACTTTAGCACAGATGCAGTATGATTCTCTGCATGATTCTTTCATTTTCAAGGACTTCACATTATAACAAAGGCATCTCTGTACAAAGAAACTGTACAGAAAGTCTTTCTTAACTCACTTCCTTTTACGAGGCCTGTCAGGAAGGCCCATAGAGGATCGGGCATTACTTCCTCGGCTAGATAAGTCTTTGAGCTCAGGTCCACGGAACCGCTCCAAGAAGGAGTCGGGACGCTCAACCTCTCTGCGAAGCCTGTGTGATGCCCAGGTCCTCAGCATTACCAGAAACTGGGTAAGCCTGGGAGACCGAGAGACGTCAACAAAAACACTTCCAAGCTCTTTACACAGTATGTAGCTTTCTGTTCAATCCATGTCAAATGCACACTTGTCAGCTTTGTTTATGAGTGTGTGGATCACTTTTCTTTATAGGCCATTCTACAGAATTGGTGCAACCAAAAAACACTTATAAAACACATTTAAGTATTCAAATCTGAGATGTTTACTAAGATCCGCCTATTATCTATTGAAATCCACAAAAATAGTTACAATTTTAGTAAGCTTAATATATTTAAACTCATTGGGTACTTTCAATTGGGAGGTTGCTGTCCTGAACCCTAACACCTACCATTTCAACTTATCAAAATGATACTGAAATCATTTTAGTAATTTTTTCCCATTGTTGTGTTTAAAATGATTTTTTTGATTGTTTTAAAAAGTTTTTGAAGTTCAAAAAATATTTTTTATATTTTCTAAATTAGGAAACTTGTGTCCTGCATTTTCTTGTCAATACTGAAAAAGCGTGTTTTAGGTAAATGTGTTCAAAAGTCTGAAAAATCTGTGTGTAATGTCACTACCAAACATCTTTTTTCTGCAATTAAGCACACTTTTTGGGAGTTATTCCATATCATTTAGTTTTTAAATGTGTACAACTGTGCAGAACTGTGCTAGCTAACCATGTGCTGATTAGCATCTTTGAGCTAGGTTCAAAAGTATCTAAAATTGTTGGCAGAGATTGTGGTAGAGTTTTACCGAAACATGCCATCATTGTTTCAGTAGTGACAAAAGACAACATATAATCCTCATATTTGAGGGAAATCAACTCATTTTAGTACAGTTATGCAATTTTTTGGTAGTGTTTTAGTTTGCAGTTTGTTGCTACCAAAGCATTACTGTCAATACCGAAACATTGGATGTTTTGTCAAAAATAAAGTATACTGGATTATCAAGTGTTTTTTGGTTCAATGTATATAACTAATGAATGCTTAACTTTAAAATCAGTATGGTAATTTGGGGAAAGGACAAATATTCCAAAACATTCTGAAAATACAATATGAGAATTAACTGCACAGTTACTAAAAATGTGTTCCTTGGATATTACACAATTTGCATACCTATAATTTTTTTGGAAAAAGACACTTTTTTTTCAAGACGTTTCCAACTCTGACTTTGGAACAAATTCTGTAGAAGTTGTGTTAATGACTGATGCTGAGTATGCATTTGACTTAGCTTGGTGGTAATGACAGTTCACATGGAAAACTACATTTAGGCTTCGGTTTGGATGAATTTGATGTTACCTCGCCATAGCCCCAGCACCTGTGAAAGAGCCTCTCCTGGATTCTTGAAACTGGCTGTTTGCAGAAGAAATGATCCCCTGCATGTCAGAGGAGGTGTCCTCACATAGAGAATGTGCCCTGAGAAAAGTTTAGGGCAAATCATGTTTTAAAAAATGTTCCAAAAAGACCTTCCATTTAAACAAAGCTACAGAAATTGCGAAACACCAGAAGTTAATTTAAAATGCGAGAATGTTCTCCAAATGTTCTCAAAACATTCTTATTTCAGCATATATTGTTTTGTGAACTTGTCACAGTGTAAGGCAGATTTAACATTTTTGTAATGCAGAGTCAAAAATATATTTGATTGGACATTAAAGATAAAAAATTTACAATATTACCCAATATTTAACTATATTTAAGGTCTACTTATTATTCTAACCTGCTTGCACCATTTTCAGTCTGGTCCAGTTCATCTTCAGAGGCTCGGACCGAGAGCCTTTGTCTGGATGGGTATGATCGTTCGGTGCAAATCTTCGCCATTCTCTTTCTTCGCTTTACCTATTCTAGGCATCCAGCGCTTGATAAGACATGTCAAACAAAGGACAACACCGTGACAAAAGACCATGAATTATTAAAACATTTAAAGCATGTATTTGATCCTAGAAATTATGCTCAAAAGCATAATGCAGTGAGGCTTTTAATGGCCTGCCATCATTGCAGATAATAACGTTGTATCTGCTGAACCAGAGTTCAGTAGAATTAAAATCTGAAGAGATTACAAGAACCCGTTATTGACTTGATCTCTGCAAACCTGTTTTCACACCGACAGCATTGCCATCTGAACACATTGCCTAAAAATACTTACTGCTTAAACACTAAACAAGATCAGCGGCCCATCTCTCGGGTAGATCACGACCCACTTTAAAGCCACCTGATATCAAGCGTATAGAGAAATGTTGAAAGTGTGACTGCATATAGCAAAGTTTGGTTGTAAATTGATTTGTGGTTAAACTGAGTGATTATCTAAGTCTTATTTGTTCATATGGCAAGAAATTGCAACAAATTTCCTGACCCAGTTATACACCACACTACTGTTTTGTGGTTTCATGGTCTTTGACCAAAATGGTGATGCTGCGCTTTCTCTATCTAATGATGTTTAGTTTTATCGTATTGTTGAGGGAAGATTAGTGTAATTAGACTAACACCACCAACGCTATTTGTGTAATCTACTCCAAATCCAGAACGATGCTAATGCTGAGGACACACAGCAACTTCTGTCTGCAGTCCTGATTTCCACCCACCAGGGTTCTGTCATCTGAGGATCTGAAGTCCCCACTGCCCATCATAAATAAATCATATAAACTAAGAGTTAGTATTTCTTTCATTTAAGATTCATATTCAAAGATTCACAGATTAGGGAACACATATGTGACCCTGGACCACACAATAAGTCTTAAGTAGCATGGGTATATCTGTAGCTATAGCCAAAAATACATTATATGGGACAAAATGATTAATTTTGCTTTAATGCCAAAAAAGTTAGGATATTAAGTAATAATCATGTTCCATAAAGATATTTTGTAAATTTCCTACTGTAAATATATCAAAACATAATTTTTGATTGGTAGTGCGCATTGCTAACACTTCATTTGGACAACTTTAAAGGCAATTGTATCAGTTTTCTTGCACCATCAGATTCGAGATTTTCAAATAGTTGCATCTCGGCCAAATACTGCCCTATCCAAACAAACCATACATCATTGGAAAGTATTCACCTTTCAGATTACGTATAAATTGACCCTTATGGCTGGTTTTGTGATTCAGAGTTTTCCGTCAATATACTCATAATTGGCTGCTAATCAATAGTTAATAAAATAGTTGTCAAGTTTAGGTATGGGGTAGAAGCGATCTAGAATAATGCTAGTGGAGAATAAGCCATTTATATGTGCTTTATAACTACTAATTAAACTGACAATATACTAGTAATATGCATTTCAATAGTGAGAACTGGTCCTTGAAATAAAGTGTTGCCTTATGATAAGGTAAAGTGTCTCCTTTTGACAGTAAATGTACCTTTGGCACTATAACGTAAAGTGTCGCTATTGCATCGACAAGTGAAAATCTAGACTGGTTTATTTTTACTAAACGGTTTAGTTGGAAAGCTGAGCACTGCTGCACGTGTGCCAGAAACGCTCTGACTAGAGGGAATCCTGTTAACTCATTTACCTTTGTTACGAGCCTAAGTTATTATTAATACATTGTGCACTATTTCAGCAACTTGAGACATATGTATCGTCTCATCGATAAATTCTTTAGCCAACACCAACGGACAGCAAATAAGTACACGTATGGGAAATTAACATCACTTTTGTCATTTTTACACAGTATTTAATCTAGTAACTATGTAATCTATTAAACTTACCTGAGAAGCAACAATATTAAATAGTCCAACAGATTTAGGGCAGCAGATTCAAACAGAATTCCTGTTCAAGTTGCTCTTTGGTTGAAGCAGTTGGTGATCCTGCTCAGTGTTATGTAAAATCCCATCTTTAATTAATTCGAGTTTGCATATTTTGGCCATCAGTTTTCACCCATCACCAGTCTTCTTTAGACTGAGACCATGTGTGATATTCTTAGATGTCCAAATTTTTAAAAGGCTGCTAAAGGATGCGTTCAGAAGTCTTCAGCTCCTCAGATGACTGACAGCTCCGAGCTTTCGACGTGGACGTGGGCGGAGCGTAGTGCTCGTCTTCTCATTAATATTCATTAGCAATGATAAATGGCTAATGATTCTGCCGTTTTAACAACGGTCTGAATTCCTCTGTTATTTATTCATTTAATTTTTCTTTATATTAAATTAGGGCATATTTATTTAATTTTATAATGATTTATTGAAACATTTACTGTTTTTATTTAACTTTTTTCTGAAAATAATTTTAAAATATGTTATTATCTTTATTTCTGTTTTTATAATTGCATTATAAGGACACCTTTTCTATGCTGCCAGGCAGTATTTTTGTCTTGATGAAGCAGCACTTTGAGAGATTAGCGATCCACTGAAAAAAAAAAGTGGCAAGCGTTGGTGGCACTTCACTGATATCACCAGCTCTGGCATCAACATGGTTGCCCTGGCCATGCTAATGAGACCTGAGAAATCCTTAAGGCAATCTGCGGAGCTGCATCTTTAATCCCAGATTAGGCCTGAGCGCCTATCTGAGCCACCTAATACTCTTTCTTGGCCTCAGCCCTTGAAATACTATGTGTGCACCAGTTAAACTGGACTGACCTCACATAGCACATGTTTCATACATGGTTTTTCTTTTTTCTTTTTTTTTTTTACTGGACTGGGACCAAAGTGGACAGCAGCTAAATATGACCCTGGACCACAAAACCAGTCATAAGGGTCTATTTTTTTAAACTGAGATTTATACATAAGCTTTCAATTGATGTATAGTTTGTTTGTTAAGATAGGACAATATTTGGCCTTAGATACAACTATTTGAATATCTGGAATCTAAGGGATCTAATTATTGAAAAAATTGCCTTTAAAGTTGTCAAAATAAAGTTTTTAGCAATGCATATTACTAATCAAAAATTCCGTTTTGATATATTTATGGTAGGAAATTTAGAAAATATCTTCATGGAACATGATCTTTAGTTAATATCCTAATGATTTTTGGCATTAAAAAAAAAATCGGTAATTTCGACTCATAAAATGTATTTTTGGCTATTGCTACAAATATACCCATGCTATTTAAGACTTGTGGTCCAGGGTCACAAATGTAAACTCACGATCAAGACATGATCTTTAGGGAATTCTATGCTCGTGTTGTTTTGAGATGAGAAAAAGAGAGAAACCAATGTATCAAAAATACAAAGAAATAATATCATTTATAGGAGGATTTACAAACACATAACTTTCAATGCCATGTCACCTGCCAAAAGCATATTACTAAGTTCGCCTAATAAGGACTAAGCCGCCCTTTAACATCTGCCATCTGTCACAGACCTCCATAAGATCTGTACTGAAGTGAATACAAAATCTGACTTCCAGCTTTTTATTAAAAATAACCTGCTGTAGTTAGTTTCAGTAGATATTATTATATTATACAAGTTTGCTTTTGCACTATTTGTACTAGCTTGATTATGATTATACACAGTCCTTTTTTCTTTCATCTCAGTGGAAGCTAAGTGTCTTCGGCTCAGCTGCTGAAAAGCTTTTCATATCATCAGGACAGAGTGGCAGAGGCGAAACGTCGCTGCTGCAGCCTTTAGGGAAACACCATGATGTAACACTCGGTAACACAAACCTACATAAATAAATAAATTATATTCATAAAATCTCTCTATAGTCACACAACTATGACGGATGATGTCAGTCTGTATGAGCTAATTCTGATTTTCTTTTCACCCAGGTTCCATAATTAGCTGGCTAATTGTCTGGGTTTGCATAATACCTCCAAATAGACCCTACTGGAGTCATTTCTGGTGCTGCTTAATGCAGCCTCATCTCACTAGAGCACTGGTTGGGCACAAGTGTTATGCTACTGCAGCCTCTATTTACACTCGGATTAAGACAACACCTATTCCAACCAGCGTTGGAATTTACAACCAACTATTAGTGTGTAACTGATCTAAAATGCACCTTTTGTCTGTTGTGTTCCAGACAACTGTTGAACTGTGGACTGAATAAACAGATACTCAATGGTCATTAAAGGTCATTAATGGTTCACCCAAAAATGAAAATTCTGTCATCATTTGTTCCATAAACCGGAAAACAAATTAAGATATTTTTGATGAAATCCAAGAACTTTCTGACACTGCATAGACAGCAATGTAACCGAAAGTTCCATGTGACATCAGTGGTTCATCTGTAATTTTACAAAGCTACGAGTTCACAAAGAAAACAAAAATAAGGATTTTATTCAACAGTTCTGCTCACCTGCGTCACTGCCATCATTATTAGTTTTGACAGAGTTTTAGTTCCCACTGACTTCTGTTGTGTGAGAAAAGAATACATTGGAAATCAATGGGAACCTAAATTGTTTCGAAACTGGACTTTCTTTAAAATAGCTTCTTTTTTCTTTTCTTTTTTTTTTTGTTCAGCAGAAGAAAGAAATGCATACAGGTTTGAAACAACATGACAGTAAGCAAATGACCATTTTTTTCATTCTTGCTGGACTATCCCTTAATGGTGAATTATAATAATGGTGAATTCATTTAATGATGATAAAAAAGCTATCACAGTGTTTGTTTGGAATCACGTACAGAAACGTTCGGCTCAATTAAAAGCCTCTTAGCACACACAGCCAGAAGGTAAAGGTAATCACTATCTCTAACAAAGCTTCCTTCTTGGTCTGCCTATCTGTGTGTCTCTCTTTCGTTAGCCAACTCACTCACCATAGTTATAAGGTGAATTTCACCCTACATGCTACTGTACATTTTTGCAAGTGTGCTCCATGCATACATGCAACCAGAAAACCAAATCAGAAAGTGTAGTGTAACCAGCTTCACTCAAAATCATTAAAATTACAGTGATACACACACAAACCTGCTGCAATCAACAGATTAAAAACCCCATGTGAACCGAACCTGTCTAAAAAGCTTGAAAAGGCATTTCTGGAAATGTTATGCAATTTTTTTTCAGTTGAATATTTCAGGGGAGGAAAACTATGATTAGAATGTGTTCTGATTGCAAAAGGTTTTTAGAAACCTTAGACTTCACATGGAGAGAAAAACGTTTCCTTTATCCACCTTTTTTCTCAACGAAAGTAAGTCTATGCGTGAGACTTCCAGTTCTTTATACGCTATAGGGAAATAATGAGAAGAATAACATGCAGTAAATGGTAAAACTATTTGCAGTACAAGCCAGTGTGCTCATAAGTAAGATAATACATTAAAATAGCTGGATGCGGATGAGACCGGAAGCCAGACCCTCTTTTACAGGAAGAAAAAGGTGGATAATCACTGCAGCTGTCACTCACTTAAGGTCAGTGGGAGGTCACTGACCCAGTATATTCATTTGATTTGCGCTCTTTTGTTTCCTGTTTTCTCTCAGGAAGAATAATTGATAAAAAAAAAAAAATAGAACAATTAAACAGCTGCACTGTGGAGCTGTTTACAATGCCATTGTATATTTTGGTATACTGCAAAACACTGCATTAATGAGCAACACAGTGTGGCACAAACACAGCATTAATTAGAAAGAGTGTGCCATAAACACTGTTAATTAGAGTCACTAGTAATCAGATACTGTAATATGGTTTGCAGAGAAGAAAGACAAGCAGAGATGTGGATCTAAATGCAGAAAAAATTAATGAATGACACAAACACAGGGAGCACAAGAGACAGGAGCATGACATGAACTGTAACATCAAAGAACAAGAGAAATGCTAGGGCTATATATACAGAGCTGAACCAATGAACTAATGAGTATCCAAGGGAAAGAGATGGGTGTGGTGCAATCGAACAAAAGAAAAGAGCAGCAGGAAAACATGAGGTGAACAAAGCAACAATGAAGACACAGAACTACACAGACACAGGAAACACAGACTTCTGTCAACGACAGATAAACTTCAAATTACATAGACTGGATATAACTGTTCCTGCTTGTTGATATTGCAAATTGTTGGCAGTATTACTGTATTTTTACATCCCAAGGAATAACAGACAATTTTATTACAGTTATTTCTCTTAAAAAAGACATCCATGATGTATGCAACCTGAAAGCAGTGTTGCCAGGTCTGCGGTTTTCCCGCGGATTTGGGCTACTTTTACACTTTTGCACCGGTAGTTTTTGATGTCGTCATATTTAGCCCCTGAAATATGAATTGACCAGGGGAACCCTGACAAAAAAAAGTGTATTTTATCCCCTCCCCCCCCCCCCCCCAAACGTGATTGGCTAGTTTTGAGTAGCAATTGGGCGGGTTTTGGTGTGACCTGGCAACCCTGCCTGAAAGGGTATGTGACATGCAGTCAGAGAGCATTTCTGAAACGCAGTGAAAACACCAGTGTAGATGAGGATCGTTTTTATTTTAAAAGGAAAACACACTTGTCTAAACACAGGGCCTAAGTGTGCTCACTGTGCTGTTACAAACTAAGCTCAGAATCGATCCCAGAGAGAATCACAATGTGTTTGGAAAATCTCTGAATCAATCCATGAATCGCGATGCACTGATTTATCGTCGCAACCCTAATACTCCAAAATCTGCTCTGATTGTCTCTGTTAATGACTCAGTGTTGCCAGTCCTTAGAAGAGAACAGCTTTGACCCGGAGCATTAAACGCTGTTATCCTGTTCTGCTCTACATCTCCTACAGAATCAGATCATCCATCAGCCTGTTCTTTTCAAGTGATTCTGTGAACACACATGCAGCTCACAACTTTTACGTGCACATAATTTTACAGTTTACATGGTTGAACGTTCATGCTTTTTGAATATTTATTTAAATATTCCTGTATACATGTTAAGCAGCAAATATATGTTTTTTTCTGTTGTTGCTGGAGTTGCTCATTGTTTTTAATTTATTTCAAATATTTTTTTAATAACTGCATCATGCAGACATGACAAGATTTATAATGTTTTAACTTTTTAAAAAATAGAATGTTAAGTGCTAAATTTTGTTTACATCATTTATACATCACTGGAATATGAACCATTTCTAATAGTCCTATCAGATGCATGTGCACAAGATGTTAAGCAGCCATTAGCTATTAAAAATAGTCATATGGTGACATAGGTACAGTATATAGAGTGTTTTCACAACGCATCATCAAGTGGCCACATTGGCCATCTGTGTTTGTTCTTATCATTTCCTGTCAGGTAGGTGAAATATTAGGCTATTATCTAAATTATTACTACTTGTATCTTTACCACCTATTAACTTTAGTTTGTCAAAATATTGCATCCTTTCCTGCTTACTAAATCAGCATAAATTAGAAGAACAATGTATTTAGTGGTACATTAACCCTGCAATCCATGCTGCTGTTTAAATCCGGGTAACTGACCAAATTGTGATAAGTGCAAACCCTCTATTACTGATAATTCACAATAATCCTGAAGTAATACACATGAATCCAGTCTATCATTTATTATTTTGTGAAATGAAAAGTTGCGTGTTTGTAAGAAACAAATTGGACAAAATATGAGTCCATTATCCATAATAATGCTACCTCCAGTGAAAAGCTCCATTAACTGTTGTCCTTTCACCTCAAAATCCATCCACCAACATATTTGTTTAGAACTGTTTTGGGCTGTTTTTACTTATAAGCGGTACTTTATCTGTGTATATTTATCTGACAAGACCACTTTTTGACTGGAGAAAGCAATATTTTGGTTGCCAGAAGTAATGTTTAGAACAAGTTCAATAAGTTAAAAACATCTTAATGATGGAATTATTATTATTTATTATTTTTATCAGTTGTTTGGACTCATTCTGACCGCACCCATTCACTGCAGAGGATCTCTTGTTGAGCAAGTGATGTAATGCTAAATTTCTCCAAATCTGTTCTGATGAAGAAACAAACTTATCTACTGAAGGCGTGAGGGTGAGTAAATGTTCAGCAAATTGTCCTTTTAGGGTAAAAAGCTTTAAATCTTTCATTGAATGAGATCCAATATGATTTTTGTTGCACACCCATGTGTTTTGGTGTATCGATGCAAACCTCAATCTGACAGCTCTCCCTCATTTGACAGACATGCTGATTACAACAACAGCATTCTTAGGGTGATGAGAGGTTGCCATGGCAACCATAAGGCTTGTACGCTCACCTGTCTCAACCTTCCAACCAACCCACAGCAGCCAAAAGGAACCCATCACAGGAATTCATTTCAGCTAGGTTGATTAGAAAGCTTTGAAAATATATTGGATTTCAGAGAATGAGAGAATGGATATCTAAATTAGAATGAGATTTAGGAGACCTTAGCATGAATGAATTGTAACTTCTGAAATGAAATAAATCTAATGCTACGAGTGCATGTCTAAGAAATGGATTGAAATATTGCATTATACAGACATCATGTCAAGTCTGTTTCAGACTTTCTGTACTTTTGTATTCATACTCAAACTACATATAACTCTATCTTCAAATGCTGAAGGAGTTGTGTCATTCAAAAATGACCCATAAAAGATGTCTGTTTAAATCAGAGGTTTTTGACTCTTTTTAAGGACGACAAAAACCCCCGACCCCCTTCCAGTAATGATATAGGTAAAATGGTGAAGGAATTAATGTAATCATGCCAATCACTCTGCATTTCAAATTCAAGTGGACAGTAATTGCAGTGAAGTGTTGTGTGTGTGTGTGTGTGTGTGGAGGTGTGTGTGTGTGTGTGTGTGTGTGTGTGCGTGTAACCCTAATCCTAGCCATCAGCATCAAGCTTCTCTCTTCTTCTTGTGTCCTGATTACTCCTGTGGTGATTGTGTTCTGAACAATCTCTCAGAGGAGCGTTGAAGTGGTGGACAGAGGCAAGAGCAATGTCAGATCCCTTAAAATCCACAAGGCACCATTATCGCAGAAATCTTAAAAATAATAAGCCTTATTTACAACACAAAATGGGGAAATTAGGCACTTCAGAGATAAAGGTGACTCTTTTCTTGACTTCACAGTTCAGTAGGTTAAAGGAATAGTTGACCCAAAAATGAAAATGTACTTACCCTCAGGCCTTTTAAGATGTAGGTAGGTTTGTTTTCTTATCGGAACAAATTTGGATAAATTTGGCATTACATCACCAAGTGAGTGGTTGCCGTCAGAATGAGACATTTTTACATTTTATGGGTCTTCCAGCCTCACTCGCGATTTCAGCTCGTTTTGTTGCTTGATATTGCAAATTGTATGTCTTACTATGTTATTTAATGTAGAGCCTAATCTTAATTATGAGCACACACGTTTATAGTGCAAACAGTTTTACCGTTTACTGCACATTGATATACTTCTCGATATTTCGGGGCTAATTAACCGGACGTCTTGCCCATATTTAGGCTCACTTCCGCATTGAAGAATGAGGTCGTTAGAACGAAACCATATTGGTTTAAAAATAAATCAAATGTATTAAAATAATAAAATAGGACTTGGCAATTATTCCGTACTATTTAATTTTGTATTTATTTTTATTTAGCTCAAGAGGTTAGTCTTCACAAAAACATGCAAAAACATAGCTGGCCTTTATAACTGTTAAGTTGCCATGGCAGCCACACAAAAGCATGGAGCGCTGCACCCTGTTGCCCACTTCAGAGCAGCATACACCATCCTATTGTACCACACACTAATTTTCTACGCCACTTGTTCTCGGTGGTCTCTGTCTTCAAGGCTACACTACACACACCACAGCCAAATGTTTCCAATGTCTCTGCATTTTAATGAGTCACACATAATGTAATGCAATATGTTCTTTTCTACTGAGATGAAAAGCAAGGTCGCACTAATTTAGAGTTGTTGTTGTTTTTTTCTTCTACGCATCCTTTGCATAGAACACATTAGTATAGTAACCTTATATAACCTTGGTCCTTTGTTACAGGTGAAGGACAAGATCCTCAAACACGTTAAGGTTCAATAAACAGTAAAGTCCGGTTTTATACCTTTATACTTATATCATTTAAGTCTGCTCTGGCCTTTTAAGTTTTTTTTTTTTTTAATATTTGGTGAAGTCTTACAAATATTTATCCAAAGGATTCAAGGTTTTTTCTATGTTTATTAATTAAATTACCGTAGCACTTCTTTAGTAGAGCCAGCTGTACAAAAATAACATCACTGCCATCTACAGGATGCTCTGAAAAAATAGTTAAAGAGCGTGGAAAGTGACCCAAAAATGAAAATTCTGTCATTAACTACTCATCCTCATATCGTTCCAAATCCGTAAGACCGTCATTCGTTTTCAGAAGACAAATTAAGATATTTTTTTGATCAAGGCACGTGCATGTGTTGTGGTACTCTTCAAAATCGTGCTAGGGTAATGCAAAGTAGAAGATGTTGTTGAATAAAGTTGTTACTTTAGTTTCTTTCTGCACAAAAAAAAAAAAAAATTATTTTAGCTTCATAAAATTACGGTTGAACCACTAATGTCACATTTTGTCAGTGTTCTTGGTACCTTTATGGACCTTGAACGTGGCAGGGTCCCTCTACAGAGGGTCAGAAAGCTCTCGGATTTCATCAAAATATCTTAGAAGGGTCAGAAGACGAACAAAGTTTTTACGGGTTTGGAACGACAGGAGGGTGAGTAATTAATGACAGACATTTTCATTTTTGGGTGAACTATCCCTTTAAATTGGCGCAGTACATAGACATTTTTATTATTATTATTATTATTGAAGCCATTCCACATTACCACATTTTATAAAAATTTTATTAGGATATTTAATTTAAACCCCCTGACTATAAAGTTGATTTAATATATATAAATAAAATATTTTGATTGTATGCAACAATTAAATCATACAATGTATCTTGTATATCTTTTTTTTTAATAATGAGATATTTATAGTAATTTAAAAAAATAATTGCCAAATTTGGTTACAAACGAGATACACTCTAAGAAAATAGGTTCTAACTGGGGTGAGACACAAAAGCTAAAAGGTGCCTTATTTAGGTGTTTTTGTACCTTATTTACCTTTAAATAATACATATTAGTACATGAAATGTGGATAGTAACGCTTTACAAGTAGTACTTAAAGTATATTTTGAGTACTTTTTGAAAGGTACCTCACTATAGTGACCGTTTGTACTCTTATTACTAAAAGCAGAGAATTTATTCGTATTTTTTAATTATTTTAGTTTAAACTTAAAATGTAATTACATTTTATTCAGACTAAATCTATATGAGACGTGTACATTTAAACAAACTGATGGGTTATGAAAATGTGCAACAAGTTGTTACGATGTAATTTAAAACTATAACAGTAGATGGTGCAAGAGACTAAGTATTAGAACTTGGTGTCTTATCACTCGTTTACTCTTTGTCCCTTGTTCACACTGACTTACAATGTATTCTTTCTTTAATCATGCTTTCCTTCATCACTCTATTTATTAACCTGGACTTTTTAAAGTTTTTAAAGACGCCTCTTCTGCTCACCAGGCCTGCATTAATTTGATCCAAAATACAGCAAAAGCAGTAATATTGTGAAAGCTAAATTTTCAGCATCATTACTCCATTCTTCAGTGTCACGTGATTCTTCAGAAATCACTCTTATATGTTGATTTGCTGTTCAAGAAACATTTTTTATTATAATTACCAATATTTAAGTTGAGGATTCAGTTATTCAGGATTATTTAATGAATCGAAAGATCCAAAGATAAGTCATTATTTGGGGGGATTATAAAACTTCATACTTTTATTTAGCGAGGTTTTAAATATTTTAGGAGGTTTTAAATTGATCAAAAGTGACGATAAAGACATTTATAATGTTACTAAATATTTCTATTTCAGATAGACTTTCTATTCATCAAAGAAACCTGAAAATGCTACTCAGCTGTTCTCAACATAATAATAATAATAATAATAAAAAATGTTTTTTGATCATGTGACTGGAGTAATAATGCTAAACATTCAGCTTTGAAATCAAAGGAATAAATTAAATTTTAGACTTTTTTGTTGCACTTTGGATCAAATAAATGCAGGCTTGGTGAGCAGAAGACATTTAAAAAAAAATGGTTGTTGCCATGTTGACTTCAGATTTTCACTACATTTCTTTCTGCCTCGTCTTCAGAAAGGTTGGTGTGGTCAGACCTCTATCAGGGATCAACAGTAAAGACTGCCAGCTGCCCAGAAATCCAAGTTATATTATGTCTGTGTAACTGCTGCAAATTTATTTTTGTGTCTATTTAACACTAGAACCGCCGGGGGTCGCTGTATACCTAAAAGCGCCATGCGGGTAAATTTTACCCACGCAAATAAGTAGTGTTTTATATGACTAAAGAGCATTTTGTTTCACTGTATTATGCCACTGTCTTCATAAAGAAGTGTCTGGAGTCATAAAAAATGAATGTCTAGTCATCCACTATATTTTTTGTCCTGTTATTTTATGTTTAAGGCTTTTTATACAAGCTACAGTCAGTTTTCATTACAGTCCATATAAGCTAAACAAGTCCGCACTTACGAAGATAATTAACAGAAAGTAACTACATATTTGGGTGCTGTAATATTATTATTCATTGTCATTAATCAATATATTAAGACAAATCATTTTATTTAAATGACTAAAATAGCCTATAGACAGTAAATGTGTAATAATTCACCACACTGCATGATGATGCGATGACAAATTCAAGCGCACGTACAGCTTCACCTAATGAATTATTAATTTGTTTAGTTGTATCATTTATAATTTGAATAAGAGAACAACGCCAATAAACTACGGGTAATCAAAAAAAAAGGTTGTATTCATTACATTGATTGGATTACTTTATTTATTTTTATTTTTTCAGGGAACGTGCAGACTAGAATAAATAGCAACACATGAACAATAAACAATAGAAATGGCAAAACAAAAATTCAATAATTAGTCCAGAGTTTGAACAATATAAGTGGGGCTAACGTTAGGCTAAAACATCTAAAAATGAGATCGCTGTCAGATGAGCCGTCAGATGCTGAGCCGACCCAGGACGCACCAGACTCTTCGAATCCATCATGGTATTTAGTGCTTCTAATACCTCTTCGGCATCCATGAATCTCCTTCATTTTGTCTTTATTTTTGAAACTAATAACCACTAATTCAGTGAGTAAAAGTCACTGCCTAGCAATGTACAATGTTACAACATAAGTGGCAGGATAATAACAGCGCGAAAATACATGTATTATATAGAGGCTAAATTTGACCCGCTGGCGCTTTTAGGTATAAATGCCCTGTTTTACGATCTGGTTTTATCTAAACACTTTTTAACACCAGGAAAGTTTAAATGACACAATTTTAGTAAAAGTCAATGACTGGGAGACTTGAGTGTTTTAATGAAAATTTGTTATGTACATTTGAAAAACACGCACGGGTAAAATTTACCCCGTGGCGGTTCTAGTGATAAACATTACGCCCTATGGAATGTCCCCATAATGACAGGAGTACCAGTGTGTGTGAAGAACACTTACAACATTTAAATGAAGATATTTAATAAAAAACATGCATTCTCCTTCTGGCATTCAGCAAGTTTCGAGCAGAACTGCCAAAAGAAAGAAACAGCTTTGTTTAGCAAAGCTAGCCCATATAAAGTGCCATTTCAGATGCTGCACTGTATGGACACAAACAAACTATTGACCCATGTAAGCAGTGAGACATTGATGTTGGCAGCATTTTCAGACATGCCCTCATCTCTGTATGTGATTGTGGATAAATGATGACACTTGTGGTCATTTTTTGAGGTTTGTTTTAGGATTTTTTTTTTAAATCAAATCATGTGCTGGTGCACGCCTAACTATACAAATATTTGTCCGAAAAAGACAGACAGCGAGACAGGCAGTCTTATTTCTTCTAAATGGAGATAGTGAGCAGCAACAGCTGCTCATCTTATGTAATCCATGTAATGTCTGAATGTTGATGTCTTCTCAAAGCTAAACCTCCTGTAATAACCAGCAAATAAAAAAGTTTAATTAAAAGGTGTGGTCCAGATGATGTTGGTAGGCTAATGTATTGATTCTCCCTCACTGTTCACACATTTTAATAAACATTTTTATGATTATGATTATGAAAATGAATTGTATTGTGTATATGAATCAAACATATAAAATGGTGAAAAAAATAATAATAATGCTGGGTAACCTTAGAAACCCCAGATGCTCTCCATCGTGTCAGACCACGTGTGTGCGCCGAGCTTTGAGAGCACATGCACGCTCATGCTGGAGGGACTAAACCATTCTAGCCACAACACAGGTCACAGCAGTATACATATGTAGTACCTTTATAGGTTTCCACAGTGACATAGCTGATTGTTGATGACACACATGAACAATTTGTGATAGATTTTTTAAATGATTAATGTATTTTTAATAAATTAATTCTAAATTAACATTAATTAATGTTATATTCAGTGGTCAAATGTGTGTTGTTGTTCAGATCAACTTCTTAACATTCATAACCCCCCCCCCCCCCCCCCCAAATTATGATATTTGTAATAAATAAAATAATTTACATTTAAACTAACTTTGAAAATAATTATTTTAAGTAGCCCATATAAAGCATACAAAGTTATTTTTATTTAAAAACATGATTACACTTAAGGTTTCATGTCTCATTTTTGGTTTACCTCACCATGTTAACTCTGATTTAACGTAACTTAAAGCCACAAGAGGCGTGTATGTGTACGTGTTTCCTCATAGGTCAAGAATCCCCCCTGTACATGAAAGTGGGACGATCCAGTCAAGTTCTCGCTTCATTCAAGGTTCATTCAGTTCAGAGACTAGAAGCTCGACGTTGATTGAATCACGGTACCTCACTGAATGAAAACAAATGCAGATGTCAACGAATATTTAGTCGCTGTTGAACTTCCTCTAGAAATATGAACGCGGAAGGTGTTTCCAAACGCACGCACAAAACGTGAGGAGGCGCGATGGATGCAAAGGACAGAGAGCGGCAACGGACACGAAACGCTTGCAAAAGAACCGAAAGCGCCAGTGTCCTGCGCTCGCTCAGCGATAATGAGACAATGGCAGACGAGTCGGACCTGGATAAACATGGCAGTCTTGAACGCCGACTCATTGCGCCGAGGTACAGCTTGCTCCGTGAAGTTGGCAGGGGCAGTTATGGCGTTGTGTACGAAGCCGTTGCCCGCAAATCAGGTGCGAGAGTGGCGGTGAAGAAGCTGCGCTGTGACGCGCCTGAGAATGTGGAGTTGGCGCTGGCGGAGTTTTGGGCTCTGACCAGTCTGGAGAAACGCCATGAGAATGTGGTGCAGCTGGAGGAGTGTGTGCTTCAAAGAAACGGGATGGCCCAGAAAATGAGCCATGGCAATAAGCGTTCAAAGCAGTATTTGAGGTTGGTCGAGACCTCGTTAAAAGGTGAGATGTTTTTATTCAAGCACTGGCATTTTTCTGGAAGGTCAGCGGGGGGAGAATGCTTTGTCACGAAAACAGTGGTTTTTGTTTTTATGACAGTTCACTCATTTGGTAGCAATGACATATTGCTCACTCAAAATGTAACCAATGTCAATTATTGTTTGGTTTTTAATGTAATCTGAAACAAAACTGCGAGAATCCATTGTTTGGCACCGTCATGTGGCGCTTCACTGATGACACCGGACGTTGATATTGCGCATGTCTGTGTTCTACATTAAGATTGTTTACATTGTATGTAAGAATGTGGTAAATGTCGGTCAGATTTGCCCTCCCCCACCCTCATCCTCCTCGGTTATGAAACTCTGAGGTTGGAGGTGGGGGAGGTGCTGGTGTTGGGGTCAAACCTTCTCCATACCCGCTATACACCAAGTTACAACAATGAAGGAAGTGTGATTCCTTACATGACAACTGTGTAAATTATCTTACAAATGAAAACGTGGTGATTTAGCACAGAAAATGGAGGCCAATTTGATCTCATTCATTTTAATGTGTTAGGGTGTCTTCTTTGTGTGACTCCTTTCACATGTATGTCTGAATCATCGTGTAGGGTTTTATACAGATTGCTATGCAAAGTATTGCTAGAGGCATTTCCTTGAAAGGTGTTAGTCTGATCTATATTTAGTGTAAATGGAAGTGAAAGTAGAAAGAAATAATTAGCTTTAACACGGAGACTATATTATGAATAAATAGTTCATTGTAAGTGTTTCAAACGCTGGTGGGAACACAAGACAGTAGGTATGAATTGAGTTTAGATGAAGTATTTGCCTGTCTACTTGAATATAGATAAGCAATAACAATAAAAGAACCGTTTTTGTGTAAAATATTGTAGAGCTGAAAATGTGGGGTAAAAGCATCTGGAAATAGCTGGGGAAAAGTCTGTTCAAGTCTGTGAGCACATTGCTAAAAACAATAATGGCAAAATAAACTTGACACTTAACATAACATAAACACTAAACATCATACATGCAGGCCAGTAGAGGGTTTTCACTTGCATCATGATTTGTTCAGTTACCGGATGCATAATGGCGATACTCAGATGTAAACAACAGCATGGATTGCACAGTTAATATACTACTAAATACGTTTTTCTGCTAACCACGGAAAAAAATATGTGGAAGCTGCTAAATCATATAGAGGATGTAGTAAGCAGGAAAGAGCGCAATATTCGTTTGATTCAGTGGCATTGTTTACATTCCATGCCGCTAATATGGCCAAATGATGTGTCGTGAAAACACACTATAGGTGTTAGCATAACGTTTAAAACCACTGAAATTAGAGCCAGCTAACTTTAACAGATAACCTTTAGTGCACTTAGGTGTGTAAAAAGGAAACTGCTTTATCACAGATTTAAATAGTTTACTAGAAATTTCCTATGTTATCTTAAGTGAAACTCTTTTCACAGTGAGAATAAAAACATCATTGATAAAGCCTTTACACTGTTTTGTGATGTTATGAAGATAACCAGGTTACAGATGTGCAGATTTACATAGTGCTTGCTCAACAAAACAAGGGAAAGTGCTAAATATAAAGCCTGTGAAAGCACAGGATCATGTTTATTAATTACACCAAGGCATTTGGGCTTTTATCTAGGGATACAGTCAGTGTTTGTTATTCACATGGGAGCTAGTCCAGTCCTGTGAGAAGAAACCTCAACAGCTTCAAACTGGTTTCACAGCAATCCAGTCCCTGAAACTGATGACAGAGCAATTCTTCTTTTAACTCTTTCCACTGCATTAACTCCTATTTAGTTTGGTGCTTTCATTCTCTCACTCTTTAAAATGTGTTTACTTGCTATAGCACAGAAATACATGTTATATGGTAGGATTTCATGCCGTTTTCGATCCCATGTTGATGTGTTTTTCTGTTTTCAACAGAAGGTTGGGGCGTGACATTGAAGGGCCAAACCCTTTTTTAAAAAAGCCTTTAGTTTACCTCAAAGTCCCTTTAAGGCAAGTTGGTACACTTGACTGCCATATTTGTAATGGCCAGGGCAGCTATTTACAGGCATGCATGTGCAGCTCATGCCTACTTGAATGGGGAAAGACCAAAACTTATGTAGCATATTTCAAAATAATTACTACAAACGTAATACTTGCTATTAGTCAGAGGCAAGTGTTTATTAAGGGCAAAAGGACATTCTCATTTTTTGAGCATTTTATTTCATCAGTATATTTGGTCTGTTTTTACAGATACATTTAAAATGCAGGATGTTGTAGGACGTGCACCAGCATATCAATGACATCAAAGTAAAAAATCATGCACTAAAAGCCACAGATCTCCAGATTTTGATTTAATACCTACTTTAAGCATCATATATAATCTAACTAGGTTTATTTAAAGTGAATAAGCAACTACTGGTAGTTAGTTTATTCCAGAATTAAAATTTTCTTATAATTTACTCACCCCTGTGTCATCCAAGATGTTCATGTCTTTCTTTTTTCAGTCAAAAAGAAATTAATGGTTTTGAGGAAAACATTCCAGGATTTTTCTCCATATGGTGGACTTTAATGGGGATCAGTGAGTTAAAGGTCCAAATTGCAATGAATAAGGTTTTTAACTAGCAAAACTATTGGTCATTTTCTATAAAAATGTAAATTTTTATACTTTTTAACCACAAATCCTGGCTTACGCTAGTTCGACTTCGCACATTGCGTAGTCACATTGGAAATATCACGTGACGCAAGCAGAAGTACCAACCCATTGTTTACAAAGCGAACATGCAAAGAAAGTTGAACGCCCCTTATGAAAAACAACAGTGTCAGAGAGTTTTTCATCCAGACGAAGAACTAACCGTGTGTGATCTTTCCAATGTCATTATGTAATGGGTGAAGTCATAGACATGCATCACAGAGCTAGTGCAAAATCAGCATTTGTGGTTAAAAAAGGTATATACATTTTTGTTTTGTTTTTTAGAAAATGACTGATAGTTTTGCTAGACAAGACCCTTATTCCTTTGCTGGCATTGTGTAGAGCCATTTTGAAGCTGCATTAGCCACCAATACCAATGTGAACACTTCAGAAACATTCAAATTAAAGTATATTCATCGCTGCATCTTTTTTGTGTCCCCTTTTAGGTGAGCGTGTATTGTCGTGTCCTGATGAGCCCTGCTACCTGTGGTTTGTTATGGAGTTTTGCGAGGGAGGGGATCTGAATCAGTTCATCTTGTCGCGGCGGCCTGATCCCCGCACCAATTCCAGCTTCATGATGCAGCTGAGTAGCGCTGTGGCGTTCCTGCATGAAAACAACATTGTTCACAGAGACCTTAAACCAGATAACATCCTCATCTCGGAGCGTTCTGGCGCACCTATCTTGAAAGTGGCAGATTTCGGACTGAGCAAAGTGTGTGCTGGTTTTGGTGCTGGAGTGCGGGACTCAGAGGAAGGAAGGGACAAACACAAGAACAGTGTTAACATCAATAAGTTTTGGCTTTCATCGGCATGCGGCTCGGACTTTTACATGGCACCGGAGGTTTGGGAAGGACATTACACAGCCAAAGCGGACATTTTTGCTCTAGGCATTATCATCTGGGCCATGATAGAGAGAATCACATTCATTGACGCCGAGTCAAAACGGGAGCTTCTTGGGACGTATGTGCGGCAGGGTTCTGACATCGTCCCGGTTGGAGAGGCGCTTCTGGAGAACCCAAAGATGGTGTTGAGTATTCCCCAGCGCAGGCGCTCGCACATGCCCGAGGCACTCCGGAAACTTTTGCAGGACATGCTGGCCGTCAATCCTCAGGACCGACCAGATGCACTAGAACTGCACAGCAGGATGGGACAGGTCACTTGCGCAGCGTGAACTCTGACCTGAATGCACACACAGGTAAGCCTTTGCCAATGCAGTTTCTAAAAATGTTGTTTTTGTTTGAAGGCTCATGTGTCCAGAGGCATTGTCCAATAGTGTAGGCAGTAACAGGTAATGGTAGAATGTCAGAAATGCTGTGTATTCTTATATCTCTAAAAGACTCGCATTCGCAGTAGACATCTAAGAGCTGGTAGAAAATTTGCATTTGTCTTACTGCTTGCAATTCATTTCTTTGTTCTTATTACCATTTACTTGTTTTCAATAAGCTTGGGGACTTTTTACTTAGACCTACATTGTGTTTATTATTAGTTTTTGCTGTAATATTGAAATTGGTATCAAGAATTCAAAAAAAACTATTTTGCAATATATATCGGTATTGTGAAATAAAATAACGCATGATATAGCATTTTGGTCATATCACCCACCCCTATTTCTTTGGCAAATATTTAACCCTCTAAAGGGACACTCTAGTGAAAAATAAATACTAAAATGTATTTAAAATAAATTTATTTCATTCTAAGTATACTACAAATAAATTGACATATTATGTATTTAATAAAAATACCCTGCAATTTTACTTTTAGTAGACTAAACTGGTATATTTAAAGTCTGCTAAATTGGAACAACAAATTTTTCTTAATGCACTTTAATTGTGCGGAAGTAGTGCTGAAGTCCAACTAAAGATATGCTTTAGTATATGTGATTGTGCCAAAGTGGAACTATTGCAAGTATCCTTTAGGTACACTCTTAATATTTTGCATTTAAAGATCATACAACCCTCATCAATAATGACATTAAAATTTTTATATCAGTAAGTCTCGAGCAATATGTCAGTAAATGTTAATAGACTTGAGCTATACTTAGTATAGAATCAATGCATTTTTAAATGTATTCTTTTTTACTAGGGTAGTTCACCCAAAAATTTTAATTCTGTCATTAATTACTCACCCTCATGTTACAATACAAACCCATATGACGTTCGTTCATCTTTGGAACATTAAGATATTTTTGAAGAAATTTAAGAGCTTTCTGACTCAAGGCCAGCAATTCAACTACCACGTTCAAGGCCAAAAAAGGTAGTAAGGACAACTTTAAAGTCTATTTGACATTTGTGGTTCAGAATACTATTTGTGCAAGAACAAAATAAAAATAACAACTTTATTCAACAATTTAATTTCTTCTTTGTAAGTCTTCGACGCACGTTTACAAGAGTATTTTGTTGGTAGCATTATTGTCTATGCAGGGTCAGAAAGCTCTTGGATTTCATCAAAAATATCTTAATTTGTGTTCTGATAATGAATGAAGGTCCTACAAGTTAGTAACAACATGAGGGTTAGTATTGATGACAAAATTTTCATTTTTGGGTGAACTTTCCCTTTAAAAGCACTGTTTCTTGAAAAGCAGTTTACTTTGTGCCTGTTAAGTTTTTAGTGTTGTAAAGTTGTTTTTATATAAGTAGTTTAGATTTATAACATCAGCCAGTACTTCAATATTAATGCAGCCTTAAAATAGTCATTGCCATGTGTATCTCCACACAGCCATCCCAGGGGTGTTGGTTATTTTGATGAAGCTCATAGGTAACGACTGGAAAACAATACAACATGCGATCTGACATGAGGCTTTAAACCCAAGTGAAATCATGCATACTTTTAAATAAGTAGTTTAAGTTCATTGTAATATCAGTATTGGATGGCATCTTCATTATCTTTTACATAATAAGTAGTTTAAATTGTCATCTGTCGTGTGTCTTATTTGACCACATCCGTTCCACGGTGGTTATGACAGCTCTGCTAGGTCTCTATCATGAAGTGATTTGTTTAATGGCATGACTTTCTGAGAGCTTCTGTTTGCATGCTATAACAGCCTCTTTTGTTTTCTAAAAATGCATGCTGGAATAGCTGTTATACAACCACACCCATTCACCACCACCACCCCTCCTCTAACACACCCCATCCCTTCTTCTCTCTCTCTCTCTCTCTCTTTTCCATACCCTTTGCCCCAGGGGACAACGCTCATCAGGCAAACCAGGTGACTGGGAGTTCTTCCTAGTCCTGAAATGGAAAGATTTTTTTTTGTTTTGACATGCCACACATAACTGACAGTTCCTTGCAAAGACCAGTTTAGTGTAAAAGCATTACTGCATTAGGGAAGCTTAGTATTTTGTCACAGTTTTAGCTATCACCTAAAATTAGATATGCTTTTTAAAATATTGATATTTAATATTAATATTGATATTGAATATTTACCAATAAATTAAAATAATCATCAATTACACACCCTCATATTGTTCCAAATCAGTTTAAATCAGGATATTTTGAATGAACCCTGAGAGATGTCTGTCCCTCCTTTGAAAGTCCAGGTGACAAAAACAAATAAGAAGGTTATAAAGGTATCGCAAAACAAATCCATATGAATTCATCGGTTTAATCCAAGTCTTTTGTAGAGATATGATTGCTTTATATGATCACATATTTTGTTTAGGCTTTTATTCACATATGAACATAGATACATAGAGCAAATCAAACACGGAAACTCCCAACCTCATTCTTGTGTGTACGTGCTGCATTAAAACCAATGAGGTTCATTGTAGCCAATGATGCACGCATGAACTTCCATATATGATTGAAAACACTGCTTTTATGACCTTTTTGGAGTTTTGGTTACCTAGACTTTCAAGCGAGGTACAGAACCTTCTCAGGTTTCATAAAAAATTGAAGATAAACTAAAGCTTTATGGATTTAAAATAACATGAAGGTGAGTAAATGATGACAGATCTTTGATTTTGGGTGAACTATCCTTTAAAGCAAATGAACGTTGCAATCATCCAACACTTACTTAAAGGATAATTATTTTTTTTTTTTTTACAATTTGTAATATAAATCTCGGGTGTCCCCCAGAATGTCTGTGAAGTTTCAGCTCAAAATACCCAACAGATAATTTCTTAAATAATTTTGAAAATGCCTATTTTGAGTAGATGCAGAAACGCACTGTTTTCGTGCATGTCTCTTTAAATGCAAATGAGCTGCTGCTCCCCGCCCCCCTTTTCCAGAATAGAGCTACACCAATACTGTACAGATACTCTTCTAAAAACATCTGTGTGGTTTTGAATATCATGTCTATTGCACTGAAATCATGTGTTTTAAAGCCATACTAGTTTAACTTCTGATATATGGTTTTCTGAGGGCACACATCTGAAGCAAGCCAGAAAGTCTGTCACACGGCATGCGAGTACTAAACTAGTTCATGTCTTATTGCGCTTAAACAGTCAAATACACACAAGTTTTTGTTAAAAAAACAGTTACAAAAACAGTCGGTTATGTTTGTGAAGGTAAACAGCTGGGAAAGAAATCACATGTTTACATTTGATCTGTGTGGCAGCAGCGTAATTCACAGTAAATAAATCAATAAATCCACTGCTCCCTTGTCTCCTCTGAGGCTGGGACTCTAAATAGTATTCTGTGCAGCCAAAGACAAAACAGTTAGCTTGCTTTGCTCTAATTTTTGCCATAGCGTTAGAATTGGTACATCGTTGTTGCTTGCAAAAATAAAATGATGGAGCAGTGGATGGAAGCGTGCAGATTAAGAGGCGCTAATATTATGATAAGATCCCTTTCTGTGTCACGGGGAGCAAAATCACATGCTTGCCAAAAGGCTTACCAAAACAAATTTTTTTCTCTCCATGTTTTCTGGTTTGGTAGATGCACCGGGGACCCGATTATATCACTTAAACATGGAAAAAGTGGATTTTCATGATATGTCACCTTTAAAGTAGCATTTAAAGATGATTGATTTTAGTTTTTAGTATTTCATTTTTAATTAATTTAGACAAACTAGTGCATTCTTTTAATATTGTGATTTCCTAATTATCTTGTTAAAATCAAAAAAGTTTTAGTTTTCGAATACTGCAGTTGGATTAATTTAGAAGAGCATTTAAGGTGGTTTATTTTAGTGTTGAATGTCAGTCACTAAAATAATACTTGTGTGCTGGAAGAGAGTATGAATGCATATGAAAGGCAGAGGGCTCATTATGAGGACATTACAGCTGTCTGCCACTCCAGTCGTCTTTTGTTCACCATCCCCCTCTCCTTCTCCTTCCGTTGCTACGTTCAGACAGGAAAAGAAAACTGCATGGAGCCTCTTGCATTTGCACTCTCTGTGTGTATGTGTAGGACATGAGAGAGGGTGGGTTTGCACCCGAAACGGCGTACGTTGTGTAGTTTGAGTGACTGCAGTGGGCCGTTTCGTAGCTCTTCCTGACTCAGCACATAGTTTGAACCGCAGGATATGAGGAGGAGGGGTGCGCTCTTTATACTGTATGCAACTGAGATCAAGCGCCAGTCGTGTTGACAAATGACAGATAGCCTGTAAAGATTTTTCCTATTTGTGTTGTGTTTGAATGCTTGTAAATCTGATTGCTTATCAAGCAATCTGAGATTTGGACCTATTTAAGTCAGGCATTACGCAACACGCCAGCCATCATGACATCATTTTAGCCCATCACTCAAAATGATAGAAAATACACTACCAGTCAAAGAAGTTTTAAAAAAGGCTTTTCTACTTACCAAGCCTGCATTTATTTGATTCAAAGAACCGCAAAAACAGTTAAATTTGTGCACATTTTTACTTTCTAAATAAGTTTTCTATTTGAATATGTTTTAAAATTTAATTTATTCCTGTGATTTCAAAGCTGACATTTTAATATCATTACTGCAGTCACACAAGAATATCATTCTAATATTCCGATTTGCTGCTCACTTTTGTGTTGAATAGCCGAGTAGAATTTTTTTTTTTCAGGTTTCTTTGAATAGCAAGTTCAGAAGAACAGCTTTTATCTGAAATTGAAATCTTTTGTAACATGATTATAGACGTCTTTATGATGAAAAGTATTAATTTCTTTGATTTTTTTTTTTGCACCCCTCCTAAAAAGTACTGACTCAAGCTTTTTATTTTAGATAAATGCTGATCTTTGAAACTTTTTTTATTCATCAAACAATCCTGAGAAAAAATGTACTCATCTGTTTTATATATTGATGATGATAATAATGTTTATTAAACAGCAAATCAGCATATTAGAAAGATTTCTGAAGAAGGATCATGTGACACTGAAGACTGGAGTAATTAATGATGTTGTTAAATTTAGCTTTGATCACAGTAATAAATTACAGAATATTTTCAAATAGAAAACAGTTATTTTAATTTTCAGTTTTCAGTTTTTACTGTTTATGTTTTTGGATCAGATAAATGCAGGCTTGGTGAGAAGAAGAGACTTCTTTACCAGTCAAATGATTTTAGATGTTTGTTTTTTTTCATCGTGTATGTCCAGAGTTGTTTTGTTTCTTCAGGGTTCCCATGGTCAATAGAAAACCTGAAAATATCAGGAAAAGGCTTGACTTTATTATATTGGCTAGGAATTGCATTTTTGGTTGTTTTAATATTTTCAGTAATTGTTTGTATACTCAAATTTGTGACGATTTCAAGTACTAATTCTAATGACTTTTTTTTCTGTTTTAGGTTTTCCCTTTCCATAACAGACCAGAAGGGACCGCATTGCTTGGAAAACTGTGAAATCTTCCATTGCTGATTTAATGTGAAGAGTACGAAGTACTCAGCTTGAACACCAATACAAAGTTTGCCACAAATAGATTTTCAGCTGACCTTTCACTTTTTTGTTTACAGTAGTAATTTAAACAAATCCTTCATTAAGCCCAGAAGTGTTGTCCGCCTAACTCAATCATCGGTTACATCACTAAGAGTGAAGTAAAGCTAAAAACAATGTTGTGTTGCAGTGAGTACAATCAAGCTAAAACAAGCAAGCTCTTTATTAGTCTTACTGAACGACTTAAAAATTTGGAGGCCATCCAACTTGCTCATCTTCTGAAAACAATCGTTTGCCATAAAAAACAGACAGAGAAAAGTATTTCACTTATGTTATCCAGATTCAGTGAGCAGTGAAGGCTTTAGTTTTAGTAAGCGAGCGGTTCACAAATTTTAGGTTTCAGTTTGGTTTTTTGGTTTTTATTTTTGCAGTACAAAGACACAAGATACTTGATTGCATTTTGAGCTCAAACAAACCATAGTCTCATAGTCGTACACTTGGGTCTTACTTGAGATAAACATAAACCGATAAACTCCACAGAACTTGATCATCTTTATCTTTCCGTTGAAATCAAAATAAAGACCAACCTTTTAGAACTTTTCATTTGCCATTTAAAATGCTGATGATCTTAGGCCTAAACCCAATATTGAGATATTTTTTCTCCTTGAATGCAGATTTATCCTGGTGCCTTGAAATCTAGTGATACAAGTGAGATTTTTTTTTTTTTGTAGGTTTTTGTTTTACAGCTTTATCTTTTAAACATGCAGTACATTTACAGCTTTTAATATTAATAAACACTTTGCATATTAGGCATGTGCAGTTTAACCATTTAGGTGCTAGTTTTTACATTGTGTGAGATTATTTTTTGGCCAATAATCGGTTTGATTCTAGTGCCCCATTTACAGTGCTGCTGTCACTTATGAAAAAACAGTGTGAACAACCCTTATACAGTTTTACAGTTTAGTTGTTTTCAAATCTGGTAGAATGAGATATGGATTTGATTATGATTAAAGGGAGCATTTAAAGACGAGTGTGAGTGTTATTTCCGTTTTAGAGAATAAATTCTGCTTATGCATTTCTAATATAGAACAGTGTTTTTTTTTTTCTCTTTTTGTTAACCGACTACTTGATGTTCTCAAAAACAGGATGGATGCTCAATAGTGACACCATTTCTCTTTTTCATCTGTATTCTGAATGCTTCATAGAAAAGAATTTGGTGTGGATTTGCCTGACCGTTTGTGTGTGCTATAGTTCTACCTCAGCACTCTTGTGTTTTAGTAACTAATTCACTAAATTAACTAGCAGTGCATTCTGTTTTTTGGAGAGGCTAGTGATGTTTTTCAGATGGATTTATTTATTTATATGATTTTTTTTGTTGTTGTTTTTGAATAATAAATATATAGTGTCAAGCTTTTTTTTAGTAGTTTTAACTTTTTTTATTCCCTTTTCTCTATTTGTGACTGCTTATTGCTGTCTGCTGTAGAAGAAACCGAGGCATGTGAGATCAAGATCTTTTTTTGAGTCTAAATCACCCTCAGGTTTAAGGTATTTTGACTTCACACGGGAACAAAAAATGTTCTCTGTTACTTTTTAATTGTTCAATTACGTTTATTTTGTCCGTTTTTAATGGGAACATTCTTTCTGATTCTTTTAAATCCACTTTCACTTTCCTGAATGGCAATTTCAATGATTGTATCTTTTACGAGGGTCAATTAATCCTGGAGAAAGTTGGTAAATGTGTAAGCATTTGCTTTTTTTGTCTTCATAATTCCGACTCTGTTCAGTTTGAATGTTTTGGAGAGCATAAACACAGAATTTTTGTCATAGCAGTCATACAAACCACAGTATTAGACTGCACTTGCACTGAGGAGAGTGAACCGAGTTTAATAGAAGCTCACTTCCTGTATAGCATCTCTTTTACTCGAATTCTGTGTTTTTCTTTGTATTCCTTGTGGTCCAACTTTGACTGTACAGTGCACTCTATGCAACCTCTCCTTTTTCTGACACTGTATGATGCTGCTCTGCTAAACTAGCCTCTTCAGACCTTGACATTTTGTTGCTTTTTTGTGCTCATTTTAGGACTCTGTGGAGCACTTGTGCTTTTCGTGTGCAAATGTTGGACATTTTTTGAATGGACTTTGCTTGTGTGAAGCACACTAGAGCTGTTGGATGCTTTACTCGTTTGGGTGTCATCCCTTATTGATTTGTTGTTTTTGTTCAATAAACAATGTAAAACCATAACCTATGTGTGTTTTTAATGTTTGTTGCACTGAAGGTTGCTAGTAAATTTCACAAATAATTAAAAGGCTGAAATAGTTTTTTTTTTTTTTTTTTTTTACATATTCAAAAAAAAAAGTATAATTCTGCATTCTAGGAGTAAGATGATTAATGGACTACTAAGTTTTCTTTGGGATATTTGAACAAGCCGTCTGGTCACAGTAAGTCTGGAACCCTTTCCAGCAATGACGGGGGGGGACTTATTTTGTCTTCTAGGAAACATGTAGGTATCTTCTGTAGCTTCTGAAGGGCAGAAGCCAAACTAAATGAAAAAAAAAAAAGGCAAATATTTAGGCAAAATAAGAAAAATGGTCACATCTTCATTCTGTTCAAAAGTTTTCAATCCCTGGCTCTTAATGCATTGTTTTTCCTTCTGGAGCATCAGTGAGTGTTTGAACCTTCTGTAATAGCTGCATATGAGTCCCTCAGTTGTCCTCAGTGTGAAAAGATGGATCTCAAAATTATACAGTCACTGTTGGAAGGGGTTCAAACACAGCTGTGGATCATTCAGGTAACAACACAGTATTAAGAGTCTAGAAACGTTTGAACGGGGTCATTTTTATAAATTCAACTATTATTTTCTCTTGTGGACTATATATGTAAATGTCTTATGTTAAATATCTTATTTAGGTCAGTACTAAATTTTTAAAAAAACGTGGATTTTGTAGGATCCCTTTTATTTTGCTAAAATTATTATTTTGCAGATTCTGTAAGGTGTATGTAAACTTTTGACCTCAACTGTATATTATTATTTTATAATTTATTTTTGAAACATTTCAGTAATACTAGCTATTGTGCAACGTGTGCTTGTTTAAACCTTGACATAGCGTTCAGTCTTGAAAGACAAAACATAAATCGTAGTGTAAATCTTTAGTCCAAAGTCATGTTACTGTGACCAGACTTCAGTTTGATTTCCACAGTCTGGCTACTAAATACTTGTTTGATCTTTGTTGCCTGATACCACAAACATCCACACTACACTAATCAGTTCAGACAAGATAAATCCCCTTTTAATACAACGCGATCACCCTCCACAGACTGCTGTTATCCATTGTATTAGGCAGTCATGCGTGAGAGGACATTTTGTTCTCGTACACCAGCACCCAAACACCTGCCTGGGTTTACAGCCTCTGACAATATCAGTTTTGCCAATTTTGGGCCTAACCTTGTGTCAGATCTGACAATTAAAGCCATTGCAATAGTCATGAATAATGTTGAGTATATCAGCTGCCCCAGAAGAGGAAATTATGTCTAATTGCTACATATTTAAGCCTAGAATAAGGTGACAGACAGAAAGAGTCTTGAAGAGACATGGGGGATGGGAATGTGTAGTCTATAGTGTGTACTGGGGGAGGGTCTTGTGCTTGTGTGTTAGTAGGATAGAATTGTACGACTGGGGAAGCTTTGTACTCACTGACCCCGAGGATGGAGGGAAAAAAGCTTTGTAATGAGGTCATTACATAACCCAATATATGCGTCTTTGAATGGCGATTTGTTGAACTAAACACCCAAATAAATGTTTAAGATTCATATGGCGTGTAAATATGCCATATATTGTCATATAAATGTACTACTGAATGTCTACACGAATGTCAAATTATATAGAAGTGTTGCAGTCCACATGGAAGATTTTACCATCTTTAATATATTTAATCTATTTTAATAGTTTTGATGGTTATATATTTTTACGTGTGGAAAATCATATAATTTACTGTACATATAATTTAATGTGTCATGTGCTCTATTTAAATGGCTCAGGTCCATCTGCAAATGACAGTTAAGTGACTAAATAGAGGTGTGGTAAATGAAAGACTTTTAGCCTACTTAGGTCTCATGTAATATTCTAATGCCTGTTTATGTCATTTCAAACCATCAAACTAACATGCTAATATACTCTATATTTTGACAATATGTTGAGTAATTTCAAAGTTTTGCAGAATGTTCATTATTATACAAGAGAAAGTAGAAAGCTGAATTTACAAAAATGTTATCTGAATGATCCACAGCTTTTTGTTTGTTTGTTTGTTTGTTTGTTTGTTTAGTGATAGTTGTTCATAAGTCCCTTGTTTGTCCTGAACAGTTAAACTGCCTGCTGTTCTTCAGAAAAATCCTTCAGATCCCACAAATTCTTTGGTTTTTCATCATTTTTGTGTATTTGAACCCTTTCCAACAATGACACTATGATTTAGTGGTACGCACTAGTGGTATG